>JAJGRX010001312.1:0-257500 GCA_025461125.1 Carex kokanica
TTTTTCAAAGACATTCTTTCAAATAGGCGTAAACTTGAAGAAGTCCAAATGGTATGCTTAGACACAAACGGTAGTGCAATGGTAATGAATGAATTGCCCAAAAAGTTGGATGATCCGGGTAAATTTTCCATACCATGTTCTATAGGGAAGTCCAATTCAAACGTGCACTATGTGATCTAGGAGCGAGTGTAAGTCTTATGCCTAAGTCGGTATATGATAGGTTAGGTGTTGGAGAACTCAAACCCACTAGAATATCTCTTCAATTGGCAGACCAATCGGTTAAGTTACCTTTAGGGGTGGTGGAGGACTTGCCAATTCAAATTGGAAAGTTCTTTGTACCAATTGATTTTGTTGTGGTTGACATGGATGAGGACACTCATACACCACTCTTGTTAGGTAGACCATTTCTCAATACAGCAAAAGCCGTGATCTATGTCCATGATGGAATTATCACAATGAATATTGGTGAAGAAAAATTGACATTCGATATCAAAAGATCCATGCGATATCCATCTAACGATCAAAGTGTTTTTAGTGTTGAGATACTTGACAGGTTGATAGTTGAAGAGCTCACAAACAACATGGAGAAGGGTTCATTTGAGTACTGGATGGACCAGGAGTGCGAAAAACTTGACACAACGAGTTCTGTGGAGGTTATTGCGGCCCGCAGCAACAACCATTGCGGCCCGCAACATCTTCAACCAGAGAGGGATGAAAATCGCACAGCCATTGCGGCCCGCAATGAAACCTATTGCGGCCCGCAACATCTTCAGTCAGAGAAGCTGAATCAAACAGAGCTCATTGCGGCCCGCAATGAACCCCTTGCGGCCCGCAACAAACCTTTCCAGAATGACAAAGAGCCTATTCTAAGCCCGATTTTTCAAGTTTCAACTGGTGAGACCCTTCCTAACTTTGCTGAAACCACGGATGATGCACCCAAGGTTGAACTAAAGCCATTGCCTTCGACCTTACGATACGAATACCTTGGCCCAAACCAAACCTATCACGTTATTGTCAATGCATCTCTAAACCAAGATCCTATCGACAGGGCAGATCCTTCCACTTGGATTCTGCCCCTTACAGTGGCCCCACCTCTACAGCCGCAGTACCAGCATCAGCCCGGTGCCGAGCCTGCCTCCCAGCCACATGTTGACCCATTTGGGGTACCTCCGCCAGAGCAGCATCATGCACCTCCTCCTCCTTCTTGGGGTCCCGGCCAGCCGACCCCGCAGCAGATGTTCGAATGATGCAAACAATGAACACCACACACAAATCTGGCCACTCAGAGTGAAACACAGTACACTCAGCTGCGCTCTTATGTGGACGAGCGGTTCAACTCTGTCGACAAACAGATTGCCGACCTCCGCACCTATGTCCATGGTCAGTATGGCGAGCATCAGACCTTCATGACGGGCCGGTTCGACACTTCTCATTCCGCCATGACTCAGCTCAACACTCAGATGGGCCGTCTGCAGGTCCAATACAATGATCTGGCCGGCGATGTTGATGAGATGGCCGATCAGCAGCATGGCACTTACCATCGGACCGACCGCATGTACACGCACATGTCAGAGTCTGGATTCATTTCAGCTGACCCGATACCGAGGCGCCGACGACCTAGGCGTACACCACCTCAGGAGACCGCTGCACCTCCGCGGCAGGATTGATCACCATTGTGAGCTTTCTCATCTCCTCTTTTTCTCTTTCTTTGTTTTATTTGTTGCACCGAGTCGGTGCCAATGGATAGGCTTGGGGGGTAAATTGTAGGAGTAGTATCTTAGTTAACAATTTTTCTTAGTTAACAAGTTTTTTCGTTTTAGTTTGGTTCTTTTAGTTTAGGATAGAAATTGGAAAGTTTGGTGCAATTTAGGGAAAAAACAATACAATTTGAGGGCTTATTTCAAAAAATTTGGGTATTCGTGATATAACCTCATGGCACAAGAATAGGTAATAATTGGTGAATTATGATACCTTATGATACTTTAGTACCTGTGGTCTTCAATTAAAAAACCCATTTTGCATGTTGAAAATCAAGTCTCATACGCGCAAGGCCAAGAGTTTCCGAAAGGCTTGGTGCCCGTAGGAGACTTTGCGCGAGACTCAGAAATCCTTTCTTAAACGAACTTAATTGAACAAAGGTGTAGGTTGAAAAAAAAAAAAAAAAGTGGAGCTATGTTGGATTGAAGTCCTTAGGACAGATATATCCGCATAATATTTCAGAAAAAGTGAAAAAAATAAAAGAACAAAAGAACAAAAACAAATAAAAATGAGTTGAATAAATGAGAGAGCCTAAAACAGACAGATGCACAAGTAAAAAGAGTCAAAGCATCAGGCACAGCCTACAACCATTAACTGAATTTTTATTTTCATTTCAAAGGATTTTCCTGGAATTGGTTATCACTTGTAGAATTGGGAGAATAACCGAGATTCACTAACTCTGAGGTATCATATGGGTATAAATTTGCTTAATTAAAACCGAAAACTTGCGTTTGTGAGGTGAAGAAGATCATTGAAAGAAATCCAAATAGTTTTATTCGTGCTTTGAATTAAGTGTTTAACCCTAATTGCCTTGACCGACCAATTTTTAACCCTAATTTAGCTTTTGTTATTAGGAATAGTTTAGATAACTTGGTTTAAAAGACGTAACCAGTCCCGGGAATTTTCGTAAGTGTTTAGACTTGCTTGGGACAAGCAAGGACTAGCCTTGGGGGAATTTGATAAGCCGTAATAATATCTATTGAAATCGGGGGTTCGTTATGAAAATTAAGCCAAGTTTTGATTAGATTAGGTTTAATTAGGTTAGAAATGTCCGAAAGTTCAAGTTACTGCCCTAGTTATGTTTATTTTACAGGTAATAAAGTGTTTGGAGCTTAACGGAGCAAAACGGGCGATTTATGGCAAGCCAGGCGAATCTGTCACATTCATTGCGGACCGCAAGACACTTATTGCGGGCCGCAACATTATCAAACAGAGAGCAGATCAACAGCACAGCATTTCTCAGACCTATTGCGGCCCGCAAAGGATTTCATTGCGGCCCGCAAAGGATTTCATTGCGGCCCGCAGAGAAGTATCCAGAGAGTCAGAATCTGCGCGAGAAGGAACCGCCTTCACTCATTGCGGCCCGTAAGGATGTTATTGCGGCCCGCAATAAGGCGGTTTCAGAGCCCGAAATTGCTATTTTTAGATATTTAGTTTGAGTTTTTTCCAGAGTATAAATAGGAAATTTGTAGAACAGAACAGTTACGTTTTTTTTAGAGATAATTTCTGGTTTTAACAAGAGAGACAAAGGAAGAGAAAAGGAGAGAGAAGAAGGGAGAAAGAAACATCACAAGATCAACCGGTTTTATTATTTTCTCTCTTTGGAACTCTTTTATTCTTTTTATTTTGATTTGTGCTTTAGCCATGACAGGCTAAAGGATTTTCTAGGGTTAATTAGGACTGTACTTGAAACTTTTGTTATGATTTAGTTGGTTTAATTTGTATTTTCTTGTTCTTTGATATGATCTGTTCTTTATTTCAATTGATTGTGAAGACTTAATCGAAATCACATGAAACCTTAGGATTTAGTATTTGCAATTGAGAAATTGAATATTTAGTCCTGACCATAAAGAATAGGGTATTTGATAGGTTAAGTACCGAGAGGTGACGCTTGTCTTATACGGGCTTTACCTAATAGTTTAGACAAATTGTACCAAGTACCTAGAGGTGAATTACGGTTTTCTAGATTAATTAGGACAGTAAGAACTTAATGACTTTAGATTAGTATAGCCAAGTACCGAGAGGTGACGTTTATTCTAATTTGAAGATGGTATTAATATAGAAATATCCCTTTATACCTACAACCCTAAACTGTGCCTTCATAATTAAAAGAACAAATTTAATAAACCAATTAGTCATAACATTAGTGGATAGGAACCCTAAGAAACCCTAATCTCTCATCTTTGTTAAAAATCAGATTTTGCTTTAAGACTTTATTTTAATTTAGTTTAATCAAAACCAAATCAACCACTTGAACAAACAAAACCTTTTTACTTCTTTTACTAAATTAAATTGCTAGGTTAGAAAAAATATTCCGACTTGTCCCTGTGGAGACGATCCCTAAATACTACTTGACTAGGTTGTACACTTGCAACTGAATTGAGTATAAATTAGGATTTATTACTTGTACTGCAGAAATCACATCATGATATCATCCAATTTGCTATGCTCTTACCAGTCACAAAAAAATAGCATTTTTAGTTGTTTTGAGTGCTGTTTGTTGGACTCTTTGGAAACATCGAAATGCTAGCTGTTTTAAGAATTGTCAGGCTCAGTCTGCTCACACTTTGATATTTCAAATTAAGTCTTTGCTTTGTTATTGGTCAGGTAATGTCAAGACTAACGTGCAACAGGAAATTGTAGATTGGCTGCCTGTGATGGAAGATGCTATTCCCTTAGACCATTATATGCCCTTGGAGTTGGTGGTATACCGGCCACAAGAGTCTCCTCCACAGTCATGAAGAGTGCTGAAGCGCCATTTTTGTATCTAGAATATAACCTTAGCCCACTATTATGTGGCTTAGTTCTTGCATACTTAGCATACTTTTGGAGTTTAGAAATAGCCCAATCTTGGCTAAGTAATATGTTATTATGCTTGCTTTTCGGCTTACTTGGATGTTTAGCTCATGCATAGATCATCTTGAGCAATTGTCTTGATTCCTATTTTGTCAAACTCTGTAATTACCAGTGTTCTAAATAGCGCGCTATAGCGGCGCTATAGCGTTTTTGGACCCCAAACGCTACGCTCCGACATCAAAATGCGCTATTTGCGCTACGGCCGCTATAGCGGCCGCTACAACGCTATAGCGGTCCGCTACAGCGCTATTTGCGCTAGACAATATGGATTTTTTTTATTTTTTATTTTTAAGCAATTTATATGGGTTTTAAATAAAGATAAAAAAAATCTCAAACCGAAATTGAATTTGTTGCTACTGCTACAATTAAATCAATTTGAAATTGGGAATAGAAATTGAAATTTGAATAGAAAAAAAGTCCAAACCGGAATTAAAATTTGAATAGAAAAAAAAAATAGATCATGTCATGAATTCATGATACTTAAGATATTTTTAATAGGAAAAATCGATAGTTTATGATATTGCTATGGGTATTTTGAACCGCAATTTGGACTTTGTACGGGTTCAATATGAATATTATAATTTCTTAATTACTTTGGTGTTATTTATTGTTCTATGAGACCTTAGATAATGTTGATATTTAGTACAAATATTGAATATACGAAATGTAAAAAAAAAAAACGCTATTTGGAATAGCTTCCGCTATAGCGACGCTATTCGCTATAGCTTTTTTTTTAGCCTTCCCGCTACGACGCTATAAACGCTATTTAGAACCTTGGTAATTACAATTTAATATCAATGGAATGGGCTTTTGCCTCTTTTAAAAAAAAAAAATCAAAATGTTTGAAACGGTATGAAATTCACCGATTCTAACTCTTTTTTATTTTAATTTTAATTTTTTCACGTCAGAGTTTGTCCATTTCAGAGTTGCTCCGAAGGATGTGAACTCCAATTTTGAAATTTGCAATTTATGAATTTTAGGCCTAAATCTCGTATTACACTGTTGATATTGGGTTCAAGATTGATAATGGTAGGTATTGACATATATACACTAATATATAGGGGTGAAAACGGTATGGATAATTAATATCCAATCCAAATTAATATAAAATTATATTCAAGGACACTGAGATAAGAAAAGTAAATAACAAGAAAACATATCATCATTTGCCGAATTGAAATATAGAGTAGAACTAAGGGTATTCTTAAATTTATCAAGTTTCTTTGTGAATTTAACTCTAAAATTTATCGAATTGGCTTCAAACGACAAATTCAAATGAACTCTAAAATTTATCGAATTGGCTTCAAACGACAAATTCAAATGTTAAAACTGATTGACCTTACGAGTGATGCATCTACATGCAAAAAATTTATAGAGTCAAGTGGTGAAAAAAATATTTTAAAAAATAAATATGTTAAAATTAATTTATAAACCTTCTAATTTTGACCGCTTAACTTTATACTAAGTTAATTCTAAAGTTTATAATGGTTACATATATATGCATCACTCATAAGGTAGATCTGTTTCAACATTTTGAATTCGTCATTTGAAATCAATCAAATAAATGTTAGAGTTAAGTTCACATAGAAGCTTAATAAATATCACTAAGGTAGATCGGTTTTAACAGTTTGAATTCGTCATTTAAAGTCAATCTGATAGATTTTAAAGTTAAATTCACATTGAAGCTTGATAAATTTAAGAACGTGCCCTAGTTCTACTCTTAAATATATTTGAACATCGAACACATTAGTTGTGTGATTATGTCCAAAATTTGACTTTCTAAATTAAGTCAACTATCATTAACAATATGTTTTAATTAAAGATCAGCTATCATGGACCACATTTGAAGAACATTATCTAGCTAGCTTCATCGTGTGACAACTGTCCCAAAGATAATGTCACAAAGACTAATTTATGGGGTTGTCTCCCACATGTAAACTTTAATTCGATTCATTGATTCGATTCATTGATTGCTTAACTGATACATTCTCTTTTTTGTCGAATATTTTTAGTTACCACCTCAAACTTTCAAAATTCTGTTATTACCATAAAATTTTCCAAAATTCAACTTACAATAGGTGCCAGACTGATTTGTACATCAATTTTGGTGCGTTTGCAGATCAGTATGGCGTACAGATAAATGGTAATTCCATTCATAATTGATTGAATTAATGGACAAACCTAACAATTACAAAAAATAGTACATAATTAAAAAAAAAATTAAAGGACTAAGTTGGAAAAAAAACTTACAAGTTTTACCCTTTGAAATAGGAGAAATAAGACTTGGACTAGGTAGATGAAAAATGATGCTCATTTGGGTTATTTCTACCACAGACAATACGTGCGCAAACCAATATGGCGCACGCACCTAAATTGGTGCGTAGATTAGTCTTACGCTCATGATAAATTCTGAATTTTGGAAAAAATTTATGGTAATATCAGAATTTTGAAAGTTTGAGATAGTAACAAACAAAATTCAGTCTTTTTTGACATATTTAACAACTACATATTTATTTTTTGAACTTGTATATATTCAGAAGTCTGTGTTTAGAGAAAGCTAAAAATAAAGTGAAAAGATATTTTTATAAGTGCAAAATGAAGAGTAAGACTGAATACATCTGATCAACACATGTATTATATATAGTTTAATTTGAAGTTTTAAACGCATGAATTCAGCCTGCAGCTTCACCATCATGTATTTATAAAATATTTTTTCAAGTATTTATTCAGTTATGTAAATGCCTGAATATATCACATTTAGAAAATAATCTGACTAACTTTGTGAAAATAAAAATATTGATGTCAAATGCCGGAATATAAAATAGAGCCGGCCATGACCTTAATAAAAATGTTGATGCATGTCATGTACTTCCGTTTGCAACAAATATACAATAAACATTATTTTTATGCTCAATTATACACATGCTAATAAGAAATTAGTTCCCTCGAGTGTCCGACCTTCAACTACATGAGCACTTGCTGCACTTTGCAAATTAATCTTTTTTGATGGAGATATGCCAACTTTCGCCTTCAGTTAGTGTGTGTGTGTTTAGACGCCCCCGCGAGTGCTTTTCAAAGGAATTATGTTTCAGTGATTATTTATACATGAGCTAGCCATTGTAGTTTTTCAATTGTTAACTTTTAAATTTACTCCATTTAGAGAATGCATCCTCAAAACTTACAAATATCATATGTTCTCATCTGAAAGCCAAACAACATTTAGAGCAGAACTCAAAAATATTCATAGCTCTCTTTTATTATCTCCTGTATTCCACATAATTTAACACATACACGCCACATAAGTAATGTATATAGTGAGCATAAATCATGTTCTCAGTCCCAAGAAAAATAGTAGTCTCATAAATTTTAAATTAAGAATCAAGCTGTTGGAAACTGCAGGCATAGTGCCAGGGGCGGATTCAGGATTTTCGTCAGGAGGGGGCAAAAAAAATATCGAATCGGATTTAAATCCATTAATCAATTGGATACTCGATAAAAAACAATACTTTAACTTATATTTTCCAATATTTTGACTTGTAATTTCTGATGCTTTGACTTATAATTCTAATTACCAATCAAAATTCAACAAATTGAATTAGGATAAAATTGAATAAAAATTACAATATAACAGTTTTACTCCTAGAGGTTTATTGATCGGTTGGATTAGGATAAAATTGAATAAAAATTTATTCAAGAAAATTTTTATTCGATTTGTATAAATATAAATTGAATTCCAATCAATCGAATTTTAATTCAGTTTATTGGGTACCAAAGTCAATTACAATAGAAGTACAATGTCTTTTATTGTTTCCGAAACATAAAAAAGAAGCAAATTAAAGATGGGGTGAAAAACACACTTATTTGAATAAAGAGTTGCAACCATAATTTAAAGTTTTTGTAAAGGAGTAAATATTTGTTGCCCGGGAGACAAGAGTACTTTTGGATCATATTTCTTTTTCCTTGAAACAAAGTTGTCCCATTTATTGCCAAATTGCCTTTTCCAATCTTGTTGATTTGTAAAATGAGGAAGATACTGTTTGCATCCTAAGCTATATTCTTCACATATGCGTACTACTTGATCAGTGGCATCGGTTAAAGTTTGTGTGTTGTTTGCTAGTGCATTCCAAAGAAGGCTTACAGAATAGAAAATTTCCTCATCAGGAGTCACCGCTGACATCTTATCATCCCACCTGCAATTAATTAATGTTTCAGTTGAAAAATCAGTAGAGAGAAGCAAATGCATGCATGCATGCAACCTTCCGACAATTCCATGATTTAGACATGCATATACCAGAAAATGTCCTAAATATTATTTTAAAACAGATATCGAAAAACTTACTTTGTTCTGTTCATCGGAAAGAGTAAAAGAGTGCCACTCGCGTTATTTCCTTTCAAAATACCCTTAAATATTCTTGAATCGAATTCAAGTACTTTCGATTTGGGCACAAACAAATCAAGCCATGGATGAGGGCCCAGCCACTGCCCAAGGGGTGTCAACTCAACCTCTGTATAGTACAATCGATTGAGAAAATTAAGAAGCGGCATGTCGTCGGAGCTGAATGCATACCCAGATATGTAGTGTAGCTCTTTCAGCAAAACCTTTATATTCTGTTAAATTTATCATCCGATTAACACACACTTAATTAATATGTAAAGTCATGGTTCATTGCTGTTGTCGGTTTGCAGCTCTATCTTCTTTCATATATATATATATAGGTTGGCTAATATCAAAACGTTTGTTCCTAGGCCGTGAAACAAACGCTTTGGTTTATACATTTTTGAAGTCCAAACAGTCGATCCAAATCGTTCAACATTCAATCTATATATGATCTTTATTTTTGATGTGTGTGTGTAGTGTAAGAAACCATGAGACCATAAAAAATGAGGAATTCTATGTGTACTCCTCAAAAATATTGAAATTATGTATTTCCCCTCTAAAATTTATAGTATAATATTTACCCTTCAAAATTTTAAAAACTTTCAAATTTATCCAATTTATTTCATTTTTTTATTAAAAATCATTTTAAATTTATAAAACTTCCAATTGTATCCTTTACTAAAAAAATAAAAATATGTATGTTGTATAAAAAAATGTCTAGTCTTGGAATTGGTCGGTTTCTGGAGACAATGTTTATTTCTCTACTTGAGACGCATACACTGTGACATTTATATATATGTTTGTGTGCATGGTCACAAGTAAGATAATGAGCTATCCCCTCACAACCGGTTAATTAGAAAATTGAATATTTCTCTTAAATAAGCTACATATTTTTTTAATAAAGGATAAAATATGTAATTTATAAATTTTAAATGAGTTATAATAGAAAAGGTAATAAATTGATAAATTTGTGAGTTTATGATATTTAGAGAGGTGAATATCATACTAAGAATTTTTAGAGAAGGAATACGTAATATCTCGAGGTTTTAAATTTGAAAAAAAAAAAAAAAAACACGGTTTTATTTTGAGATAGATGTTACTTGATCTACTGACGCGGCCGTCGTATCGTTGAAGTATACAACAGCATTGAGTAGGTATAGCGGCCCATCAGTTTCATTCAACAACCGAGTTATCTTTTCTAGGTCGCTATCCGAGAAACTTGAGCTTATAGCAGAAACTTGTGCGTTGCTGAGAAGAACTTGTCCTCCCACAAAATCGAAGCCTGATAAATCGTTCTCTATGGATATCAACTTCTCCTGATCCTTCATCAGTAGTTCCACATCTGTGTAGAATAGCCAGACCTGTCGCGCCGTCTTTTGAACCGGTTTGAGTGCGATTCGAGCTCGAGTTATTACCCCAAATTGACCCAGACCTCCCAAAGCACCATAGAATAGATCAGGTTCCATATCTCTTGAGCATGTTATTGTTTCCCCAGTTCCTGCATGCATATTCCAATTAATAACAACAGACGTTCCTATTATGTTTTCAGAAACTAATTCCAAAAAGAAATTGATCATGTTGTTCAGTTTTTAAACTAAAACCGGCATATCACTTTGATTGCTTCCGCGTGCGTAGATTTTCAATGTGCAACGCAAGTTCTTTATGGAATTTTTGGTTGATTTATGTGTCTCTTTTTTTTCATAGGAATATACAAATATACACAATATATATATGTACCTGTAATCACATCCAATTCATATACATTGGATATCTGGGGACCGTGCTTAAATGCTGCGCCACTAATCCCCGCATTTGAGAGTGTGCCTCCGACTGTTGCTAACAAATAATCTGTAAACACACGCGGCATTAGACCATGTTTAAGCGTCGCATTTAGCACATTAATCCATATCTGCTCGCCGCCCGCATCAACATAGGGGATGGGACCGTTGCTCACAGTTATGCGGCAGTCGCTTTGGTTACGGCCGAGCGATGGCATGTACACTAGAACACCGTCTGGAACGAACGTCTGGCCACGTGTTGAATGGCCTGCGCCCCTTTGGGAGATGGGGAAGGGCTTTGGGGACGAATAGGAGAGGCGTATAAGCGTGGCTATGTCATTTGGAGAAGATGGATAGAAGACTGCACCAGGGGTGGATTTTGACAAGTTGCCATAATCAGTTGCGAATAATGAGGTGTCATTGGGATCTGTGGATATTTCCGAGAAAATATCTAGGGTTGATAATCCATTGTGCTGTAGTGATAGAACAAAGGATGTGAGAGTGATGAGTATAGTAAGAGGCAGTATGAGGGAACTCAGTTTAGTAATCTCCATTTGCTGTGAACTGTGATAGAGGTGCTAGCTAGGTGGGCGACACTAAAATATATATATACTACCCGGAGGAGGACTTTGGGACTTTGGGACGTTGGGCTATCATTGTCAAGGCAGATATTCAAACAGATGTTGATATGACTTTGATTCTCAATAATTCATAAAATTTAAATCTATATATATATCCTTGTTATACAAACTCATTTCTCCAAGTATAATAAGGTATAGAAATGATTAGGTAGAGGAAATAGTTAAAGGCGAGCTAGTGACTTTTGACAAATTAGCCTATTACTTTATTTTAATCTTTTAAATATTGCTTGATAAGAATATTCTACAAGACAATAGATATTACTTTTACAAGTCAAATAAGCGTGAACTCTTGCACAGGGAGTTACACGATGACTTCCTTAATTGTCTTTTTTTCCTTTTCGATCTATTTGTTAATTTTAAATAATATTATGCTAATGCACCACAATTTGGTTATTTGTAATTAAGGTTTAAAATAATTTGATAATTTTGGTAGCATCATAAATCTACAGTTTGCGGAAAATTAATACTAATATGACCGAAATACAATGGTTTTTTTATTAAGGTTAATTGGAAGATTTTCCTAAAAAAAAAATTAGATAGAAAGATGGAGGTTTAGTTTCCAACTTCTATTTAATGTTCATAAAAAAAAACTCTCCATTCGGCTTTTAAACTCACCACTTTTCACACAAAGAATGTTGTGTCTTTCACCACTAAATCAAAAGTTCGGTTCTTAGTAATTAATAAAATTTTGGCAAAAAAAATCAAAAAATTTGAATCTATTAGCCTTCACTAGACACTAGTACAAAAAACCCCTTCACTGACCCTCAACCATTGACGGTTTTAATAAGAATAACTTCAACACTGACTGTTCACTTGTAAACAACCGTTAGTGCACCAACACTAAATGTTTTATTTTTTCCCGTCAGTGTTGCTCATACCCTACACCGACCCTTTTATTAAAGAACAATCAGTGTTGAGCAGTTCACCAACACTGACTGTTTTGTTAATAGAAGCGTCAGTGTTGCTCATACCCTACACCGACCCTTCTATTAAAGATCAATCAGTGTTGAGCAGTTCACCAACACTGACTGTTTTGTTAAGGGAAGTGTCAGTGTTGCTCATACCCTACACCGACCCTTCTATTAAAGAACAGTCAATGTTGAGCAGTTCACCAACACTAACGATTTTGTTAAGGGAAGCGTCAGTATTGCCTTACCCTACAATGACGGCTCATTCAATATAACCGTCAGTGTTTATAGTATAGTCTACACCGACTGTTTTTTCAATTGAACAGTCAGTGTTGCTCTCCGTTGTGCTTCATAAAAAACCTAGGTTTATGTCGGGTTTAACAGACCCGTCATTGTTGATCTTTTTACTCACTGTTTTCTCTTATAAACCGTCAGTGTTGGTATATAAGTCTTTCTCCCAACTCCAGCCGCCATTAATCTATTTTTTTTTGCATTTTTCGCATTTCAGCCACCAAATAACGTTTTTTCCTCTCTCTCTCTACTCCAAGCCTGTTTATCACTGTCTCCACCACAAGCATATTTATCATGCTATCTATCTATGATTATAGGTAACTTTGTTTCCTCATAAATTTAATTAAATTTGTTGATGGGTTAGATTAATGGCTTTATGTGGATTGGTATTCCTAATTTCAACCGAATTATATATGGAATAGTTGGTAGCTTAGTATTATGATATTGTACGATCTATCCCCCTTGAACATTTAGTATGCCTTTTAGGTCGATGCCCATTCAAAATTAATCTAATAGGGATTAATTTTGAATAGTTCCCTGTTGGGACTGCTCTTTGAATGTTTTGTCTCATTTAGGATGTGAACACATGTCAGCGGATTTGGTATTTAAGAAAAATTCAGTAGCATTTATCCTTGTTCCCACGAGTACGTAATGGATTTCATTTCCAAACAAATGTGATTTTTACGTTTACTTGGGGAACAAAGGGGAAATGCTGCCGAATTTTTCTTAAATACCAAATCATGCTGACATGTACTCACTACTGAGACAAAGCATTCAAAGAGTGGGTTAGGATTGTGCACCGGCCTTATGTAAGCCCCAAATTGTAATTTTAAGAGCCATTGACCTCTTACCTAATTATGTTTATAATTACAGATGGGTCGAGATTGGATGTATGGAGGTCGTAATACCGTTGAGTTTTTTGGAGGGTGTGAAAAGTTTCATAAAATTTGTCGAGGAAGACATGAAGGCAAAGGGCGATGATACTGAAAATTCCATGTCCTTGTAAAGACTGTTTGAACTTGAAGAGGTTTTGGCACTATTGAAACGGTGACAAACCATTTGATTCGTCATTGTTTTAAAGAGCGGTATACACATTGGACCAGACATGGAGAGAGTTATAGAGAAACAAGCACCACTACTAATACTGATATTGACCAGGAGGATGAGGATGCCAGTGTTGATAGTGATCAGGAAATGGATGTGAATTATAATTTTAACCCGGATGATAATTTAGGAGAAATGTTTAGTGATGATGAAAATGACAATTTACAAGAGTTGTATGCTGAATTTGAAAAACCTTTGTTTTCTGGTTGTGAAAATTTACAAAAATGCATGATGTGTTAAAATTGTATAATTTAAAGGCAAGTAACGGTTGGAGTGATAAAAGTTTTACCGTCTTATTAAAACTCTTAAGAGATATGCTCCCATATGAGAACGAGTTACCAATCATGTTATCAAGCCAAACAATTATTGTGTCCTATGGGTCTAGACGTAGAAAGAATACATGCATGTCCGAACGATTGCATATTGTATCGGAACGAGTACGAGAAATGTGAAGTTTGTCCTACATGTGGTGAATCTCATTATAAAAGAAAGAACTAATCTAACGGTATGATGATACAGATAGAAAAGGACCTCCAGCGAAAGTGATATGGTATTTTCCCGTGATACCAAGATTCAAGTGTTTGTTCAAAAATCCTAAAGATGCACAGTTGTTGCGTAGGCATGATGATGTCTGAAAAACAGATGGAAAACTCAAACACCCTGCTGATTAACCACAATGGAGAAATATTGACAGAAAGTTCAAAAAATATTTTGGTGATGAACCAAGAAACCTAAGGCTTGGGTTCAGTACAAATGGAGTGAACCCACATGGTAACATAAGCAGTCAGCATAGCACATGGCCAGTTTTATTGTGTATTTATAACCTTCCTCCTTGGTTAACTATGAAACACAAGTACATTATGATGTCGTTACTAATTTCAAGCCCAAAACAACCCGGAAATGACATAGATGCGTATTTAGCACCGTTGATTGAGGACTTGAAAAATTATGGTGCAATGGGGTGCAAGTGTGAGATGCATACAGTAAGGAAAATTTCAAATTGCGAGTAATGATATTTTACACCATAAATGATTTTTCGACATATGGTAATTTGCCGGGTTATAGTAACAAAGGGAGGAATGCTTGCCCTCTTAATCACCCATATCATAAGAAGAAGAAAGCTTTGAATGGTGATATTGAGACTGGACGAGCTCGTTCTCCACTGACAGGTAAGAAAGTGTATTCACGAGTTAAAGATATCAAAGTTCAATTCGGAAAATTTAAGAAAAAAATAGCCCCGAAAGGTGAAACTTGGAATAAGAGATCAATTTTCTAGGATTTACCGTATTGAAAAAAATGTCTATAAAAGCTTAGTTGGTTTGTTACTGGGCATTTCAAAAAAGACCAAAGATGGACTAAATGCTCGCAAAGATATGGTCAATATGGGCATAAAATGGAGAGAGGTTGCACCTGAACTGAGAAAGACCAAAGATGGATTAAATACTCGAACTTACCTTCCTCACAGTGTTAAAGTTCCTTCTGGATATTCTGCTAACATAAAAAAGCTGGTGTCAATGAAGGATTTAAAATTGATCGGGATGAAGTCTCACGACCACCATGTTTTGATGAAGATAAGAAAAGCTCCATTGGGCATCGAAAAAGCCAGGGAAGAGAGGATCAACTCGAACACAGAGAGGATGAAAAAACTTGGCATTCACACTCTCTCACGCGATGTCAACGGTTTATCTAAGAAGAAGAATATTGATTCAACGAGGAAGAGAAGGTTTGACATGTCGAGTGAAGAGCAAGGTGTGGTTGAAGAAGGCAGCAGCCCTCGAAATCATAGTGGTACCAAACTGTGTTTTCTTTTTTTTGTGAAATTAATTTAGAGAGCCGAGTTTAGGGTTTCATCTGAAATTATAAGTTGAACTATTAAATTATGTAATTGCAGATATGGATATAGAGGTGTATAATCCTTTTAACTTTTTGTGATGAATCAAGTAGTGAGGAGGAAGCACCACAAAAAAAGAAGAAAAAGATGGATTTAATCCTTGCTTTGCCTTCTAGGTATATTTTCATCATAAATTGTTGAAATTGTTGAATAATGTTAAATTACATTCAACTTAGTTCCCTTTAACTATTTTTTGTGAAATTTGTAAATTTTAGGGTTTGTGAAATGTCGGGTGAAGAGCAAGGTGTGGTTGGAGAAGGCAGCCGCCATCAAAATCATAGTGGAGCAAATCAAAGTAAATAAACAAATTCCCATTTATTTTGTCGAGTGAAGAGAACAGTAGGCTTATTTTTTGATGTCAGCTATGGTTCAAAAATAAATTATGAGTTAAAATGTTAAATTATGTAATTACAGAGATGGATATAGAGGAGTACAATCCTTTAACATCTTCTGATGAATCGAGTAGTGAGGAGGAAGCACCACAAAAAAAATATGAGAGGTCGGACCACTTGTGCTAAGTTAGGAAAGAGGCCTAATTGACATATCAGGTTAAACAAGCATGGGCATCCAAAGGGTAAAATGTTGAGCCAATACTTGTCTTACGTGGCAACAGTGTCAAAAGAGGGATTTCCTATCACTATTACGAATTGAAAGAAAGTTGAATAAAGTTGAAGGAAGAATGTTGAGAGGAGATAAAGGTACAACTTAGGTTCAAAATAAATAAAAAATTCTTAAGAATTTACTTTTAAATATTATGTAATTATTTGAAAATGCTACAAACTTGAGGTATAAAGAAAAATAAAGGCTTCGTGCATGCCAAAAAGAAAATGAATTCAGCATGGAAAAATTTTAAGAGTGATCTCGTAAACGATTACATGAGGGCAGACAAAGATTCATTCAGCAAATACACTTGGATAAGCTTAAAAGTTTGGGAAGAATTTGTGAGGCAGAAGTCGACGCCAGAGTTTCAGGTACTATTTTAATAAAATCATTAATTATCGTATCTTTTATATTTTTCCTTTTTATACCTAACATCATGTTTCCTTTGATTGCAGAAATTAAGTGATAACAATCGTGAACTGTCCAAGAAGAATGACAACCCACACCACTTAGGATCCCGTGGATATGATGTGAAAAAACGCATGTGGAAGAAAAAATTCAAAGAGAACTCTGAGGATTTGGCACCTATCCTAGATATAAAGAATCCAAGGTGCCAATTTTACGTCTTGGGACGAATGGTAACAACACCAGATGGGACTCTTAAGGCCCCTCCAAAGACCCCAAGCTCTGATAGAGACCATTGTAAGTGTTGATTCATTTACTTAAATCATGATTTTACAATAAATTACTAATGACAACTAATTCTCATTTCTTATATTTTTTTTCAAAAGAAAGACAAACAACAAAAGGTCGACTCGGGGGAAATTGAAGTAAGTGGCTCGATTGATGTTTTCACGCTTTCTCTAAGGAACCCGGAACATTCAGGTCGGATGAGGGGTCTTAGGGCGCACGTGACCAGGAAACAAAGCTTAAATAACCGTAGGGCTCCGAAAAAGAGGGGATTTAACCAAGCCGTTACGAAGGCTTTTGCGGAGGAGATACAAAGACAGTGTTACGCGAATATGAGAGAGGAGATGAAGGAGCAAATGCTTGAACAAATAAGGGATATGTGGGCCGAAATACTTGCTGAGCTCAAAATGCAACAAGCTGTGCCAGATCAAAACAGTCCGGGATTCTGTCACAGCAGTCAACATTCCAATGCAGTTACAACAAGCCCTATGGATTTGATTCAGGTATTTATACTTTTATTTACAACTAAAACTTGAAAGTGATAGCATTTTCTTCAATTGACAAATGTACTACATTGTCTAACTTAGGTTTTTTTTTTGTCAAATGTCAAGGTATTCTCACCTTGCTATCTCACTTGTAAAGTTGGAGGGAGCACATCAAGATGGTGAACGCTATGGTATGGCCGAGGAAGAAGGGTGAACATATCCACTATGTGCCTCTGTTAGAGGACCACATGAAGGTGCAGGTGGATTTTGTTGTTGCCGAAATCTATCTCAAGTTTCGTCTCCCAACTAAAATTAATAAGGATTTTGCCAAAATCGAAGACACCTTGGGAAGTTTCATTCAATGGCCAAAATATTCGATTATTTTGGACAAGGTAAAATAATATTTTTATTTAATTTGTATTTCTGATATATTTAGTAGCCCACTGTACATATAAGGATTAGAATTGATAATATAACAAAACTGTTCTTATCAGAAAAAACTGTGCCACAAAAATCTAGAAATAAAATTGTTCTTAATCGTGCCAAAAAAATCCAGCATCTAGAATCTGTTCTTATCAGATTAAGAATCAACAAAAACAAATCTAGTGATCTATGTTCTTCATCAGTTTTATCATAAACAAAACCCTAATCAACAAAACCAGAAAAATAACCATGTTTAAACCAACAAAAAAAATCCTAATCAATAATATCTCATTACGTGTATCACAATTATTTTTATTTAACAAGTTATTATTTGTTCTAGTATATAGACCAAGATGTTTCAATGCCGAGTCAGCATCTAATGAAGTGGGAAAATCCATGCATCGCAAGGCGCTTATTTCAAAAAAAATGTTAGCGATGGTGGGACCTAAATTCAGAGCCACACATGAGAGGGTGATAAGAGAACCTCCTAATACGAGCGAATACCTCTTGCACATTAAGGAGAGTGTGTTACTTCCTCAGTCGACGTTAATCAACTTAGGTTTTAATGACTTGACGGATCTAGCGAAACAAGACATGCTCGATGTTTCAATAATATCCATCTGGGTAATGTGAGTTTGTTTAACTTTATACGCGTAGTGATTAGTTTTACAATTAACTCATTTCAGCATTTACGTAATGATATTCAGATATTTGAAGAGACATGTCACCGATCTAGGTCGCTAGGCTGACGTTGGTTTTTTGAACCCTAGTAGAATATCTCAGTCACTTTTTAATTCTAAAAAGGAGGCTGCTTCAAGCTACTTGCTCAAGTCATTGAATAATATGCAGGATAAGAAATTTATCCTTGCATCATACTTTCAGTCGTAAGTTCTTACTTTTATTTCAGTAGTTTATATACTTTTAACAACATATGTAGATTGATTATTATCATGTATATTGTAGTAAACACTGGGTGCTTCTCATTTTTGTCATGCGTGATAATATGGTGTATGTTATTGATTCTCCAGTGCCAAAGGAACCAGTTTACGATATCATGTTGTCATTTAAAGTGAGCAATACATCTAAAATTTAGTCGAATTTCATTTACTTACAATTGATGAAGCCAAAACATATAACGAAAATCACTATTTTTTCTTTCGAAAAATGGCAAAAAGCGAATGCCAAGTAGCCATTTTCCCGATTTATTTATCGCAAACATGTTTTTAGGTCTTTCTAGCAGGGTTTTGAGAAAGTTACGTATTTAGGGGGAAAATAGAGCAAAAGTGTCGTATTTAGGCGATTTCTGAATAAGGCATCAAAATAGAACATTACATGGAGCATGCAACACCTTACATGAAGTGTACAACATGCAAAATGAAGACATTATGAAGAATTCTGCTAATATATGGCACACAACATGGAGTAGAAGAGCTAAGAAACGGCTAAGTCCGGAAGTCTACGCGACATATGACACATATGGTAGAATAGCTGAGTCATGAAGATCAATAAAGTTCCTCACTTTATATGAACTTCAAGGCATCCTACATACCAATCCTGAGGCAAAGCTTCACATAGAGTTGTAGATTTCATTGTCTAATTTCAACGAGCTTTGAATCACCTCGATCAGAGTCCGGATGACCAAACTACAGCTAAAATACAATTAAGCGTCTGTCCCATATCACATCCTCCATGCCGTATGGCATCCTCTATACCACATGCAGCCTCCTTTATGCCGTATGTGGCATAACCCTGATGTCGCATGATCCGTGGACTCAATTTGTGGATTGTTTTCTTTGGATCAGATCATCCACCGTTGATGTTATTTTCGACAGAATTCTTCTAAAGGACGTGTTTGCTTCAGAGCCAAGCTATCATAGCTATTTTTGGCTTCATCTATCCAAACTTGGAGTACACTCCAAGTTTCCACCACCTCCACTACTTCCACTACTCCACCTCTTATATTAGAAAGGCTGTAAATACCCTTTTGTAATAGAATTTAGTGTGCGTGTTTAATTGTGTTAAGTCCATAGAATCAAGATTAGCAATTCTCATTGCTAGGTTAGGTTAGAAAGTACTTAGAGAGAGAAGGGTAGCCATCGGAAGCTAAGCAGGAGAAGAAGATGTCATCTAAAAAGGCAAAGGTTCATTCATCTTCAATTGAGTTGTAATTTATGTTCTCTTTATTTTATTCCTTTTATTTTGCTATGGCCATGAGAAGCTAAATTTCTCATCTCTAGGTGAGGGTTGTACTCGAATTCTTAATTATGTTTTAGTATATGTTTATGTTTTGTTAACATTGATTTGAGTTTCTTTTATTATTTTAAATTCATTTTTATTGTATCCTTACATACATAGTTCTGTCTACTATATGCCAAAGTAATCTACATGCCATAAGGTTGCATAGTCATCGCATCCTGGTGTGAGGGACAAACATGTAAATACTAGCACATAAGCTAACAATTCATGACAGCGGTTCAAAGAGTAGGGTTAGAACTCAGTGGGCTCCCTTAGCAGGATAGCATAATTGTACATTTAGATTATATTAGGAAACACTTAGATTAGATAGGGTCTTTAGAATATTTTAACTATGGGGTAGTATAGGGAAATAATATACTTACGTATCTAAAATACTTTAGTCTTGGTAGCCCAAAAGTCGATCGCAAGATCGGAAAATCTTTCAAATCGCATAAGCGAAAACCCAGCAAGTCCTGCGGGTAGTAACAGTGCCCCATGCGGGGTAGCTGTGGGACAATCTAGACCGCATGTGAGAGTGACAGTGTCGCATGTGAATAAGAGAGAGATCAAAATTTATACTTTGCATAATTAAAAAAAAAGAGAACCTGAACCCTAGAGGCCCTCTATTTATTGTTTAATTCTAACCTTAGCACGTTAGCGTCACCGCATCAAACTTTTAAAAACCCCTCGATAACCTAGACTAGTGAAAAGTATTTAAAATCTAATACACTATCCCTATGGATCGACACCCAAATTATACTATACAGTAGGATCATGCACTTGTGATATGAACGTAAGTAGAAATTAGGGTTTATAAATCTTTAAAGTTACAGTTCAATTTGGACTCATCCACAATCAACGCAATATTTGTTGGTTATTACTAATTAATTCATTGACATTCAATAAATTTCAGCATTTTTGAATCTGATGTGGAGGCCGGAGGAGTGCACAAAGAGGGATCAATGGAATGTGAGTGGAAATTCATTAAGGTGTGAACTTGTACACTTGATTTTTTTAATTTGATACTTAATTTTTCCAAATTCCTACAACACTAATGTTTGAATAATTGTCTATTTAACATAATATGTAAACAAGTTCAGTTGATTTTACTTATTGATTTTACAGCCCAAATTGTGGTATGACCAAAGAAATAAGACCTATCAACTACATAAGAAGTTGTGGTGCCTTCTGTAAGGTCTTAGATTTTTTATTCTGTTATATCTTATTAGTAGTGTAATACACAATGAAAAGCTAATTTATTATTAAAAAAATAAAAATAAAGAGCTAACAACTGTTTTATACTGGATTTTTTGAGTGCCAAGTGATTAAATCCCGTAATAATGAGTTGTGCTGAAAACTGAAATTAGATAAGACTATGTGAATGATCTATCGTTGAACTCTTGTCTTTTGTTTTCATCAATTATGGTTATTCTTTAATTTTAAATACCAAATGAGCATTTAATTTTATTTCCTTGCTATCTAGAAAATCACCTATATGTAAAACCAACAAGTAAATTGTCTTTGGGTTGTAGCTACATAATGTTAATTATTGATTTTACTTAAATGGGACACCGGTAGCAAAAATGAACACCGTTAGAATTTTACTTTCTATTGCGGTAAATAATAATTGGAATTTATACCAGATGGATGTAAAAATGTTTTTCTTCAAGGAACACTTGAAGAAGAGGTGTACATGACCCACTTGACTATATAAAAATATTCTTCTAGTATGATCGATTTCGTCCTATATAACTGATGTTAGCTTAATTTGGACTTTTACTTTTCATTATTAGTAGTTTGGAGTTTGGACTTTTACTTTTCCTTGCTTCGATGTGTGAACAGTAATAAAAATCTCGCCCAAATCAATCCCTGTCCACTAACAGAATACAAAAGTTGCTCTTTTTCAAACCTTGTGTGCACAATCAATGTAAAAAAAATACATAAATAAGTAGAGAAAATATTTTTTAATTTTTTTCAACCGTCACAACTTCAAATATTCAAACAAATTTATCCCAAGTGACAGTGAGGTAATGCAGTGGGGATTATGAGCATCATGATGGCGTTATTAAAAAGAACAAGAACAAAGTTTTTTTTTTAAATTCCATGGCAGTAGCGGCAGGATGATTGCATTAATTAATTAGCAGTGTGAAACACATAGCTACGTTCAACTTAGAGAGAATCATGATGGCGAGTTGAGTTTATAAAAATTTGGACTTTGCCCTCGATCGAT
Organism: Carex kokanica; assembly: GCA_025461125.1. NCBI lineage: Eukaryota > Viridiplantae > Streptophyta > Magnoliopsida > Poales > Cyperaceae > Carex > Carex kokanica. Next base: position 22,269 of record JAJGRX010001312.1, read on the forward strand.
CAAAATTCAAAAGTCACCCGTACATGCATAAATTAAATTAATTAGCCTCTATGACCAAGTCATGCATGCGTTAAATTAATTGGTATTTTAATTTTGAACTCTAGTTTGAACAAGTTTGTTTGACATATATACAAGTGGCACCATTATTCCTTGCTTCGATGTGTGAACAGTAATAAAAATCTCGCCCAAATCTATTTCTATTTTCCTGTCTTCTCAAAAATCAGGTGGTGCAAATTCAACAAATTAAGATGATTTTTTTTAATTAATAATATTAGTTATTTTCGAAAGGAAAATGAGATATTCTGTTCTCTTTTTTTTTAATAATCTTTTTCGTTATTGATTTTTCAGTGAAATCTGGAAGATTTTATATATGTTTAATCTATTTCATATTAAGTACTTTACAAAATCGTTGTTTTCAGACCATTGAATTTTTGTACCCATCTTAATAAATAGTAAAAAAAATTCAAAAAAAATGTAAAATTTGATCTGCAAACACATTTTAATATATCCTGAGGCAAAGCTTCACATAGAGTTGTAGATTTCGTTGTCTAATTTCAACAAGCTTTGAATCACCTCGATCAGAGTCCAGATGACCAAACTACAACTAAAATACGATTAAGCGTCTGTCCCGTATGACATCCTCCATGCCGTATGGCATCCTCTATACCACATGCAGCCTCCTTTATGCCGCATGTGGCATAACCCTGATGTCGCATGATCCGTGGACTCAATCTGTGGATTGTTTTCTTTGGATCAGATCATCCACCGTTGATGTTATTTTCGACAGAATTCTTCTAAAAGGACATGTTTGCTTCAGAGCCAAGCTATCATAGCTATTTTTGGCTTCATATATCCAAACTTGGAGTACATTCCAAGTTTCCACCACCTCCACTACTTCCACTACTCCACCTCTTATATTAGAAAGGTTGTAAATACCCTTTTGTAATAGAATTTAGTGTGCGTGTTTAATTGTGTTAAGTCCATAGAATCAAGATTAGCAATTCTCATTGCTAGGTTAGGTTAGAAAGTACTTAGAGAGAGAAGGGTAGCCATCGGAAGCTAAGCAGGAGAATAAGATGTCATCTAAAAAGACAAAGGTTCATTCATCTTCAATTGGGTTGTAATTTATGTTCTCTTTATTTTATTCATTTTATTTTGATATGGCCATAAGAAGCTAAATTTCTCATATCTAGGTGAGGGTTGTACTCGAATTCTTAATTATGTTTTAGTATATGTTTATGTTTTGTTAACATTGATTTGAGTTTCTTTTATTATTTTAAATTCATTTTTATTGTATCCTTACATACATAGTTCTATCTACTATATGCCAAAGTAATCTACATGCCATAAGGTTGCATAGTCATCGCATCCTGGTGTGAGGGACAAACATGTAAATACTAGCACATAAGCTAACGATTCATGACAGCGGTTCAAATAGTAGGGTTAGAACTCAGTGGGCTCCCTTAGCAGGATAGCATAATTGTACATTTAGATTATATTAGGAAACACTTAGATTAGATAGGGTCTTTAGAATATTTTAACTACGGGGTAGTATAGGGAAATAATATACTTACGTATCTAAAATACTTTCGTCTTGGTAGCTCAAAAGTCGATCGCAAGATCGGAAAATCTTTCAAATCGCATAAGCGAAAACCCAGCAAGTCCTGTGGGTAGTAATAGTGTCCCATGTGGGATAGCTGTGGGACAATCTAGACCGCATGTGAGAGTGACAGTGCCGCATGTGAATAAGAGAGAGATCAAAATTTATACTTTGCATAATTAAAAAAGAGAGAACCTGAACCCTAGTGGCCCTCTATTTATTGTTTAATTCTAACCTTAGCACAATTAGCGTCACCGCATCAAACTTTTAAAAATCCCTCGATAACCTAGATTAGTGAAAAGTATTTAAAATCTAATACACTATCCCTATGGATCGACATCCCAATTATATATGGTAGGATCATGCACTTGTGATATGAACGTAAGTAGAAATTAGGGTTTATAAATCTTTAAAAGTTACAGTTCAATTTGGACTCATCCACAATCAACGCAATATTTGTTGGTTATTACTAATTAATTCATTGACATTCAATAAAGTTCAGCATTTTTGAATCTGATGTGGAGGCCGGAGGAGTGCACAAGGAGGGATAAATGGAATGTGAGTGGAAATTCATTAAGGTGTGAACTTGTCCACTTGATTTTTTTTAATTTGATACTTGATTTTTCCAAATTCCTACAACACTAATATTTGAATAATTGTCTATTTAACATAATATGTAAACAAGTTCAGTTGATTTTACTTATTGATTTTACAACTCAAATTGTGGTATGACCGAAGAAACAAGACCTATCAACTACATAAGAAGTTGTGGTGCCTTTTGTAAGGTCTTAGATTTTTTATTCAGGTATATCTTATTAGTAGTGTAATACATAATGAAAAGCTGATTTATTATTTAAAAAAATAAAAATAAAGAGCTAACAACTGTTTTATAATGGATTTTTCAAGTGCCAAGTGATTAAATCTCGTAATACTGAGTTGTGCTGAAAACTGAAATTAGATAAGACTATGTGAATGATCTATCGTTGAACTCTTGTCTTTTGTTTTCATCAATTATGGTTATTCTTTAATTTTGGATACCAAATGAGCATTTAGTTTTATTTCCTTGCTATCTAGAAAATCACCTATATGTAAAACCAACAAGTAAATTGTCTTTGGGTTGTAGCTACATAATGTTACTTATTGATTTTACTTAAATGAAACACCGGTAGCAAAAATGAACACCGTTAGAATTTTACTTTCTATTACGGTAAATAATAATTGGAATTTATACTAGATGAATGTAAAAATATTTTTCTTAAAGGAACACTCGAAGAAAAGGTGTACATGACCCACTTGACTATATAAAAATATTCTTCTAGTATGATCGATTTCGTCCTATATAACTGATGTTAGCTTAATTTGGACTTTTACTTTTCATTATTAGTAGTTTGGAGTTTGGACTTTTACTTTTCCTTGCTTCGATGTGTGAACAGTAATAAAAATCTCGCCCAAATCAATCGCTGTCCACTAACAGAATACAAAAGTTGCTCTTTTTCAAACCTTGTGTGCACAATCAATGTAAAAAAAAGAGTGAGGCTATGGTGCTATGCATAGCACCAATAGCTAGTGTACTACGGCTCAATATGGTACTTTTTAAAATTCTAACGGTCGATCGACCGTTCAATGTGATATCCATATGAATATGTATTTGCAAACTAAATTTTATATTTTTTCGAATTTTTTTACTATTTTTTTAGATAGGTAGAAAAATCAGTGTTTTTTGAAAATTCTGGACCATCAAAATTCTACCTATCTGAAAAAATAGTAAAAAAATTCGAAAAAATATAAAATTTAGTTTGCAAGTACATATTCATATGGTTATCAAATTGAACGGTCGGATCGACCGTTAGGATTTTAAAAAGTACCATATTGAGCCGTAGTACACTAGCCATCCATGCTATGCATAGCACCATAGCCTCACTCTAAAAAAAATACATAAATAAGTAGAGAAAATATTTTTTAATTTTTTTCAACCGTCACAACTTCAAATATTCAAACATGATTATGATGGCAGTAGCGGCATGCAGGATGATTGCATGAATTAAATTAATTAGCTAGTGAGAATCATGATGGCGAGTTGAGTTGATAAAAATTTGGACTTTGCCCTCGATCGATTCAAAAGTCACCCGTACATGCATAAATTAAATTAATTAGCCTCTATGACCAAGTCATGCGTTAAATTAATTGGTATTTTAATTTTGAACTCTAGTTTGAACAAGTTTGTTTGACATACAAGTGGCACCATTATTGCATGTATTACAACAAAAAGTCACTACTTAATTAACAAAATAATCAGAGGACGGCAACGGCAAGTGAAAATCGCCATTATCTACTTATTAATTTGGACCTTAATCGCACTTTCTTAAAGCTATAAAAGATCAAAGGCGCACGTTGAATTAACTGATATATATATATATATATATATATATAGAGAGATGGACTTAGCTACTTCATGGAGTAAAACGACTTTGTACTCCACGCCATATCTTCATTTTCAAAGTTCAAATAGTCGATTCGAACCTTCCAACATGTTCTTCATATTGAAATGTACTTGGAGACCAAATTTTACATTTTTTTGAATTTTTTTACTATTTATTAAGCCACTTTGAAAATCTGAAAATCCGGATGAACAGTAAAAAACAGTAAAAATTTCTGGACCGCCGGATCAGTGATTTTCAAAGTGGCTTAATAAATAGTAAAAAAATTCCAAAAAATGTAAAATTTGGTCTCCAAGCACATATCAATATGGAGAACAACTTGAGCGGTTCGGATCGGTCGTTTGGATTTTCAAAATGAAAATAATGAGGCGTGGAGCACCAAGTCGTTTTACTCCATGAAGTAGCTAAGCCCAGCACTATATATATATATAGAGAGAGAGAGAGAGAGAGATGGGCTATTGTGCTTTGCAAAGTAAAGCCATCGTTTTACTTCGGCTTACTTTTTGGATTTTCAAAGACCAAAACGTCGATCCGACCGTTCAAGTTGATCTACATATTGAAATGTGCTTGCAGACCAAATTTTACATTATTTGGAATTTTTTTACTATTTATTAAGCCACTTTGAAAATTGCTGATCACATGGTCCAAAAAAAACAGTGCAACAAAATTCTGGACCATGTGATCAGCAATTTTCAAAGTGGCTTAATAAATAGTAAAAAAATGTAAAATTTGGTCTGCAGGCACATTTCAATATGTAGATCAACTTGAACAGTCGGATTGAAGTTTTGAACTTTGAAAATCCAAAAAGTATGCCGAAGTAAAACGATGGCTTTACTTTGCAAAGCACAATAGCATAATTCTATATATATATATATATATATATATAGAGTAGGGCTATTGTACTTCGCGAAGTAAAACTTCGTTTTACTTCACGCTCATACACCCATTTCCAAAATCCAAATCGTCGATCCGACCGTTCAAGTTGTTCTCCATATTGAAATGTGCTTGGAGACCAAATTTTACATTTTTTGGAATTTTTTTACTATTTATTAAGCCACTTTGAAAATCGCTGATCCATTGTGAATAGTAAAAAACAGTAAAAAATTCTGGACCAATGGATCAGCGACTTTCAAAGTGGCTTAATAAATAGTAAAAAAATTCCAAAAAATGTAAAATTTGGTCTCCAAGCACATTTCAATATGGAGAACAACTTGAACGGTCGGATCGACGATTTGGATTTTGGAAATGGGTGTATGAGCGTGAAGTAAAATATTGGTTTTACTTCATGAAGCACAATAGCAAAATTCTATATATATATATATATATATATATATATATATATATATATATATATATATATTATAATTTTGAACTTTAGTTCCAAACTTTGTTTAGATCTTACTTGGAAATTTATCAAAAGTCACCTTAATTAGCCTCTATGACCAAGTCATGCGTTAAATTAATTGGTATTTTAATTTTGAACTCTAGTTTGAACAAGTTTGTTTGACACATATACAAGTGGCACCATTATTCCTTGCTTCGATGTGTGAACAGTAATAAAAATCTCGCCCAAATCTATTTCTATTTTCCTGTCTTCTCAAAATCAGGTGGTGCAGATTCAACAAAGATGATTTTTTTAATTAATAATATTAGTTATTTTCGAAAAGAAAATGAGATATTCTGTTCTCTCTTTTTTTAATAATCTTTTTCATTATTGATTTTTCAGTGAAATCTGGAAGATTTTATATATGTTTAATCTATTTCATATTAAGTACTTTACAAAATCGTTGTTTTCAGACCATTGAATTTTTGTACCCATCTTAATAAATAGTAGAAAAATTCAAAAAAAATGTAAAATTTGATCTGCAAGCACATTTTAATATATCCATCATATTGAACGGTTTGGATTGACTGTTTGGACTTTGAAAATGGACGATGTCATTTGATGTCACTAAAAAACGGTGTAATCAGATCCCTCCTCATATTTTAATATATATTATGGAAAAATATTGTTATTCACCATTAAAATTAGATAAATATTATGAACTTCGGTATTTTTTAATATTATTTTAATAATTATCTAATCCGATTCGTATCCGTATCTGTATCAGGCTGATATCCGATCCGTATCCGTATCTGAAAAATTAAAAAGATATATGAATATAATTTTTCGCTCTGAATTCGCTCCGTTTTCACCCCCCTACTAATATATCTAGACGTGACCTTATAATTAATAATTAACACAATGTAGTACTCGCAGTTGACTTCAATTTTGCTATAAAAATAATTAGTCACAATTAAAGTTCTAAATAGCGTTTATAGCGTCATAGCGGGAAAGCTACAAAAAAGCTATAGCGGATAGCATCGCTATAGCGGAAGCTATGCCACATAGTGTTTTTTTTCTTTACATTCCGTATATTCAATATTTGTATGAAATATCAACATTATTTAAAGTTTCATAGAACAATAAATAACACCAAAGTAATTAAGAAATTCTAATATTCATATTGAACCAGTACAAAGTCCAAATTGCGGTTCAAAATATCCATAGTAATATCATAAACTATCGATTTTTCCTATTAAAAATATCTTAAGCATCATGATTCATGACATAATCTATTTTTTTTTCTATTCAAATTTCAATTTTTATTCCCAATTTCAAATTGATTTATCTGTAGCAAGTAACAATAAATTCAATTTCGGTTTGAGCTTTTTTGGGTCTTTATTTAAAACACATATAAATTGCTTAAAAAAATTCATATTGTTTTTTTTTGAAAAATTTGGCGTTGGCTGCCAAATAAGTTTTATTAAAAAAAAAAAAAACCATATTGTATAGCGGCCGTAGCGCAAATAGCGAACCGCTATCAACGCTATAGCGGCCGTAGAGCAAATAGCACATTTTGATGTTATAACTTAGCATTTGAGGTCCAATAGCGCACTATTTAGAACACTGGTTACAATACATTTTGTCAAAGAGGAGGTTAAGACGTATCTGTCCGATATTAGAACACTGGTTCAATATACGCATCTGTCGGAGTATGTGGCCAAATCACTATCATCTATACTATATATGAGCGCAACCACTGTTGTTCATGTTCAATATCCCCCAGTTTCTTTCAAAAAAATCATTTCTTAATTTCGAAACATATATAATATATCCATTTGAATTACAGATGCGTTATTTAATGAAACCAAAGTTATGATTTTGTTCTATTGTGTTCCACAGATCATATAAAATCGAATTTTTTTTTAAAACCATAATTAAAAAAATCAAAATTAGAAAACCAACATGATTAGTTTGGTTTTTTCAAAAACCATAAGAACCGAGATACCAATTCGGTCCCTATTTTTTTTTTCCCTGGGACCGAATTGGCATTTCGGTCGCCCCTCCATTTCACAGTTTTTCCGCAAAGCCGCCACAGAAAATCGAAATGGGATGGGGAACCGAATTGGGATTTCGGTCCCCATTTTTTTTTTTAAAGAGACAAAAATAGCTAAAATGATGAAATATAATACTAAAAAATCGAATTTTTTTTTCCCTTTGTCAAATTACTTTTTTGATAGCATATTTATACTAAAATGCGCTAAATTACTTCAAATTATGTTAATTTTCACTAAATTATTTAAAATTTCAATAATTATAGAATTATGCTAAAATACGGTAAATTACGCTAAATTACGTATGAATAGGGCATATTTTTTGTCATCTTTTATAAATCATAAAAAAAAAAAAAATTTAAAAATAATAAAAATTGGTATTCTACAAGTTCATTATATAACTAATTTACTGAGCTACGTAGATTGGAGAATAGAAATGAAAATCTTAATCGGAAACTTCAACTGAAGTTTTGAGGCTCTTCTATTTATTTTTTGACGATTCTGAATTTGGAAATTTGGCATCGCGATTCTAATGCATGTGTATTTTTACGAGCTTTCCGAAAAGTGGTCATTTGCTGAAATCGGACACTCGAGCGCTGTTTTATAGCCGTTTGAAGTTTCGTCGTCGTTTTTCGCCTTCTCAGTGAAGACATCATCTCTATTCATACGTAATTTAGCGTAATTTACCGTATTTTAGCATAATTCTACATAATTATTGTGATTTCAAGTAATTTAGTGTAATTCAGCATAATTATTGTAATTTAGTGTAATTCTACATAATTATTTTAGTATAACTATGCTAATTGTAATAAAAAAAGTAATATAACAAATATTAAAAAAAAAATCGATTTTTTAGTATATTTCAGCATTTTACCTATTTGTCTCTTAAAAAAAATTAACATAATTTCAAGTAATTTAGTGTAAATCATCATAAATTAACATAATTTTAAGTAATTTAACATATTTTAATATAAATATGCTATCAAAAAAGTAATTTGACAAAGGGAAAAAAATTCGATTTTTTTAGTGTATAATTTTAGCTATTTTTGTCTTAAAAAAAACGGGGGGGGGACCGAAATCCCAATTCAGTCCCCACTGAAAATACCTTGGACCGAATTGGGATCTCGGTCCCAAGGTGCTACACGGAAGGCCACACAGTTTTTTGGGGAAAAACTATGCAATGGGGGGGACCGAAATGCCAATTCGGTCCCAGAGGAAAAAAAATGGAGACCGAATTGGCATCTCGGTTCTTATGGTTTTTGAAAAAACCAAACTAATCATGTTGGTTTGCTAATTTTGATTTTTTTTAATTATGGTTTTCAAAAAAAATTCATATAAATCTGTACAAATGCAAGAACCACATTTAATACAATGGTGGAATTTCATGTATACCCCTCAAAAAGTTCTGAAATTACACATCTTCTGCTCTAAACTTCAAATATTATATTCACCCTCCAAAATTTCAAAAACTCACAAATTTATCCAATTTTTAACTTTTCTATAAACTCATTATTTATTTATAAAGTATCAATTTTACCCTTTATTAAAAAAAATATTATATGTAAGAAAAATGTTTCATCATATAATTGATCAGTTTCCAAAGACAAATTGTTAATTTTTCTACCTGTTTGGCACACACTAGCATATGCCTAAATGTCATTGTGTATGTGTAATAAGTATAGAAATGAACTATCTGTCCTCCAAAAATAATCAGTTAAAATAGGAAATATTATTCTTACACATACTATATATATGTTTTTCTTTTTTTAATAAAGAGTAAAATGAGTACTTTATAAAATTAAAATGAGTTTAAATAGAAAAGCGAATAAATTGGGTAAATTGTGAGTTTTTAAAATTTAGAAGGAAATATGATAGAATATAGTTTAGCTAGAGGATTAAATGCGTAATTTTAAAATTTTTGAGAGGTATACATGAAATTTCCCCTATTAGAATTGACACATTGTTACGTGGAAAGTTGAGGTTTAAAATTCAGTGCTTGTATTAGAAAAAGAATCACTAGTAACGGATTTTGAGAATTTGATGAGAGTGCGTCATGGTTAAGTTGAATCGATCGTATATTTCCGATAGAGCGAGGTGGACTTTTACTTTTACTTGATGAGAGTGCGTCATGGTTAACTACTAAATGATTGTATCTTTGTAATAAAGCAAGTGGACTTTTACTTGATAATACAAGTAATCACTTGATTTTGTAAATAAAATATGCTTCGGTGGACGTAAGGACCTATTTGTAAAATGAACATATTTTTATTTTCAAAGTACAAACAGTCGATCTGACCGTTCAACATTATCTCCATATTAAAATGTACTTGGAGGTCAAATTTTACATTTTTTTGAATTTTTTTACTATTTATTAAGATGGTTACAAAATCGTTGTTTTCAGGCCATTGAAAAAAAAATGTTTATCGCCTCCAAATGGAAATCCAGCAAGAAAAAAAGAGAACCAGAACTCATTTAGAATACCTTGCCTCTCTCAAAAAGAAATACGATGAACTCGATATCTATCAACCATTCACAACAAATCCCAAAGAACTCAAGAAAAGAAAAGAAGAGGATCGAATCTTCTCATACCTTGCGGGCTTTGATGCCAGCTACGAGATCATTCGGTCACAAATCATCCAAGCACCCAACCTTCCCTCCTTCTCCGAGGTAGTTTATCAAATTCAGCGAGAAGGCTCATTGCGAGAGGTCATGGGGGGTCCACAAGCCAACCATGGCGAGGGACACGAGCCCCACGACCACGCCGTAAGATTTCCCCAAAATCCTAGTTCTCAACATCATCAAAATCGGCCAAATTCGAGAGGTGGTAAATGCTCTCACTTCAAGAAAGAGGGTCACATGGCCGAGAAGTGTTATTTCCTGCATCCGAACCTTAGGCCAAAGTGGTGGAGGGAGGCGGATCCAAGGAAAAGGGGAGGCGACGGGTGGAATGAAGAAAAGATAGAAAGAGAAATATCGCGTGGGGGAGGGGGAGGCTTCTCTGCACAAACCGAAAAAAAAGAAATTAAATGTAACCCAACCGGTTTGGTTGAACCGGGTTCAAATGCTGGCGGGTCCAAGTTAGGCGATGGCGGGTCTAGCGGGTCAGGAGATCAAATGCAGCAGATTCTCCAGCAGCTAACCACGTTGCTTGCTCAAAATTCTGCTAGTTCATGTGGTATTGTATCTCACTCAAATAATTTTAATTTATTCAACCAAATAATTGTTGATAGTGGTGCAACCGACCATATGTTTGAAAATGAAAATTTCCTTAACAATTTGAAATTATCCGAAAATGACCAATATGTGACCGTAGCAAATGGTATGAAAGAAAAAAATTCATTGTATAGGTGAAATTGTTTTGAGCAACAAAAAAATCAATAATGTGTTATACTTAAAAACCTTTTCTATAAATCTACTTTCGGTTAAAAAATTAGCGCAAGAATTTAATTGTAATGTAATTTTCTCGTGTGAAAATGTAATATTTCAGGACCGGGTAACCGGGGACAAGATTGGTGAAGGGTTTCTTAAAAATGGACATTACCTTTTGGATTTAGAACAATTGAAAATTTGTGCTTCGGCAAGCTCGATTAATTACAATAGATGGCACAAGAGACTCGGGCATCCCTCCAACAAGATTTTAAATAATATTTTAAATTTTCCAAAATCTAGTTGTATTAATTGTGATATATGTAAATTGGCAAAGCAAACGAGACTTCCCTTTTCACTTTCCACTAGTAGAAGTGAGGCCTCGTTTGATTTGGTCCACTTCGATGTATGGGGTTCGGCCCCAATTAATTCTTATAATGGATATAAGTATTTTGTGATATTTATTGATGACTTTTCTAAAGCTATATGGTTATATTTACTTAAATCAAAAGATGAGGTATTTACGTGTTTTAAAGAATTTCTATGTCTTGTAGAAACTCAATTCAATGCTAAACTTAAAAATTTTAGGTCGGATAATGGAACGGAATTTGTAAATAAAAATTTGGATAATATTTTTAAAGAAAAAGGAATTATACACCAAACAACTTGTATAAACACTCTCGAACAAAATAGAGTGTCGAAAAGGAAAAATAGACATTTATTAGAAATGACACATGCATTATTATTTCAAAATAATATTCCAAAAATTTATTGGTCGGATGCCATCCTTTGTGCTATACATCTAATTAATAGACTACCTAGTGTTACTTTAGAAAACAAGAGTCCAACCGAAATTCTTTATCAATAAAAAAAGAATCTAGATTACTTAAGGGTTTTCGGTTGTGTATGTTTTGTTCATATTAAAAGAAAAGATAAATTTGATTTTATGTCAACAAAAGCTATTTTTTTAGGATATTCACCATATAAAAAAGGCTACAAGTGCTATGACCCGATTAATAAAAAATTATTTATATCTAGAGATGTAATATTTTGTGAAGATGAACCATACTTTAAAAAGGGTAAGATAGATAATAAACCACTTGAAAATGACCAAGTTAGGCCAATATCACCTCTCTTGAATGATTTAGATTTCATACCAAATGTGGATTATGAAATCGAATCCGATAACCATGAAGAAGAAATAAATAATAATAACAATAATGAGAATGAGAATGAGAATGATAATGATAATGAGAATGAGAATGATGAAAATAATGAGGAAGAAGAAAATACCATGGTACGAAGGTCCATAAGAGTGCGCCAACCATCTACCAAACTTAGAGGTTTCATAACTTATATGGTACAATATCATATACAAGACTTTGTATCATATGAGAATATTTCATCCGATTATCATGCATTTCTTATTTCTATTCAAAAAGAGGTGGAACCAAATAATTACCAAGAGGCAATAACCAACCCGGTATGGTGCAAAGCCATGAGAGATGAATTAATGGCTTTAGAAAAAAATGACACATGGGTAATTGTACAATTGCCAAAAAATAAAAACTCGTAGGATGCAAATGGGTATACAAAATAAAATACAATAGTAATGGTACCATAGAACGGTACAAAGCTCGATTGGTGCCAAAGGGTATACTCAAACCTATGGTATAGATTATAACAAAACCTTTGCACCGGTAGCAAAAATGAACACCGTTAGAATTTTACTTTCTATTGCGATAAATAATAATTGGAACTTATACCAAATGGATGTAAAAAATGTTTTTCTTCAAGGAACACTTGAAGAAGAGGTGTACATGACCCTACCGCCCGGCCATAAAATAGAAAATAATTCTAATCTAGTTTGTAGGTTGAATAAATTAATCTATGGATTGAAGCAATCGCCTCGAGCATGGTATGGCAAACTTAGCTCATATTTAAATTCTTGTAATTTTAAAACTAGTAGTGCCGACCATTCCTTGTTTACCAAAAGTGAAGGAAAAAATACAACCCTTGTATTAGTATATGTAGATGATTTAATAATTACCGGAAACAATTTAGAAGAAATTAGAAAAATCAAATCTCAATTAAAAGAAAATTTTGACATTAAAGATTTAGGATATTTAAAATATTTTATGTGAACAGAAGTAGTTTTTTCAAACAAAGGCCTATTAATTTCACAAAGAAAATGTACCTTAGATTTTTTAAAAGAAACTGATAAATTAGGTTGTAAACTGGCCTCTACACCAATAGATAACAAATATAAATTAAATACCGAGGATGGTGAACCTTTAGAGGACATAAACCAATTTCAAAGACTTGTAGAAAAATTAATTTATCTCACGGTAACACGTCCGGATATTGCATTTACCGTAAGCCAAATTAGTAAATTTGTGCATTCGCCAAGAACACCTCACTTGGAGGCCATTAATAGAATATTGAGATACTTAAAAAGAAATTCCGAAAAAGGCATAAAAATAATGAACAATAATTCTAATGAAATATGTGGTTATTTCGATGCAGATTGGGCCGGTAGCTTTGATAGAAAATTCACCACCAATTTTTGTACATTTGTAGGCGGAAATCTAGTCACATGAAAAAGCAAAAAACAAAATGTCGTGGCTCGATTAAGTGTGGAAGCGGAGTACCGAGCCATGGCATCCACCGCAAATGAATTAATATGGATCAAACAACTACTTAGAGACATGGGCATCGGATTTAATCAACCTATGAAGATGTATTGCGATAATAATTCCGTTCGACATATCGCATCAAATCCGGTGTTTCATGAAAGAACAAAGCACATAGAAGTGGATTGTCACTTTATTGGAGAGAATGTCCAAGCCAAAGAAATAGAAACACCGTTTGTGAGAAACAAATATCAATTAGCGAATGTTTTTACCAAAGTGTTGGATCCGACACAGTTTGAGGATATCACTAACAAGCTAGGATTGCATGACATACACCTTCCTAGCTTGAGGGGGAGTGTTAAAAATAATGGAGTCATAGAATCGATCTCAATCATTGATCATCATTGATCGAGTGACTCGGATTAAATCAAGAAGAAGTAGAATTAAACAGTAAAGTACCAACGGTACAGTGGTACAGTAAGGGTAGGTAGAGTACCAACGGTAAATTAAATAAAAAGAACCATTAGAATACTTGTATAAATAGAGATTAGGACTGCTGTAAAATTGATCTTTTTAGCTCAATAAAATTATCTCCTCGGAATTCATAAAATCAACAGCATTATTAAAAAGAACAAGAACAAGAACAAAGTTTTTTTTTTAATTCCATGGCAGTAGCGGCAGGATCATTGCATTAATTAATTAATTAGCAATGTGAAACACATATATAGCTAGCGTTCAACTTAGAGAGAGAGAATCATGATGGCGAGTTGAGTTGATAAAAATTTGGACTTTGCCCTCGATCGATCAAAAGTCACCCGTACGTACATAAATTAAATTAATTAGCCTCTATGACCAAGTCATGCGTTAAATTAATTGGTATTTTAATTTTGAACTCTGGTTTGAACAAGTTTGTTTGACATACAAGTGTCACCGGCGCACGTTGAACTTTCTTAAAGCTATAAAAGATCAAAGGCGCACGTTGAATTATATATAATTTTGAACTTTAGTTCCAAACTTTGTTTAGATGTTACATGGAAATTGATCAACTGTTTGAACGCATCTGTTTGACATGCAAGTGCCACCGGATTATAACAAACAGTCAATGATTAGCAATTTATTGTTAATTTACTGATTAATTTGGACTTCGCACTTTTTTAAAGTCATCCCTTTTAATTGCTCTATTGGAATACTAATTATGAATAAGTTAGACTTGTTTTTCATATTTCACCAATATTAATTTATCCAAAGAAAAACTTAATTATTAAAACAAGACAATTTGTATTAAAAGAATCTTGTATTTAACCAATTTTCGACAGACAAATATTTTATTTCAAATAATAAATTCATTCACAATAAAAAAATATAAGCCCCCGGTTAATAATATAAAAAGTAAAGTTGAGTAAAATAACTAGGGTGTTCCTAAGCTTAAATATTATAGCACGCTCTTTAGCGAGTTTAACTTCATAATCTATCGGATTAACTTAAAACGACGAATTTAAATTGTTGAATCAATCTACTTTATTTACTTGTCAAATTCATAAATTTTCGAATTAATTTTGTATAAAGTCAAATGCTCAAGAAATTACACAAATGAATGTATTAAAATTTTCGCCATCGCATGACACGAGACGAGTGGGGGGTGTAATTTGTATATTAATTTTGAGTCCGGAAATTTAAAGAAACTTTTAAAAATCATATACTCGATATTTTTTCCTTGATGATTCCCACAACAACAAATGTCCAATGCAAGTACTCACGCATTTGGAAAAAAAATTATATAGAAATTAATAAAAAGGAAACGAGAGAAACATAAAGAGTACGTCAGGATTTTGATTGTTAAAAATATCGGTAGGAATTATACTAATCTTAAAAATCAAAATATTTGAAACGGTATGAAATTCACCGATTCTAACTCTTTTATTTTTATTTTAATTATTCCATGATAACACTCGTCAAGAACAAAAAGTTTGGAGTTTAGATCGGTAATTCTCTTACCGATCAAACTTTGAAGCATTTTTTAATTTGAAAGAAACCATGTTTCATATGAATACAATATATGATTTGATTAAAATATTCATATTGTTTGTATCGTTTTGAATATTAGTGATCAAAATATTTATTTCGATCTGAGTTAGAATCGGTGAATTTCATATCGTTCCAAACTTTTTTATATTTTAGATCGATATAATTCCTACCGATCTTTCTACCAATCAAAATCATGATATACTCTTTATGTTTCTCTCTCTTCCTTTTTATTAATTTTTCATAAAAAAGACTCCCACACATTTAATGGGAAAAGTTGTGTATAGACCAGCTTCTTGTTGTACCATGTGATCAATATGTACACATGTAAAAGATTTAGATATTTTGATTTTAAATGTTTAATTTGATTGATGACTAACTTACAAAAATACACTAATGGAAATATTTTTTTATGTTGATTTATTTAACTTATTGATTTGTATAAAAATAAATATAAAAGGTAATTTATTTTATGTACATGTAGAGTAATAATGTAATATAGATCACATATGATGATTTTAAGTTTGAGAACTTTTATTGTTAGAAAATTAGAATGTGAATATTATGGAGGCATTTGAATTCTCATTATTATTAATAAAAATAACTTATTTAACCTTCAAAAAATAAAAATAACTTATTAAATTTTTAAAACACATAGTCATTCGATTTATAATACATACACCAGAGGGTACGGTCGAAAAAGAAGCAAACTACAAAAAAACCCCATTAGAAAGTTGAGAAAGAAAGAAATAAGAGAATTTAATTAGGTATATCCCTGCTTATACCGGCGGAACAGATCTTCTGTCTGCGCATTTTTAAATGCACTGCAACCAATCACATACACCCATATCAGAGCCACAGCAGCTATTATGAGGGCAATATTTGCTTTGCGCCACTCTTGCCGAAGGTTGCCGAGCATTCCGGCCTTACAGGACTGGCAGTTGTAGCAAAGCAGGCTCGGCTCATTGCTCCATGCCATGCAGTCCGGCTCTGCAACTGCATTGCTCGGATTAACCCACACTGTCGGCTTTACATAACCAAAGCCGCATGTCGTTGGGGGTTTGCAACAACCTGACTGCAGCATTTTCAATTACATATGATATAATTAAACACAAACTATTTCATTTAGTTTTCTCAGACATTACATTATTCACTACTATTAATTATATACTAGTTAAGTATAATTAAGGACGGATTCATATATCTATTAAGATCTGGACCCCATTCTCTCAATTCTAGACATAGGAATATGGGCCCCATTTTAATTTACTAGAAAAGTCTACAAGTCTCGCAATTCTAGACCCCATTCTCCTAGACATAGGAATATGGGCCCAATCCACCACGGCCCATATATATATTATATACACGGTTATAACTTAGAAATTACTAATTAGTAATTACTAATTACTGACAACTTGCTTGCCTGAAGAGGAGTAAGCTGGGTCTGAAAGAATTGATCAGCAGTGAAGTATGCTTGCCCTCGACTCAGTTTTTCACACACACTTGATTCGCTGAGACAAACCCGGATCCGCTCCCAATTCCCTCCATCCCCAACATAGTGCCTCAACCAACCCGAGAAACCGCTAATGTAATACTCCTTGTATGCCCGACCAGGTACCTCCACCACCACCCCGTTTGACCTAATTTAATTGCAAACTCAAAATTAATAAACTATATATTCTGAGAAATTCGTAATTGAAAGAAGGATGAAATTCAATCTGCCTGACCTGGTTACAACAAAGGCGAAGACGAGAAAGATAATGAGGATCACGATGAGAGCGGCCATGGTGAAGAGGTAGATTGCCAGGAGGCACTGGTGCTTCCAAAAGGCGCCAACGAAACCGGCAAGGGAGACGAGGAGGATGAGCAGACCGAGAATGATGAGCGGCCAGCGCGCCAGGTGGAGGCACTGGTTGTCGGGTTTTGTCGCCAGCCAGATGCCGGCACCGATGATAGGAATCGAGCAGAGCAGGGAGAAGAAGTTGAGGATGGCGGTTATGTTGTTGCTTAGGGACATGCTAGCTTAGCTTGATGGTGAATTTCAATTTCGGTGGTGCGAGACAGAGAGTGTGTGTGTGTGTGTGTGTGATTGAGATGGAGTGCAGGATAAAGGTGAGAACGGAACTTTCTTTCGCTGGCGCTCTCTGTTTTCATCCATGTTAGGGTCCCTAAGATCCAGACTCCGTGGAGTGCGTATCCTCTGAGAACTGAGATATCTCAACTTTTGTGTCACCCACGTGTATTATTTGTACTTTCAGATTCGTGCAGAACATATTTCAACGGTTGAGATTTTTCGAAAAAAACACTCCAAGTTTGACATATCTCAGAGGATGCGAATTCGACTCGGTGCCGACTTCTCAACAAGGAAATTAATTTTTATATTTTGCTCATGAACTCATGATGCATTGTGATTTGTGAAGGAAAAGGAACACTGCAACATTGATGCAATAATTAAAAGTTTAGTGTCCACATGTTATTTTCCAAAAAGTTACTTTACAACACAATTAATTAATTAATTAATTAATATTATACATGTTTAAGCAACATCTTGTGCGACATATAAACAAGTAAATATTAAATACATTATACATAATATTGAAAATAAATATTTCACCACTATACTGACTAACATAACATAACAGGTATTAAAATCGAAAAATTGAATTTATATAATCAAAACTGTAGATAACATATTTATAAATTGGCGTCTTTGTTTTCACAAGAAGGATAGTTGTCCTGCATTACATGCGGCCATGCGGGACTAAGAAAGCGTGCATTTGCTAATTGCTACTTTGTTTTATTCTAGGTCCAAAGTCCAAACTACTATGAATGATAATGCTACTATACCACGCTGCATGCCTCGTATTGTCTTGAGCTGGCAAAACGTGTTCCTACGGGAAAACCTCCTCGATTCGATCAGAGTCTAATCCGATTTGATATTTTGGAAATTCCGATTTATTCCAACCCAGGCGGTTCAATTCGATATGAGACGATTCAACCCAATTTTTTATCCATAAAATATATATAAAAAATATCAAGTTCAAAACATACCCTTCGATGAAGGCTATTTTCAAAAATATCATGTTCTTTGCCTACAGGAATCATATACGAATTATTTTTTCATTGCATCCAAATTTGTTAATGTATTGCGATTTGTAAAGTTACGGACTAGATTAGGAAATAAGAGTAGGAAACTCTAGCTTAGTAGCATTGCATATGACCTACTATTCATAAAGTATAGAAAAAGAAAAGCAAAAGAAAAAATGAAAGTCCAGAATTCAGTAACTCTTTTTAGTCCCAAAAGAAAACCACTAGTAAAAAGAAGCATTTATATACTACAAAGTGTCATTATTAAAAGCCAGAGTAGGGAAGGATCAGGCTGTTGCGCCAGCTCTACTACTGTTAGGGCTTCAAACCGAGACTATTCAATTTCCTCAAGCAATCATAGCTTTAGGACGGTGAAGCGAAGGAACTTCGCTATAGCCCAGGTTCTAATTCAATGTCAGATATCGGGCCTGAATTGGGGGCGATTTGGGTTTAATTTTGACCCAGTCAAGGGAGATGAGGAAGAGAAGAGGGAAGAGTCGGGGTCAGGATGGTCAGCAATAGGGGCAGCATTTCTTCTAAAGAGAACGGACGTTGACAAATGGGCTCCATGCTTCGGTTAAATGTAGATATGGTTGTTAGAAAAAATAAGAGACACTGGAGGTCGGGACCCAGATGTCGGGCTACAACTAAAAATTAGTTGAATTTGTTGCCAAATAAGCAGGGAGTCTCCACCGTGGTGCTGAGGTAGCAGCTCGTCGTATGTTTGAGGAATCTTTATTTATTTTTTTACCTCCACTCCACTGTATCTCTATTTTTTAAAACTTTAATAACTCAAAATTTACAACTTAAAAGTCAAAATAAAAACCGTTGGATGTGATCTATGTTATTTTCTCTATGTGCTCATAAAAAATTATTACATTTCAATTTTGTTTTTATGTGAATCAATAAGTTGAAAAATCAATGTCTAAAAATTATCCACATTAGTACATTTTTGCCAGAAAATGGCCGGTACTAAATAATAATTTTTTATAGCGACAAAAATACTGAAATCTAACACTAAAAAATCGAATTTTTTTTAAATATTTGTTAGATTATTTTTTTATATATAATTAGCATATTTATACTGAAATACGCTAAATTACTTGAAATTATGTTAAATTACGCTGAATTACACTAAATTACGCTAAATTACAGTAATTATGTTAAATTATGCTAAAATACGGTAAATTACACGAAATTACGTATAAATTATTTTGTAAGTCTACTCTGAAAATGAAATAACATCTGTTTGTTTTGTGCAGCTAAATCCAAGGTGTAATGCATTTTTAAGGAATGTGGGCAAAATACGTCCTAATGATTTGATAGAGCCGTCTAATTATGAGAAGATTTTTCAAACCTGTGATGGAGGATACTGGTTTGGTATCATGACAACAAACGGCTCTGAGTCGCTCAATAATGTCTTTTTGAGATAGCCGTAGACTGTCTGTTGCTGCCATAGTGGAGGATACGTTCTACAAGTGCAACCAATGGTGTTCAGCGACGACAGCGAGCAATGGAATTAAAAGACAAGAACCAGGTGTTTTCCGACCGGATTTTGGAGAAGTTGAGGCAAAAATGGGAGAAAGTTGCAGCAATGTGTTTGGTGCATTATACGCACGGCCAAGGTCTGTACTAAGTTTCATCCCCAAATGAGTACGTTCCTTGCATTCGCAGCGACATGGGAAATATGGAGTTTATTCGCAGGGAGTTCATGTACATTGTGACACGCGGTCCCGACAACCAAATGGAATGTACTTGCAAAGGTATCCAGTTAACTTCTATTCCGTGCGCTCATGTGTTAGCAGTTTGTCGTGACCGAAACTAGTGCGAGGACCAATTTGTTGCACACTGGTATACTGTGAACTATCTTGAGAGTACTTGGAGTGGGGTGTTTGCTCCCATTGGCAATATGGCAGATTGGCCTCCTAATACTAAACCAAGAATTCTTCCGAACAAAGGCTGGATTAGGAGTGGGAGGGGAAAACACATCTGTCATGTAATGACTATGGATGAAATAGAGGATAGGAGAAGGGGCATCAAGCTCTACGTTCCACTACCGATAGGCAACAAAGAGGTACGTAACATTCATCAAAAATTATATTTATTTTCAATTTGCACCAACTTACTAAGTAACATATGCAAATGCAGAGGCAAGAAACGCAGCAAATGAGTACGAGAATGAGCAAGTTATGGCAAGGGCAAGTGTGTCTGGAGGGTCACGGCGTTCCCCCGCTATAAGCCGTCTAGATGTTTCTGTTATGTTTGCAGAAGCAATGAGAGAGGCAGTTAATTTAGGAGGTGAGGCGGTTGGAGTGTAAGGAGAGCCATCTGGAAGCCAACTGAGGAGGTCAACTAGTAGGCGTTCAATAAGGGCATCTGGAAGTCAAGCAGGGCCGTCTGGAAGCCAAGCAGAGCCATCTAGTAGGCAATCCGGTAGGCCATCTACCAGAACCGATTTATTTCGCGGATTTAGTTTTAGGCGTAGTAGTAGTAGTAACAGGTGATTTACCCCTATTATGTGGACCTGTTTATTTATATGTTGTGAACTTTTTTATCTCCAATTTGTGTGGACTTTATTTGCAATTTGTGTGGATTTTTTAATAACACAATTTGTGTGGAATTTACTGATTTGAATGATACGTCTGCGAATTTAATTGTGATTCTGAATTCTTTCTCACGCATGTATTATAAAAAGAAACAACACGTGACTAATGAAAACAACACGAGATTCGGCAGGATTTTTGTGTAATTTACCGTATTTTAGCATAATTTTACGTAATTATTGTAATTTAGCGTAATTTAGTGTAATTCAGCGTAAATTAACATAATTTCAAGTAATTTAGCGTATTTTAGTATAAATATTCTAATTATATATCAAAAAAATAATCTAACAAATATTTAAAAAAAAAATTCGATTTTTTAGTGTTATATTTCAACATTTTAGCTATTTGTCTCTAAAAAAAAATAGAGTACCGGCCAAAAAATAGCTGGTTTTCTATTTAAATAAGGTACCGGTTATTTTATGATCAGTATAGACATTTTTAATAAAACTAAGTGAACCTGGGTTCTTTTATTAATTTCTAATTAACTTTGGATATAAATAAAAATGTCGGCTTGTTATACCTTTATTCCGATCATACCAGACTCAACCGAGCTCCCAGTCGACCAGACTAAAAGCGGTCGATCATGGCCACTGAGAAGTCTCGATCTAGCAATCCCATGGGGCTGCAACTTCTTCGATTCCTGCCGATTCTCTTCTCGCTTTTTGTTGCACTTCCTCTTTCTTCGCCTTCTCCAACAATGCACAACAACAACTGGGCCGTGCTCGTTTGTACCTCTCGTTTCTGGTAATTACCCGAAATTTCCTGTTGTTTCTAGCATAATTGTTATGGGTTAAGTTAGATGTTTTGGTTGCAGTTGGGATTTAAAGCAAAATAGACTTTACTGAACAAAAGTTGGATTTGTGGAACTTTTTATATGAAGAATTTGGCTGCACATTTAAGTGTAAAGAGGTGGTTACTTCTGTTTGGAGTTGGAAAAATATGCTATCTCAAAATAATTGATTATGTCAAATGTTTACCGTTTAGGTTTAATAGCAGAAACGATCTAATCTTCTATTTTTATCCTTGACCAGGTTCAATTACCGGCATATGGCGAACACTCTGTCTCTTTATAGGTAATGTGAATGCTTGGTTAAAAGAAAAAAGAAAAAAAAGTCTTACTTCCTTCTTGTCTTCTGGCTTAGTGCTAAGTTTCATAAAATTATACTTTTTTTCTTTTTTTCTAAAGCCTTCTTGATCAATGCCCTTCAATAATTTGTAATTTAAAGTTAATATATATTATGATTCCAGAACAGTGAAGCGGTTGGGGATACCTGATGAAAGAATAATTCTCATGTTGGCTGATGACATGGCTTGTAACTCGAGGAATAATTACCCAGCACAAGTGTTCAATAATGAAAACCACCAACTTAATCTCTATGGGGATAACGTAGAGGTGAATTTAGTTTCTTCAAAAATTTCCTAAAGCTGTTCAATAATGAAAACCACCAACTTAATCTCTATGGAGATATTTGTTTATGCTGCTGCATTACAGTACCAATTATTGTTATGGTAGTTAATGATGCAGTGTGTATTAAAATGTACCGGATTGTTTGGGTTGATGGGTTCAGCTAATATATGGATACAGCCTCATTACAAATTGCCCCAGTTAGTTTTTGCTTGTACCATAGAGTGGTAGTGTAATGTTTGGGATAATACCAGATTCAACAGTTGTGATATTTGCACACCACTTAGTTAAAGCTGTTGCTCTCTGGCTGGTTGTACTGGTTCATACCGGTTTGGACCTAGTACAAACCAGCTTTCTCCATTCCTTTTGTTCCTTTGTAATCCAACTTTTGTGCAATCATGTGCCAGCCGGTGTGATACCATTATGTACCAGCTTATATCAACCAATGTCTAGGCCTGTTGCAGTACATTAAACCACTTGCTTTTATAAAACAGGTTGATTACCGGGGTTATGAAGTGACAGTGGAGAATTTTCTGCGTGTACTGACTGGGAGACATGAAGCAGCTGTGCCCCGGTCAAAACGTCTCTTAAGTGACGAAGGAAGCCACATACTTCTCTACATGACCGGACATGGTGGCAATGAGTTTCTCAAATTTCAAGACACTGAAGAGTTACAGAGCCATGATTTAGCCGATGCAGTGAAGCAGATGAAAGAGAAGAATCGGTCAGAAATTTACTGTCTGCTGTAACAGCTGATATTACTATTACAATTGAGAGAAATTTATCAAAGTTTAAGGGGAATTTTGCTGATAAGAATGACATGGATGGTTTGAGGGCTGATTTCTGAAATATTAAGACCCATATACTAAGATAATGTCTTTTAATCATTATATCTTTCTCCAATCCCTTCGCATAAGTTATCTAAACTCAAATGTCTTCCATACTTCTAGAGTTAAGGGAGATGTCTAATTGAAACAATACTGAGCTTGTTGAACCTTTAAAAGTAAAGGGGCTAAATGGAATGAAATTGTGGAGTGCAGGGACCACTTTTGAACATCCTGCTATTTTTTTAATAGATTTGTTGCACTTTTTGTAGATTTAAGGAATTGCTGATAATGGTTGATACCTGTCAAGCTGCCACTCTTTTCTCTCAGGTCCTTTACTCTTATTTTCTCTTCTGGTACCATAACTGTACTCACTGCCTGGTTGATGCCAAATGATTATAGTTTTTGTGTTATCCTTCTTTCCTAATTGGTATCTAAGCACTTGTAAAAGCACCAGTACCTACATGGACATTTCTGTCTATTCAAGTTCAGTTAAGATATTATTCAAACATATATTAAAATAAGCACTAGATATTCTTTTTCATTTGATAAAGTACCCTTGGTTTGTAGCTTCAATCGCCAGGGGTCGTGGCAATAGGAAGTAGCATGAAAGGAGAGAATTCTTACTCCCACCACCTTGACCCCGATGTAAGGACCTATTCTCTATGTTACAATGGTTTTCCATTTCTTTACCATTTTTCACTTACAAAGATTGCTCTTGAGTGTAGGTTGGTGTATCAGTTGTGGATAGATTTACATTTTATACACTTGCATTTTTCGAGAGACTTGATATGTATAGCAATGCTTCCTTGAACAGGTATTGTTGAATCGTGACCCTGTACAGATTGGTTATGAGTTGATCAATATATTATGATTGATATTTTATGCACTTAAATCAGCATTTTTTATTATATTCTGATTTCAGTTTTAGCTTGCACACATCTGTGTACTCTACTATACCTATCCAATGAAAATGAAAAATGGTTATTGGATTTTGTTTTATTTTTTGCAGTCTTTTTACATCATATGATCCAACTTTGCTGATGTCAACTGCCTATTACCGCATGGACCTCTATGAAAGGCCATTAAACACGGTATAATCGTTTTACAATTACCTCCAATTTGACAAATACAGATTATTGACACATTATGCCTTAGTTATCCGTAAGATCCTGGAATTAAGACCAACCTCAGTTTGATCTAATGACTGATAGTTGCCCTTTTGGAAATTAAAATAGCCACAAATGTAGGAAAATAAGAACATGAAACAGTGCAAGTAGGTCCATTTGTTCAAAACAAATGATTACAAGTATTTTTTATCTACAGTAGTTCATCCCGGCCACTATTGTGCCCTAGCTAAAGTCGAATTGGTGTGCCCTCGACCGTTGTACAATCCAATAACTCGTACAGTTCTCCTTGTCAAAGTTCCACAACATAATATGTTTTTTATTATTGCTAGGTTCCTGTAACAAATTTCTTTGGATCAGTCATGAAGACCGTCCCCACTGACTCGGCATATACCGGATTCTCAGTTGCACATGCAAGTGAATATACAACAACCTTAAATGCAGAAAGTGCCCCTTCCAGAGCTGTCTTAGAGGACCAAGTTGATCACATTAAAACACACAGCCGGAGTGGAAAAGTAAGATTATTTAAATTATTTAACTTTCTTTGTCTTTCATGAATTCATTTATTATTATTATTTTATGTAGCACATCTCTTGTCAGATTGGGTTAGTTAAAATCCTTGAAACAATATTAATTCTTTTTGTTAGTGGGCATTTCGCTCGCTAACCTTCAAAAATGAAATATATAATCCCTGTAGCTTCCTTTCCCTTTTTCTTGGCTTGTATAGTATGCGAGTTCCACAGCTGAGGATTGATTGAGTCGATGTTGGGTTTAAATTAAGGCTAATTTGCAGAATTAATGACTGATTGGGCTAGTTTTGGGCTTCACTTGATGCTGTGCAAAATTTGCCAGTGTGGTGCATAATCCTTATTATATTTTTTATTCAAACTTATCATAAAAGGCGTGCCTTGCATTATTGACGCGATCCAATTGTGTAAATGCAGGGGTTACAGCATAGCTTGAATGAGTGGTTGAAGCTTTTAGAAGGAAAAATAGGGGAAAAGGATAATGACAAACTTGTAGCTTATGGATTGGGGTCGATGGTTCTTTTCCTTGCCATTTCTACATGGTTGTCAAGTTAGGTATTGCAACAGAAGTACCTATTCTTGTGTGTTATTTTTCTTAACCCTTCCTTCTATCTCATCCTTTTGCAAATTTAATTTCTTCTTTTGTGAACTATTGATATGTTAGGTTACATCATAGACTTGTTTAGACCTATACGGTACGCATGTAGATCGAAGCAATGCCTTAATGTTTACTGCCTACAGTTGAGCATAAAAGGCTTTATTATAGAAATTTGAACATGCAGATTTCCATTTTCTTTCTTTCCTTTCTATCTTAATTGGTCCTTTTAGCAGCTACCTGCATGTCCTTTACCAACCTCTGAGCTTACATACACTTACATGTTACAAATGTCGGTTTCAGCTAGATCCAGCCTGATTTGGCAGCCAACCCAGCCTGGATAGTTTTCGGGCTGAGCCTGGCCACTCTAAGAAGCCTGGGACAGCCCAACTTGTGTGTTTTCGTTTATATACTACTGTAATTCAAACATACAAGTAATGAAAAGGAAATAATAGCCATTGCCCAAAAGGACAAGGCATCTGACATCTAATGAGGGGTTACTGAGTAAGTTCTAATCCCACAGTCACAATTTTTTTTCTCGCACTCCTGTTGAAAGCATCCTGCGCTATGTTGGTTCAGGCCAGATCAAACTAAAAGACCTAGCAGGGGCGGAACATAGTGGTGGGGAAAGGGTGCTAAGCATCCCCTATAGTTTGAAAATTTGTAGTTTGGTCCATCAAATTTTGTAATTTTTATATGCATTAATATCTTTTAGCCCCTTCTATAAAATGAAATTACACTATATTTGATTTTTCAGCCCCCCAATCTCTATTTTCTAGTTCCGCCTCTGAGACCTAGACCCTTTTTCATGCTAAGTCAAGCCAAACCAGAGTTGTAAGCTGATTTAGACTCAGGTTAAAGAAAAAACTGACCCAACCATATTGTCATCCCTAGCTATTGTACTAAAACATAGTTATTTTAGATCTAATCATGTGAACATGATTCACAAGAACGGGTACAATACATCTGTCTATAAGCAACAGGATGTTGAGATGTCCACATTGATGAAAGACCAAAATACTAGTAAGATAGCCTACAAATACATAGCTGGACTGCTTTATATGGGTTGGCCTTGGGGCTTACATCAGATGTGAAATATTATCTTCTTGTTCCTTGATGAAACTATCATTAATGGCCTTGAATGATCAAAGGTTAACTAACTTCAATTAAATAAGATGTAAACAGACTGTTATCATTTTTGTTGGACGGGCATGATCAAGAATATTGCGAAAATGATATGTAAACATTCATTAGATTTGGAGTTGTATATTGATTTGCTTGTGATTGGAGTTGTATGTTGATTTGCTTGTAATCAATTCTATAGAAACTAGCTGGTACAAAATATGAATTAGCCATGTCAGTAGCCCCTTATGTTATCACCATACTAATATGCTCTGTGCTTTCATGGATAATTATTGTCCTTTCACGCTTCAGAAATTGGGACACCAGTGAAAATGTCTGAGAATAGGTAACCTAAGTATTCTGCTAAAAATAACATTTGCAATATTGAAATGCAATTCAATTTTTGCTCAGTTGAGAATGAAATTGTGAATATGACCTAGCAAATGTAAAATTTGATGTTTTTGTAAGTTTTAACTGATAACTAGATAATCATAGATTTATTAAGATATAGCTCAACTTTTGAATATATTTGGAAGATCCATACTGATATTTATTCCGTTGCTATTTAAGAAGCAGACATGGTTTACTTGGAGGAAATGAGACTGATGTAGAGATGCATATATATTAGTCGTGTAAAACCAAAACCTAACTGTCAGGTTCCTGTCTTGTTTTGCCACTTATGTGATTTATGACATCTGATGACCTTTTTGTCATGTTTTAATGAATGCATCATATTCCTTATTTTACTTTTACTTTACAAATTATGGATTAATAGTCCGAATATTGAATTTTGTTACAGTTTTGTGGGTTAGAGCTGAGCAGTATCACCACGATGGATTAATAGTCCTATTCATTTTTTATTCCCGGAATTTACCAGTGCATGTATTGTTCTGGTGGTGCTAATCGTAGACTCAAATCTATATTTAAATGGGATAAGGTAAAAACTATGATATACTCCAGGCAAAGTTCTTTACCAGTCAATAGAACCAGAACCAGCTGGTATTGAAGAGTTTTAATCTGTGGCATGTTTTTCCTTGAAAAGCCTACTGAATGTCAGTAAAAATAAATACGGTACTGAATCGACTCTTATTACTGATTGCATGTGTGAATGCAAAGCTTAAGCACCTGTGAAAGTATCTTATCTTACTGGAAATCTGATCATGTACTTGTGACCAAAATTGTGCCGAAAGCACATTTCATTTCCTGTCATGCTATTCCAATTGATTGAAAACACTAGCTCTATAAGCTAGTGCATCCATCGTTATGAAATTGAATTGACACATCCAAAATCAATAGCAACTTGACAATTAACAAGTTGAATTTAGACTGCCCGTCCAATTTCATGGGATAAGATCAATAGAAGAGACGTGGGATATGGTTTCTCTAGCTTGTATGAACAGTGATGCGTATGTGGCTGTAGCATCTATAATTAATGAAAAGAAAAAGAAAGAAAGATAAGAAGAGATAAAGCCCTTCTTACGTACGGAGGCTCCATCCTTTATCGTGTATTTATTGTTTATTTATTTAAAATACTGAAGCTTTCGGATAACAATTAATCGTTCGTGTGTGGCTCTATCTATATATCTTTCATCTACAAGCAAAATAGATAAGAGAAATAACGGCTATATATGTTACTTGGATCTTATCTTTTAATAAATTTATGGGTATATATCTTCTTAGCCGAAAAAGCATGTAATATAAAATATATGTTCAGATTTATCATGTAGGATATATCTTATCTATCTATATATGTTCAGATTTTAGCACATACAATACAAAACGAGTTGGCTGTCGGAACCTCCGTCAATAGAAGCTAAATTAATTTAATCCAAAGCTAGCTATATAGTCGACGACTAACTTTTTACTCCAAATTAAAGCTAGCTAGTGTCTCTTCGATATAAACGTACGTAAAGAAGAAAAAAAATCTTTAATCCTAAACTGGGCGTTGGGTCCCATCCAATCACGGTGGCTATCTCCTCTCCTCTCCTCTCCTGATGAAGGTCTTTTAATTCTTTCTGGAGTAGCTCAACTGTCTCCCTCAATTAATATTCATCTATGCTATGCTATGATGCACTCATCATCATCATCATCATCTTAATTGCATTCACCTTTCATTGGGTAAAAGTAACTAATTTCATGTCATTTACTGTGATTGGATGATTCATTTGTGCAATCATAATCATAACAATTAATTATATACTTGCACATGCTATGCTCCAAAAACTCGGACATGTGAACCCAATAAAAAAGGAGAGAAAGCACCATCTTAACGGTCTCATGCATATATATATATATATGGAATGTGTATTACCTCAGATCTGTTCTACATCAACATAATCTTTCAGATTCCATCCAAATTAAAATAAATGATATGGATCTCATTTTACCAGATCTGGATCTAAGTTCCTTCTTTTCTTTCAGGAATGACGTAATTTTTCATGAATCAGCTCCCCCTACCAGACCAGAAAAAAATTACTATGAAGAAATTGGAGTGTTCTTTTGAAGTTGCCACATCACACACAAACTTTTAAATACAATTTACTTTTTAGTGCCTACGATGAGAAACTATACTAGTGTCATCAGGCTCTAATTTCGGTCACAATAATAAAATCTTATATTAACCTGTGTCAAGCTTTATTAACAGTTGCAAATTTCAGATTAAGTTCTGCTAAATTTTGCCCCCAGACCATAATAAAGTACTTGGGCTTTGTTAAATCATATTATGATTATGGATTAGGCTTGACAAAAAAATCTTTTTCGCTTTTTTTTTTCCAACTGTTGTTGTAATGATATGTACTTTGATTCATACACACAATATCTCAGGTTCATGGCTAACTGCTTATTCAAAAAAAAAAATTGTTCACATAATTGAGCTGTTGTAATGAATAACTGCCAATGATAATGAAAGAAGTTAAGCTGTCAATATCATACTAATGCTCCACACCTCATCAAAAACCTAGCTTATGCATGCTATAGTTTCATAATTATGGTTCACTAGAGAGATAAAATATACTGACGACGAACTTATTTTGATAATTGTGATAATTAATGTCAAATTTTAAAGGATATATTCTTGATGTGGAGTGTTCCAATGCCTCATGCCTTTGGAGCCACACATCCTATATTACTGTCCAACTTGTTGATTCGAACCGCTCAATATGATATTCATATTAAAATGTGTATGGAGACCAAATATTTTGTTTTTTTTTAATTATTTACTATTTTATTAGATATGTACAAAATTACTTTTTTATAGTTCGGAAACAGTGATTTTGTATCTATTTAAAAAAATAGTAAATAATTTTCAAAAAATATAAAATTTGTTCTCCAAACACATTTTAATATGGAGATCATTTTGAGCAGTTCGGATCGACAACTTGGAATTTGAAAACGAAAATATAGAATGCGAGACACAATGAGACATGAAAGGCATGAGGTATTTGAACTTCTCATTCTTCATTATTAAAATATATTCTGTCGTATTTTATGAAATTGAAGCTTGAAGATCAGTTGAAAGGGAATGTAGCACAATTGACTAGGAAAAAATCTTAGGACTGTTGGTTACTCAAAGATCGAGAGTTTTCCCCCTCACGACTTTGCAGCTTCTACTAAGATTTTCCAAAAAAAAAAAAAAAAAAAACTTGAAGATCGATTAGTTATTTATGTTACAATTTGAAAATTGAAAGGTTTATTTGTATCAGAGTTTGATAGATGACAACATAGCTTTCACATCATACCAAAGTCTCGGTCAATCTACGTGAGGGAAAATATATAATTTTAATTTTAATTTTAATTTAATATTATGAGGATATTTAATACCAATTATCACCATTATCTAATATGTCTATCTCAAGATTTAAGTAATGACAAGTGCTCCCGTGAGTACTTTGTTTATTCTTCAATCTTCCTGCTTAATTTATTATTTTATTGATTGAAATTTACTTAAACGTGATTCGGAATAAGATATATAAAAAAGAATATTTGTGAAAAGCAACTACCTAACAATCTATGAGGGCTGGATCCATCTTTTTATAATAATATAATAATAGATAAGAAATTAGCTACCAATCTAAATTGGAATTGTGTCGGTGCCGGTGGTAGGAGAATTTGGGGGTGTAGTGTACTTGATGCGGTGTCATAATGAATTGTTTCTTTCTTTTTACTTTTGTTTTCATGGTATTAATAATTAATTGCTTCCTGCATACTCCAATTCCAATGTCATATTTCATTCCTCGAGTCAACTTATTAGCCAACTTTGTCATGCGTACTTGCTTCTTATTTCTCGATAAAATTAACATGACATCGATCACAGATGTCATCCAGTTGGAGTTACCTTACCGTAAGGAATTGATTGTTCTTGCGCATATTTTCATCCATATCAAGATATCTCATATCATGCTTCATGCATGTTTGGTGTATAAATTTGGCTAGTGGGTTCCCACTTGTTCCAATCCCAGACAAGCAAAGAGTTGCGTGTGGGTTGTTCTACCGTGTCGGCCAATCATGGGAAAAAAATTGGGTAAAAGTTGAAGAGAATTAACCGAAACTTCCAAGTGTAGAAATTGGTTGGGCCTACATTGCTTTCTCTCTTTTTGTGGGCCTGTAAAGCATCATATTCCCATGGAAAGGGACTTGGTTTGGTTGGTTATGAAAATATGTGCAAATTTAAAAATTGAAGGGTCGCAGCAATTTACAATAACACATTTTGATTGAGGGAAGACGCGCCAACAAGCAACAGAGTTCTAATGATTGGACGAATCGTGCTTTGTATTGCACATAAATCATATGGAACTAAATGAATTGAATCGGTGTTCTAAATAGCACGCTATGGCAACACAATAGCTGCGCTATAGTGTTTTCGGACCTTAAACGCTAAATTGTAGGATAAAAGTGCGTTATTTCAGTTACAACCACTATCGCTGTAATAGCGATCCGCTATTTGCGCTACACGCTACGCGCTATAGCGCACGCTATGCTACATAGGCTTTTATTTAAAGGTCCAAATTAAAACTTTTTTAAGGATCAATTTTTTTTAAGATCCGGATTGTTTTTGTTTTTAAATAGAAAAAAGATAAATAGTTTATGCCATGATGCTTAGATTTTTTTTTAATAGAAAAAAATATATAGTTTATGACATGATGCTTAGGTTATTTTGAATGAAAAAAGATAGATAGTTTATGATATTATTAGAGATATTTTGAATAACAATTTGGACTTTGTATTGGTTCAATATGACTCGCTGGGTCTGGCTGGATCTTGTTTTAACCGAGCTGGACAGTATAAAATGCACACAAATTCAAACAAATTCACAAATTGATGCCTAGCCGAGCTGGCGAGCAAGCTAGGCCCCAGCTTGAACTCGTTAATTCTGGACCGAGCTAGTGGCGAGCTGACTCGTTAACAGCTCGGTCCAGTAACGAGCGAGTCACGATCGAGCCACGAGCTATGAGTTTTTTTGCCACCCCTATCCGTCAATATTGTCCTTATCATAACTCAAAAAAGAAATAAAAAATATTTTTTTTAAGATAAGTAGACGTATTTTTTTATTCATACATTTTCATTATATTCTTTTTTTCGTCGATGTTGGTGATGTTTTTTTTTTTAAAATCTTAACAGTGGCTATCAAGGTTGATGTTGGTGATGTTAAGTTATCAATTAGCTTTGAAAACTCATATATATTGAATTTTTGTTTTCATTAGATTTTGAACTTCTCAGAGTATCTCTATCTCGTTCGTAAAAGAGCCATCATAAATATACTAGTAATTTTAATTTCGGAGATGTGAAATACTTGCTAAATTAGAAGGAGGAGAGATCCACTTACTACATTTGTAAATTATAATATCTTACAACAATTTGATTTTACAATTTTAAAAGTCTAAACAGTCGATCCAAATAGTTCAACATGATCTTTATATTAAAATGTGCTTGGAGATTAAATTTTACATTTTTTTAATTTGTTTACTATTTATTAAGTATTTTACAAAACTACTGTTTTTCAGTGGTCCATAATTGTCTAAAAACAACAGTTTTGTAAAATACTTACTAAATAGTAAAAAAATTCAAAAAAATATATAATTTGATCTCCAAGCACATTTTAATATAAAAATCATGTTTAACGGTTTGGATCGACTGTTTAGACTTTTAAAATTATAAAGTTGAATTGTTGTAAGATGTTGTAACTTACAAATGTTGTAAATGAATCCCTCCTCAATTAGAAGTTGTGTGAAATTGTCACGTAAAATTTGAAATTTAAATTACTTTGTAGTGAAACATTGTCCTATTTGATAATTTATTTTATTCGTCACGTTAGTGGAATTGAAATTATAGAGATGGAAATATTTTGAAATTAATGTGAAGAAAACTATTATATTGTTGATATGATAAATAAATTTAATTTTTATAATTACAGAAATAATAATACCTTAATTTCATTTCACATTGTGAGGTTCTACTCCGAATCTAAGAATCTCTGATTTGAAAAGTTAAAAACAACATAATGTGAGTAGTACAGTACATCTTCAATTGCACTTAAAAATGATGAAAAAGTAAACGCAAAGATGTCTGAAGAAACAAAACACGAAAGAATAGTATCCATTAGTAATTAACAATTTAACATGACATGCACAAAGCCATAAAAGAGAAAGAACATAACAATTAACAAGTACAGTGTTTTACCAAAATTCCGTACTGTGCCTGCACAGTGATGAAGCAAGTATTCGGATATAATACGAATATGATAATAATTTAAATAACATATTATAATACTAATATTTCTACAAATAAATAAATTGTAATCTATATGAATAATATGAGATAAATATTATAGTTGTTTGTATGATTTATTAAATTCAGAAATAATTCCAAAAGGAGGTAAAAAAATAATTTGAGTGTAATATCAATATGTGTATTATTTGAAAATATTGTTACTATGACTATATGTGTCAGAACATACAAAAGCGAACCAACTTTCAATGAATGGGGTCAATTAACTCCTATTCATTTTTAAATTTTTTGTATTTATAACTTTTTGTAATATAGTTTTATAGTAAAATATTATGTATAGTGTGAAATTCACCCCATTAGGAGTAGAAAAATTGTATATGCTTGACCCATTCATGTTTGACCCTTATAGTTTGAAAGTCCGACTATGTTCCTGTAATCGTGCATGTTAGTCCCGTCAAATATATCATGTTGACACGTGCAGGATGTTGGAATTTCACGTGTATACCTATATGGTGAGAATTTAAAATTTTCCTATCACCACTTGGCTCAATACACAAAAGATCTTATTTATACGACAAAAGCAAACAAGATTTTCAATAAACTAATGTGTACTAAATTAAAATAAATTAATCTCATCTAATTTATTGCTAAAGAGGATTAAAACATTTACCTAAAGAGATTATCGAATCTCTTGATGAAGAGAAGCCGGTTTCCCTTCTAGTTCTCGTGTTCTTCTTGAAAGCGCCTTTTGGTTCACCTTAAACCTAAACAACGAACTAACACACCTCTTAGATAGATGGATGTGAAGTTTAAGGCTTAGATCCAACCACCTCTTGATCTTCAAATTAACAACCTATTTGATTTCTTGGTGGCTAAACCTATCAAGAAGAGATTAGAGAAGAGATTGAACCACTAGGGTTTTGGCCTTCAGCAAAGGGGTTGCTACAGTAATTTCGGCCACTGCTACAGTAATTTCGTCCAAGAAAATGAGCAGAAAAATTCTCACTATTTTCCTTAATTACACCCCTTTAAATAGGCAAGGGTTAGGACAACTATTTGTGTAATGTTTAAATTAATTACACAAATGCCACTAGCCTTGTTTAGCCATTTTATGATTTCTTTAATCTCATCTTGTGATTGGTTTAATAAATTAATTTATGAATAAATAATATTAATCATATTATTCTATTATGTAATATTCTTATTATTCTTATAATGCATTCAAACATTATACCAAATAATGTTTGCATAACTTCACAAATTTATTTATGGTCTAAGCATGTCATATTATGACATTTTATTTTATCATTACATCTCATGTATTTTATCTTATACATCATTATGAAATATAAAATACTTGTTGTTTCTCTTCAGTTGGTGTGACCATATAGAAGATTTATGCCATCTTGGCAATAATATAAAACTTTATATTATTGACTATAAGATGTTATATCATTACATTATAGTTATCCAAACGACATAATAATCATTCACTCAATCCACTAATTTCGTGTCTATCCTTATCTCATGATATTATGAATAATATGCAAAATAGGATCGCGTCATTCTTGCATTATATTATTTTCTTGGTTTCTCAAGTGAATTATAATTATAACTACATCAGTTGTATTGCATGCGATATAATTCCACTTTACCAAGGGGCCCAGTAATATCATAACTCAAATTGAGGAACAATGATAATATTAACATATAGATTTTTCCCGCACAAGTTGTACACAACGAACTACTATTTTATTCCCATAAGAATATAGTATTTAAATAGTAATCACATTATATACTTCTCATGTGAAAAACCTACACATCTCATATCTTAGATTCTAAAGACACAATGAAAACATTAATGACACAAAACACAATCCATATAATGTTCCATTCATTTAGGTCATGTTCAATATATAAAATGCACATATTTATAGAGAATGGCTAAGCTCAAAACGTTTGTTCCTGGGCTCAGGAACAAACGAGTCGGTTCTCCAATTTCCGAAGTTCAAACAACAAATCCAAACCGTTAGATGTTCAATCTATATTAAAATGTGCTTGGAGACCAAATTTTACATTTTTTGGAATTTTTTTACTATTTATTAAGCCGGTTTGAAAATCGCTGTTTTCCAATGGTGCAGAATTTTAATAAAAACAGCGATTTTCAAACCGGCTTAATAAATAGTAAAAAAATTCCAAAAAATGTAAAATTTGGTCTCCAAGCACATTTTAATATAGATTGAACATCTAACGGTTTGGATTTGTTGTTTGAACTTCGGAAATTGGAGAACCGACTTGTTTGTTCCTGAGCCCAGGAACAAACGTTTTGAGCTTAGCCATTCTCCATATTTATATATTCATGTTATTAAATGATAATCCTTTATCAACATTTATAGAACTTCAATGTACTTTAATCAACATGACAATCTTTCTCGGTAATTAATGTTCCTCCTTAATTACCACGATTGTGAACATATTTAGTGATTAAATGTTTCTCATCTTAGGAGTTCTATGGTTCAAGACCAAGAGCATCTTCCTGAACTATTCCAAAGATATAACATATAAATCTCAAGGAGCATGAATAATAATATTCGTAATAAACTCATGAACTACATATAAATTATCACTAAAAGAAATAACTTTCAAAACACACATCCTTCACAAGAGTTGAAGGCCTATTCTGTCGTGTTGAAGCACCTCCATTTGTAACGGTACGTTTAACGACAGAGGGTTCAAATTGCTTCTTCTTCTTTTTTTTTTGAGAGAAGTGGGGTTAACCCACCGATTTTCATATAACAGAAAACCATTACAAACAGTATCAGATCTGGTACAACTCTGGTACAAATTAGAAAATAAAAACAAAGGAGCATAGGTCATACCTACATCATAAAAAACCAACATATATAATACCTATAACAAAAAGGAATAAGTCTTGCACTACCACATACAAAATAACTACACACCTGAGAAGTAAACAAGTTTTTTTTTTTCCAAAAACAACCTTAATAAAAACAACAATAACATCCACAGAAGCTTATCAAATTTTTCATAATGTTTCTGTACAAAAAGTAATTTTTTTTTTTTAAGTACATAACATTTCTGGATACAATATATATGCAATCTGAGTGTTTTAAATAAAAAAGAAAATTGAGAAGTGTCCCAGACGTGCCTGACATGTTCGGCCACGTGCAAGGGATGTGCCGTGTCGTACTCACAGAACTAGCTATCACCTTAGTACGTAGTCACGTATCTACGAAACATGACACGTGCAAGGGATACATAGCAATAGCATGCCATGTCTAATGACATATATGTTTGTTGTGCCATAGTCACGTGCGGCTTATTTTGTTTTTTTTTTTAAGGAAAATACATGTAATTAAGTACTTAACCAAAAAGAAATTTTAATACAATTAATATCAGTTGTAGGGATTTGTGAAGCTTAGCCAGCTTCTTTCACTTTTTGAGTTATCCCAGTGAGACACCAAGTGCTCTCGTCTTCATCCGGCCATTTTGACTATGTCATGTAATCTTTCCGATCAAAAGGAATTCAACATTCAAAATTTTTGCTAATGAAAATTAAATCATCTAATTAATATTATGGTACCTTAATTAGCATCTTTCGGCTGTAAAGTAGAAGTAGTCCTCTAATTAACAAAAAGGATATCACTTGCATGCCACGCAATTCTTAATTGTACGCGCGCGCTTAACATGCATGCATGTTCCATCGGTTTATAGCCTTTAAAGTTTCTCAAGCTAATTCGACTATCGATGGCCACCTAACGACCCTTTAATTTCACCAAAGATTACCAAATTAATTAACTATGCATTTCTATATAATTAATTAAGGCCTAGCTAGCTAGCTAGTAGCTACTTCAAGCTTACGCATCACCCAAATTACTGTCTTAAGTAACATTTTAAACAGTTAATGTCACTTGTCACTTGCGGTCATCACAAGTCAAATTGTCACACGTTTAGATATTTATAGCGGAGCTAGCTTATACTACGCGCGTAATTGTTTATGCTCTAATCATATTATATATATTTTTTCTTCGTTTTCGAAATCCGATCAGTCGATTCAAATCAACATCATATTCATATTAACATGTCTGGTAACATAATTTTATTTATTATTTGTAGATATGTACAAATTACTATTTTCAGAAGATTCTCGACCATTCAAAACAATGATTTTGTATCTATCCAAAAAATTAATAAAACAATTCCAAAAAATATAAAATTTGGTTTCCAAGCACATTTTAATATGAAATCATGTTGAGCGGTTTGGATCGACTGTTATAGACTTTAAAAATGGAGAAAAGAATGTGAAACATAATTGGAACACAAAATCAATGGTGCATTTTAACCCGAAATTTTTATTATACATTTTAAAAAAAAATAAACCATAAAACCATGATTTTTGGAGATTTCCAAAAACACCCAGGCCGCCAAGCCAATTTGCGGCCCAAAAACGGGGGGCCGTCATATGGCCCTGTGGACCCGAACAAAACAAAAAAACCTCATAATTTGATCTGAATGAAAATAATAATTGTTTAATAGTTTTCAGAATTAGAAAGAATAATTAATAATTTAAATATGTTAGAAAGAAAATTAAATAAAATAGATAGAACATCTTATAATTTAGATGTACTAGAAGGACTCCGAAACATTTCTCAGGCATGATTTTTCCCGTTTGAAAAAAAAATTAAACTATTTCTTGGTGTGTTATTGGAAAAAAAAAATATTTTGTATCTGAATTATTAATTCCGGTTCAAAAATCACTTTTAGTAAATATAAAAATTATTGTGTTCTTTCTATTTTTGAAAATTATTAAACAATTATTATAAAATCCATCCGAAATTTGGAGTTTTTTTAGTTTTGGCGGGGTCGCAGGGCATTTGGCGGCCCTCTGTTTTTGGGGCTGCAGATTAGTTTGGTGGCCTGGGTAGTTTTGGGAGAGAATTTATATGCTTCTTTCCAACTGTTTTTTTCTTCTTTAATAGGGAGATAATGGCCGTGGCGATGGTTATTTTTGATCTGGCAAATAGCAGAGAAGTTGTATAGTGATCGGTCTTTAAGATTAAATTTCACGGGTTTCTCTTTTAATTAATTAATATCAATATTTATAGCTGAATCAGTGGTTGCAGCCTTGCAGGAGTATAACAAAAATTTAGCACGATAATATTGATATATAGATACAATCATATCATATGATATAGAAGTAGGTGATATCTTCCAATCCAATCAAGTGTCATTCCCGATGCCCGTGCTGCAATTAAACAACACACAACACACAACACACAACACAACGGTTTTCCAATTATTTAATATAAACAACAACCAACGACACTTTAATTTAATTTGCCCCTAAGATAACAATTTTTAGGCTTTTTAGGCTTTTTAGCAATGGGAATATGGGATGGATGTAAACTTGTAAACAGAATTGCACATAAAAAGCAAGCTTATTTACAACCAAGTACAAAGAGATTAATTAAAAAGGAAAACCAATTAATTAATTAATTAATCAAAATTAAACCAAGGTACAGTATTTTAAGTGGTCCCACAGGACTCTTAAAGAAAGCTTAAACAACAAGGTATTGTTTTGTTCGCCTTATCATACCATGTCCTTCACTCCTTGACTCCTTGTCCTTCAATAAGAGTGACAAGACAGTCATGAGTGAGGCTATGGTGCTATGCATAGCACGGATGGCTAGTGTACTACGGCTCAATATGGTACTTTTTAAAATTCTAACGGTCGATCCGACCGTTCAATGTGATAACCATATGAATATGTACTTGCAAACTAAATTTTATATTTTTTCGAATTTTTTTACTATTTTTTCAGATAGGTAGAATTTTGATGGTCCAGAATTTTCAAAAAACACTGATTTTTCTACCTATCTGAAAAAATAGTAAAAAAATTCGAAAAAATATAAAATTTAGTTTGCAAGTACATATTCATATGGATATCACATTGAACGGTCGGATCGACCGTTAGAATTTTAAAAAGTACCATATTGAGCCGTAGTACACTAGCCATTGGTGCTATGCATAGCACCATAGCCTCACTCGACAGTCATTTACTCAACGCTGCTTGGAGGGGAGGATCTGAACCATCAGTTTGCACTGGAAGTACATCACATGCGATGCAGCTCAAAGGTCCAGATCCATCTAATGCTGATCTGATGCTTTGAGAGGATCGAAGTCAATTAATACAAGAGTGAGGCTATGGTGCTATGCATAGCACGGATGGCTAGTGTACTACGGCTCAATATGGTACTTTTTAAAATCCTAACGGTCGATCCGACCGTTCAATGTGATAACCATATGAATATGTACTTGCAAACTAAATTTTATATTTTTTCGAATTTTTTTACTATTTTTTCAGATAGGTAGAAAAATCAGTGTTTTTTGAAAATTCTGGACCATCAAAATTCTACCTATCTGAAAAAATAGTAAAAAAATTTCGAAAAAATATAAAATTTAGTTTGCAAGTACATATTCATATGATTATCACATTGAACGGTCGGATCGACCGTTAGGATTTTAAAAAGTACCATATTGAGCCGTAGTACACTAGCCCTCCGTGCTATGCATAGCACCATAGCCTCACTCTTAATACAATATTCGAGCTCATTTCATAAAATTTCTATTTTGGCAAGGACGGTGGTCGGTGGACCCAATATTGCAAGGACATGATTTTGTTTTTTATTGCCATAAAATGATTTTCACAGATCACCGCATTATAACATATAAAAGTAGAGTTAAAATCTATATTAATTTTACGTTCCAATCATGTTTCACATTTTTATTTTCGTTTTCAAAGTTCGAACAGTCCAACTGAACTGTTCAACATGATCTTGGTATTAAAATGTGTAATTTGGTGATCAAATTATATATTATTTGAAAAAAATTACTATTTTTTTAGATATGTACAAAATTACTATTTTCAAAATATTCTGGACCATCCAAAACAGTGATTTTGTATCTATCTAAAAAATAGTAAACAAAATTCCAAAAAAATATAAAATTTGATCTTTAGGTACATTTTAATATGAAGATCATGTTGAGCGATTCAGATCGACTGTTCAAACTTTGAAAACAAAGACAATGATGTGAAGCATTTTCAGAGTTCAAAACCAATGATACATTTTAAATCTCCTCAGCATATAATATAATAGCCCGGATAGGCAACTTTAGCAAAGGCACTGTACTCTCCGACCAAAACTAACTGTAAAAAATACATTTTCCTTAAATTAAACTAGTTGTAAAAAATTAATTACAAAATAATTCTATTGCTGAACTTTGTTTTCCCCTCCATTCAATCAATCATATAACTGACCGGCTGACCCTGTCCCGCCAGTGCTGTACATAATTTGAATTTTGATCCAGATGCATCGAGTATGAAACTCCGCTAGTTAGCAAGCATTTACTGTTTCCCCTATCCTCCAGGGCAAGGCCAAGCATTTATCTACAGTAGGAATTAGGAAACACAATTTGCACATCGTACAGCCATTGGATATCCCCGAAGAGATCGGATGGCTGAAGACTTGCAGCAGATATACATAGTTGCAGAGGATCTTGAGAATCGTGGTCAACAGACAAGAGAGGGAATGTTAGGCTGTATGCCTTGGCCCTTGCTGTGTAAGTCAGGTCAGGTCAAGTCTGTAACGGGGCCATACATTTATTTGGTGCTTGCTGCCAGATCAGTGCGGTCCTTGTATTAAGCGACTGCGTATCCACTATCCTCTCAGATATCTCATATTTAATTTGCGTGATCGACGTGATCGACGTGTCCGGTGTCTATTCGGGGTTAGCGCAGGGGCAGTATTATTTGAACTTTGAAATTCGTGCATTACGTATTTCAACGGTTGAGATTTCCCAAAAAAGTCGCGCAAAATAACAGAGGATACGAATTCAAGTTAAGCTCCGGGTTTAACTGAGATCACTGTTAGATCTCATCTGGTCCCGTCCCAGGATTTGTGATGTAATCCATATATCTCAAACCGGTTCACTTTTTAATAATCTATCAGGTCGGTACCTTACGTTGTGCGGTTAAAATACTGATGACTGTTCAAATGTCTCATTTTATTTCATGTCTCCTGCATCTTACATTTATTTTATCTTTGTTTTTAAAGTTCAAATAGTCAATTCGAACCGCTCAACATGATATCTATATTGAATATGCTTGGTGACCGAAATATTTTTTTTTTTCAATTTTTTTTACTATTTTTGTAGATAGATACAAATGGATTGTTTTTGAATGGTCCAGAACAACGATTTTGTATTCATAAATAACAATTATGTACCTATCTAAAAAAATAATTAAAAAATTCTAAAATATATAAAATTTGATATCCAATCACATTTTAATATAGAGATCATGCTG
The DNA here is from genome assembly GCA_025461125.1 of Carex kokanica. Taxonomy (NCBI): domain Eukaryota; kingdom Viridiplantae; phylum Streptophyta; class Magnoliopsida; order Poales; family Cyperaceae; genus Carex; species Carex kokanica. Next base: position 64,105 of record JAJGRX010001312.1, read on the forward strand.
AGCAATTCGGATAGACTGTTTAGACTTTGAAAATAGAAATAAAAGATGCAAGATACGATGAGGCATGAAAGGCATGAGACATTTTAACCCTCCTCCAAAGTATAATAATATTTTGATCTTAAATTCACCAAGTCTCCAGTACCAATTGGATTGACTTCAAACAATGAATTCAAACCATTCGAAACGATCTACTTCACGGGTCATGCGTTTACAACTTTACATGTAGAATTTATAAATTTTCAAATTAATTTTGTATAAAGTCAAATGGTGGAAAAAAAAATGAAAAATGAACGTATTAAAATTAGCTTATATAACATATTTTTTATTACCACTTGACTTTGTACTAAATTAATTTAAGAAATTATAATTTAACGTGTAAAACTGTTACTCACTCGTAAAGTAGATCGGTTTATAAATTTGAAGTCAATTTGATAAGGTTCCGAATTAAGCTCGGTAAACTTAATAGCACTCTAGTTCTACTCTAATATTGTTACTAATTGTTGTGTACTACTAAAAAGGGTAGAATATAATACTAAATCACTAAGATCTGTTCGAATTGTTACGAAAATAGTAGAAAAAAGAAAAAAAAAAATACAGTTATTTGGGTTAGTGGACGAGTATAGTTTAAGAACAATGCTAACTAGAATATGAGAATAGTACTAACTTTGTACGGCTCGAATTAGAATTGTATGATTGAAATTGTTGGAGGGGATAAATAAATTAATTTGAGTAAGGTTTAAATGTTTTATTATTTTTGTGCCTCAATCATTTTTATTTTTGTTTTTAAAGTTCAAATAATTAATCTGAACTGTTCAATGTGATTTTTAATATTTAAAATGTACCTTGAGACAAAATTTTATGGTTTTTGAATTTTTTTTGCTATATTTTTAGATAGATACAATATTACTGTTTTTGGATAGTCTGGAATCTTCTGAGAATTTGTATAGAAAAAAAAAAACTAGTTTCCTACAAAAGAGGATTATGCACACATAATTGATTGTGTAGAAGTCGATAACATAATATATTTATCAAATATTTATGAGGGCATAATTTAACATAATTAACTACATTATTTTATTATGATCAGTGTAAAACAAACCAAAATAATAAAATTTTATGCGGACTAATTTCTGAAGACAGTGAGCATAATTGAACTTTTTTTAATGGCCAAATAATCTATACATCCAAAATCAAGCATATTTTTAATTAATTTCCAAGCTTTTTAAAAATTGATTAAACAAAATATTAATTAGGTTATATACATACATAGTAGTATAGTACGTACACAACAACAAACACATATGAACTTGTGTAATTACGCTTTACCTTCAAATTAGAAAAATATGGTTAAGTTAACACTATCTACGATCTCTGTCGGGCGGGGCATCCCACACAAATTTCCTCGGGTATCCGAGATTTTGTTCCCTCCCAATTTTTAAAATCTACCGCCAATTTAACGTCAGTTATTTCCTCATCTTAAAAAAAAAAATGAGATATATAACATGAGCATCATTAACAACAAAACAAGAGTGGTTGTATAATGAGTATGACCTATTGCTATTGAGTGTTGACCTCCCTGTCAGTTTCTATGCTGGCCACCTATGTTGTATCCTCTGCAATTACTTAATCTTCCATCCAGTAAAATCATCATCTATTACAAGTACAAATCTAAAATTGAAATCAAAATTGTTATGGAATACAAATAATACCTGTTTGATAGTCGGTAGTCCGGAATAATCATCACCAGAGTTCATAGAAATATAAAACCAAACAGCACTAGTTTCCATTTTATCCAAATTAATCACAAACAATTAAACAAACCTAAGTAACAGCATTAATTCCTATCGTTGAGGTGTATAATTGATAAAATTCCAGAGAACTTAAAGAGTGCCGCTAGAAATGTGGTCCCCACATTTTCTACCCAATCCGGCAATCCCTTCTCTTCTCCCCTCCCCTGCTGGAGAGGATATCATATCAACACCTTTTCGTCTCTCTTTAGTCTTAGTATTAAACCACACTGAGCCCCTCTGCACTGTCTCCCACTCCACTTTACTTCATCCCTCTCTCTCTCTCTCCACAGTTGGTACAGTATAGCTTGGGAACAAAACCCAAGAGAGAGAGAAAGAAAAAGACATACATTTTCACCAACAAAAATACACCAATACTCGATTCCCAATTGATGAAAACTAGCATATAAGTATAACACCAACAAAATAAACAAAGAGAGGAGATTTTACATTTTTTTTATTTTTATTATGGGCTCAATGAATCCGTCCTTGCGCTGCATTTTTGGGTTTTTAGCATTGCTTCTCTCAGCTCTACTGATACAAACGATCAATGCAACTGTTTCTTACGACCACAAGGCATTGATCATTAATGGGAAGAGAAGGATCCTCATCTCTGGTTCAATTCACTACCCAAGAAGCACACCTCAGGTAAACATTTTCCCATAAAAAGAGTTGATAAATTTGGGTTTTAATATGTTTCTGATTTTGATTTGACGAGAAAATGAATGATAATGCTCTGTAGATGTGGCCTGACCTAATCCAAAAGGCTAAAGATGGCGGCCTGGATTGCATTCAAACCTATGTGTTTTGGAACGGTCACGAGCCTTCTCCTGGACAGGTTTCGTCTTAATTGTACCATCATTTTGAAAATAGTAGGTTTTATTGTTGCTAATTGCTAATTGCTCATTCTCTATTCATGTGTTTGGTACTGTAGTATTACTTTGAGGATAGGTACGACCTGGTACGATTCGTTAAACTAGTCAAGCAAGCTGGTCTCTATGTTAATCTTCGAATTGGTCCTTATGCTTGTGCCGAATGGAATTTCGGGTAAGATATACCACCTCCAAATTTCAAAAATTTACTTTCTACATGAAAGAACCCGACCTTCATTATATCTGACTTGGGTAATTTTTTACAGTGGTTTTCCTGTTTGGCTCAAGTATGTTCCTGGCATCAGCTTTCGCACAGACAATGCTCCTTTTAAGGTAATAATATAATATGAAATTAATTTCATAATTTCATTGTTAACTAATCTCATGTATATTTATTGAAATTGGTGTTTTTTTAGGCAGCCATGCAAAAATTTACGGAGAAAATTGTCTCTATGATGAAATCTGAAGGTTTATTTGAATGGCAAGGTGGTCCCATTATCCTATCCCAGGTAAAAATTTTCAAACCTCATGTGGAGAATTTTGTTTTCTTCTCAAGAAATAACTCACTGTAACAATTGAATATTATTTGAAGCGGCATTCTTTTTGATAAATTCCTGGTAGATTGAAAATGAATATGGTCCGATGGAGTCGGTTATGGGACCGGGTGCCAAGTCATATGCAAACTGGGCTGCTAAAATGGCAGTTGGTTTAAACACAGGCGTGCCGTGGATCATGTGCAAGCAAGATGATGCCCCTGATCCAGTGGTATGAATAATTCAGAATTATTTCCTTGGCACTTCTTTTTTTATAATTAACATGGGTTCAGGCAAGCAAAAATTTGGGCTCATAATTGCAAGGAAATAAATTATGTGATAATTCCTGACAAACTTTATTCCCCGTTGACCATTTAACCGTATATAAGATTGCCTGTTTGAAATTTTGTGAAGATTGTCATATTTGGTTGTAGTGATTCTCAAATTGGAATCCACTTATTCATGTACATGGATAAAAGCTTTAGTGGGGTGTAGGCATTTCACTTTCATTCCTTTAGAGAAGTATTCCACTATTCCTTTCCTTTTCAAATTGTATTACTATAAACCAGGATAATTTCTTATCCCTTTTTGTAAATTAAAGACAAAGTGATGCCTCTGAACTTCAGATTTCGCATCAATTATTGAGTTCTTGTTCATTCCTTTTCAAAAAATTTGTAGATCAACACTTGTAATGGTTTTTACTGCGACTACTTCTCACCAAACCAAAAGTACAAGCCAACTATGTGGACTGAAGCTTGGACCGGATGGTACTTCTTTTCTTTCTTTAGCTCTTTTCATTCTATGTGAATCTTAATTTAGTATATTGTTAGTAAAATGCTCAAATATAAAATATCCAAATTTGTAGGTTTACAGCTTTTGGTGGGGCAGTCCCACATAGACCTGTAGAGGATTTGGCATTTGCTATTGCAAGGTTCATACAAAAGGGTGGATCATTTGTTAATTACTATATGGTACTGCTACTTTAAATAATTAATTACTTTTGGTATCTCCTGATTATTTAAAGCAAAATATATAATTAAATTAATTATGAATTTTTCTGTAGTATCATGGAGGGACCAATTTTGGACGTACTGCTGGTGGCCCCTTCATAGCAACTAGCTATGATTATGATGCCCCAATTGATGAATATGGTACGCGCAATTATCTCCTTTATTATACTATTTTCCATTACGCTACTTTCTCCATAATTTTTTATTTAAATAACAATATTCTGTTTGGTCAGGTCTCCTAAGGCAACCCAAATGGGGTCATTTGAGGGACATGCACAAGGCAATCAAGCAAGCCGAGCCAGCCTTGATCTCTGGCGACCCCACAATGCAGTCACTAGGAAATTATGAAAAGGTCCTAATTATTAACATATCCATCATAACTTTAAACACCAACTAGAATTATTTGCCTAATCGCAATAATTATTTTCTCTCTTTTGTACCCAGGCCTATGTGTTCAAGTCAAAAGATGGAGCTTGTGCAGCCTTCCTTTCTAACTACCACCAAAGTTCCTCTGCTAGGGTTATATACAATGGATTGCGATATGATCTCCCGGCTTGGTCCATAAGCATTCTCCCAGATTGCAAAACAGCTGTTTTTAATACTGCTACTGTGAGAACTACCTCTTTTGCTCAATTATTTTCCAACTTGGCAACCTTTTTACAAAACTAAGTTTTGAAAGAAAAGAGTTTGATGTGTGGTTGGGTTCTAATTGAAACATTTTCAGACCAGTAATCACGCTTAAATATTGTTTTTTGGTAGTTTCCTGAAAAAACAAGTCATTAGGTTTGTATCTATGTCCAGAAATGCCTCTAATAAAGATAGTGGGCTCCTTTAATTTAGTGCATGGCACTAAACTAGAAGCCATTTACCTACTATAAAAATATTTTATATTTGTGCTTTTGGATTAACAAGTTGCTGACAAATAGCCTGTCTGAGGAACATTTAAATTTTTATATTGGTTGAACATGGAAGGATCCTACAACATGTGTATTTTTCTAATATTAAAATTTATGCCTAACCATTCTCAGATCAATGGTTAGACTAACAAACATGGGATTATTTACAGGTAAAGGAGTCTACCTTATGGCCAAAAATGACCCCAGTTGGGAAATTTTCATGGACATCTTATGGCGAGAACACAAATTCCTTAGATGATAACTCATTTACAAAGGATGGTTTATATGAGCAAATTAGCCAAACTTGGGACAAATCAGACTACCTTTGGTACACTACCTAGTAAGTACCGACTGCCCCTCCCTCCCCCCACCCCCCTCCAAACAACTCATTTGATGAGTCATATAATTCGCCTAATTTAACTCTGACATTCTCTGTATTTTGATTTTAGTGTTAACATAGCGCAAAATGAGAATTTCTTAAAGACTGGAGTGTGGCCATATCTTTCTGTTGATTCAGCTGGTCATGCATTACATATTTTTGTCAACGGGAAATATGCAGGTTAGCAGCACATATATCCCTCATGACTGAAAATTTCCTCCTGTTACAATTTTCTAAAATATTTTTGTTTAATATTTTCATTAACATTTTTCATATTTTCTTTTAGGCTCTGGCTATGGAGGTTATGATAGTTCGAAATTAGAGTTCTGGAAAAGTGTTAACTTATGGGCTGGTAGCAACAAAATATCTATTCTTAGTGTAGCTGTTGGCCTAGCAGTAAGTTCTTAAGTTAAAAATCAATAACAATTACAGAATTAATTATGATATTGTTTCTTAATTCATTTGGGCCTTTCTGCTTTTAGAATGTCGGTACACATTTCGAGAACTGGAATATTGGTGTGCTTGGACCAGTGGTCTTATCAGGACTGAATGAGGGAAAAAGATATCTCTCGAGACAGAAATGGACATATCAGGTAAGAATGATTAACTTTGTATCACTGACTCATTGTAAATTTTATATATATGCATATTATCTTGTCAAATAAATATTTTTTATTATCTAGATCGGTCTCAAAGGAGAAAACCTAGGCCTTCATACTGTGAGTGGAAGCTCATCGGTTGAATGGGGCAGTGCCTATGCAAAGCAGCCTCTCACATGGTACAAGGTGAGAAAATGTTACATTTCTCCCCTCTGCAGATTTCAAAAGTTCTAAAAGTGATGACAATTCCATCTTTGACCTCTTATATTTCATAAAAATGTATGTACTAATGACTAATGAGGAAGCGTTATCTATGGGAAAAGGGGTTCCTTGAACAGTCATGTACCTTTTTCTTAAAAGTAAATCTTTTTTTTAGGCTTACTTCAATGCACCAGCTGGAAACGACCCTCTTGCACTTGACATGAGTAGCATGGGTAAAGGCCAAGTTTGGGTCAATGGTCAACACATCGGCCGATACTGGCCGGTTTACAAGGCTTATGGCGATTGCAGCGCGTGCAGCTATGGTGGTACCTATAATGAGAAGAAGTGTGCGACCAACTGTGGGGACTCCAGCCAGAAATGGTATGTCAATAATTTTGGTCTGGCCTGTCAATACAATAATGGCCAACCTGCGCTGTTCACATACATTGATGTTGTACCAGCAAAATTACCAAAAAGAGATCCTTGATTGTTTCTTTTTATTCTTTATCTAGTTTATTTATTTAACAGGTAAGCACATTTTGTTGCTAGTACATCTTGTTTGTACTGCTGCACACTGTCATTTATCTTTTTGTTTGGTTGGTTTTTATTGGGGCTGAATTAATGCTGCATTGATGTTTGTCCTAGTACAAGTTTGATCCAGTACGGTATATTATTAATTATCCTTGATACTTATTCTGACATATTTTTGGATTTCATTAGGTACCATGTGCCAAGGTCGTGGGTTAATCCAACTGGTAACTTGTTGGTTGTGCTTGAGGAGTTCGGTGGTGACCCATCTGGCATCGCACTGGTAAAACGGACTACCTAATGAGAAGATCATATCATGCCATGAGATGTGAATAATTGGTTACTGTAAAAAAACAAAAGTATACATGCACATTTACATACATTGTGTGTCAGGTATACAATTAGTACGTATCAACAGTTGGGAGGCTATTTATTATCAAATTAGCTATCAGTGCAGTTGCAGGAACTGTAGTTGCACTTGCCATCAGATAAAAATTGCTTCTTTGAGGGATAAATTATGCGGTAAAAATGTTGGGATTATTGTTGTTTTTGTTGTTGGAATTATTATTATTATTTGTTATATAGTGGAATAACTTATTCCAGGCTGGGGATTTAAGGCTCCTGTGGCATGTTGACAGACAGTATGCTGTCTATAAATTTGTAAGAAACAAGAATAACAACGAATAAAAGTATATTTTTGTCATTGATATGTGATATGTGAATTATCTGCAGCTGACAGCTGGTATTATGTTTTCTGTCTTAACATCTTTATTTTCTTCACTCTGGTCACTGCAACTAGCCACGTTATATGTTTGAGACATCTGTTTTCTAGTAAGAGCAAATGGAAGTCAAAGTCTTTTTTTAATCAATTATATTATCTATGTATAGTATTTTTTTTTTAGTATTATATTTGTATTTTTCTTACAAAGTTTCATATTTGAAATTCATACAAGTAAACAAAAATGTTTTATGGTTGACCTCTATAATTACAATCTAATGATTCTGATGTGATCATTGTGTTGATATGAATGTTTAGCATGGTAAATGATCTCCTTTTGCTTTGAATTATTTGCCTCTGTCGTTGGATTTCAAATTATGATTTTGATGTCCTATCAGTTAGTTAAAAGAATTACATCCACGAGTCGATGATTTGAAATTCCAGCGCAATTTTGTTGGCACTAACATTGACTAGCTCTGTATCAACAAAAAATTGCTTATGGAGACAGCTGTGTTTGCCTGGTGTATGTTTCCCCAATATTTCAACAATTCAATTTCTGCAAATTGCACACACGCACACACACACACACACACACAAATGCTGCGTACTTAAAACGGCAGGCAGTTACAAAGTTAAATTAGGTTGACCTTTTCTCTTTATAATGCCTTCGGTTCTTTTGGACCACTGTCGGAAATTAAAACCGCCTTCTTTAAAATGAACCAACCAACTTTGTGGGTGCTTTATGGCCATGTTTGGTTGTGGAGTAAGAGGTGGAGTAAACCCCTTACTCCACACTTAGGTAGCCAAACGAGAAGTAAAAGAAGAGGAGTAAGGTGGAGTAAGCGGTGAATTAATCCGGAGTAAGTTACTCCACCATTTCAGGTGGATTAACTTACTCCACACTTACTCCACCTGTAGGGCCCACTATCATAGGAAGAGGCTCAGTTTCCAACACTTTACTCCTCTAGGCGGATTAATTTAAGCTATGAGTTATACTACCAAACAAGGTGTAAAATATGTGGAGTAAGATGGAGTAAGTCATTTAATCCTCATTAACTTTACTCCACAACCAAACATGACCTATAAGAATCCAACGAGCAAAATAAAACTTTACTAGTAACGGTAAGTATATTTTATTATTTTCTGTATAACTTTTTAATGATTTAAAGAAGTCCTAACAGCTTCATATTTGAGCGGTCAGATATCAGCACCAAATCCCTTCACGTTTGGGCGGTTTGCTCCAGACCAAACCGCTTCTCAATAGGGCAGTTTGGTTTTGCCTATATCAACACCAAATCGCTCCACGTTTGGGCGGTCTGCCCCGATTTTTGGGATTTTCTGAATCTACCCAAGCCACAGAATACCGATGCGGCTCCCTGGAAGACTATATAAGGGGGCACTGGTCTCATTTTTTGTGTCCATTGAAAGAAGCTTTCAATCCCTTCGATCTTGGGTAAGTTTTCTTCTTCTTTTCTAGTTTTAATTTTTAGTTTAGGATAGTAATTAGATTTAGGGTTTAGGTTTAGGTTTAGGATTTAGGTTTAGGGTTTAGACTTTAGAATTAGATATTAATTTAGGATTTAGAACTAAAATTTAAATAGAATTGTACCAAAATTTAAATAGAATGTACCAAAATTTAATTAGAATAAGACTAAAATTAATTGTTTGAGCACCAAAATTAAACTAGACTTGTATCAAAATTTAATTAGGTTTATTTTACCAAAATTAATTGTTTGAGCACCAAAATTAAATTAGGTTTATTTTATTAAAATTAATTGTTTGAGCACCAACAACATTAAATTAGGCCAATTCCAAAATGTAAGTACGGTTATTTTACCAAAATCCTCATATTTGACCAAATTTTTTACCAACACTAATAGCAAAAATTATCAAATACAACATGGCATCTAGTAGAGATATACCGTCTTCCAGTAGGGGTGTACCATCTTCCAGTAGAGGTACACAACATGGCCCACAGTACATCGACGGTGCGTTAGCAGATGTTCCGGGTATCCGGAGTCGCACTGACAGGGTCAACGACTTCTTGTGGTACCCGAACACGGAGCACCAGATTCTAGAGGCTGCCACTGGGGTAAGTTCTAAATTAGTCATATTTATAAAAATACTAATAACATTATTTTTTCTATGAATATTGAATGAATTTAATCATGTCAGAGACACCACTGCAGATTACGTGGCTGAGGCAAGATCAGCAAATCCCTCATTAGCTGAGCAGCACCGTTACATGGATGTCACGCCAGTGTAAGAATTATTTTCATATTTTGTTTCTTCACTATAGTTTTCTAATTGTAATATCAGACATTTTTGGAATTCATACAAAGCTTATAGAGATTGGTACCATGATCACGGCGCGTACACCATATATCTGGAGGGGTGTATCGCCGACAACCCTCATGAGCGGGTACTGAGGCCGAGGGATCGGAGAGGATGGATCCATGGCATTATCCCCGTTCGTATCCACGATATGTTTAATTTTGAATTTCAAATTAAAAACTAACAATATTTATATTTACATTTGTACAACATTTATATAATGTTTTTTTTTGCAGGCATTATATATGGTCAATAGTTGCGTCATAGCGGCTACGATGGCCATGATGAGGGGCTGGAAGAGGTTCGGGAAAGCCATCCTCAAGCACAACTTACCCGTGGTGTGCCAATGTGGGTACAGGTCACGCCTCGACTCTCTATTGAGATGCGCTGGCTTAGGCAGGTGTAATGCGATCGATGACATATCTGACGAGCCTGATATCTATGTCTTGTACGCTGGTGACAAGGCGTTGTTTGCAGCCGTCCAGGACACTGAGACCGTCGGTCAGGCGTTCGACTGAGGTACCGAGGCATTGCGTCGAGTCGCAGACCAGGACATGCCTACATGATGCCAAGGTATATTTGTAATTAAAATACATAACTGTGATTTTTTTGCCAAAATTCTTGATTAACTAATTTGTAAGTTACTGCAGGGTGAGGAGGAGGAGCCGCTGGGGTACAATATCTCCACATATTTTGGCACAGAGGGAGATGGACTGTATTCTCAGGGTTACAGTCCGATTCAGACGGTACCTCCTGCCTATCAGCCAGGGTATGTTCAGACAGAGCCATTCTCGGAGTTTCTTATGTCATCCTCACAGCAGGCATTGCACCCTTCGCTCCATGATGACCCCATAGCTAGACAGGCGTTTTTATTCACGTAGAGTTAGTTTGGATAGACTACAGTTTTTGGTCCTGGAGTCCAGCAGACATCCGAGATTGAGGAGGTGACGAGCCGGTTCAAGCAAAGGATGTCTAGGCGGAAGACTATACAGACTCAGCAGATACTGACGAGACGCCACTCTCCAGGCGGGGTCGAGGGTTCAGGAAGATGAAGGCGAGGACGGCATTTAGTCCTAACCCGTAAGGTTTGATTTGTACTTTGTTAGATGTTTTGTCACATGCTGGTTGTTGCTTTGTTATTTATTTTATTTGATTTTTTGTTATTTATTTATTTTGTTCATTATATCTTTATCTCTTCGTACACAAACAATATTTCAAACGAACGACATTTCCAAAATATTTGATCCTATAAGCGAAACAAATTTTACTAATAAACAACATTTAAAACAAAACCCAAAACAAATAAAACAATTTTAAAAACTAAAACCTAAACAAATAAAATAATTTTAAAAACAAAAACAAAAACACAAATAACATATTTCAGATTTAAAAAAAGGAGGGGCATAGGGGCATTGTGCGGCCCCAGGGCAGAGGTTGCATCGGCATTCTGCGGGTGTTTTGCGACCTGGGTAGTTTCAGAAAAACCCAAAATTTGGAGTGTTTTAGTTTATTATTTTTTTTTCCAGAAAATGGTATATTTAAAAATTTCGGGTTGAGGATAAATTTTGCAAATTTAAAGTGGTTGTCTTTAGACTAAGTAATTGCAATAAGTCTGGGAACAATAAAAAAAAAAAATTCCTGCTATTAGCTACTCTATACTGTTTGATTGTACTATATTCTTTAGTCTAAAGTACTCAAACTCAGATGTTCAAACTGTATTTTTTTTTTTTTAATTGTATTGTATAAGAGAAGTGATCTTAATTCCAGTGACTAAGATAATATTTTTTCCATGTCTCATTAAAACCATGATACAATTTTTGAAGACATTATCAATAACAAATTAGATGAATTTATAATTTCGTTAGTTTTCATAATGTTATTCAGAATCGTTTATTTAATTTATACGTGTTATTCATAGTGATAGAGTAACTATTTCGGGGGCATTCTGGTCTTTTTTGGCAATTACCGAGTATGTTTTTTCTGAGTATGTTCTTTCACAGTAGGTTAAAGTGTCACATTGTTTTCGTGCTCCGTTTATGTCTCATATTCTTACTTTTATTTTAAAATTCAAACATACGATCTTAACTATTTAATATGATCTTTATATTAAAATGTGATTGAACAATTTTATATGTTTTGGAAAAAATTACTCTTTTTTAGATAGATACAAAATCATTGTTTTTAAAACCATTTCAAAAACAATTATTTTATATCTATCTAGAAAATATTAAAAAAAATTCCAAAAAATATAAAATTTGGTCTTCAAACACATTTTAATATAGATATCAGAGTAGAACTAGGTTGTTCTTAAGTTCACCAAGCTCCATTGTGAACTCAACTTTAAAACCTATCGCATTGGCTTCAAATGATGAATCTGAACCGTTGAAATCCATCTACCTTACGTGTGATGCATCTACATGAAAACAATTAAAATTTTTGAATTAATTTTGAATAGAGTTTAAAAAAACTTTCAAAAGATAAATGCTTTTGTTGACTATAAATAACAAAAAAGAATATCGAATTATACATATCTTATTGTCAATCGAATAACAAAAAAAATAAGAAACGTAAATTCTCAATTAATTTTGTGGACTATAAATAATGTTTATAACTAATCATGAATATCATGATGCCGGGTAGAGAAGAAAATTTGTCACGCCATGATCAGTCACGTCACAGAATGTCACGTCGTATCACATGAGTCGATTATGTAACGTGATTCGTGTGTCGCGTGACGTGATCGCATTCGAGCAAAAATTACACATCACGTCACGGTATGAAACATAGAATATCTAGCTTTTTCTAGTTAATTTTCAGATTTTTTGGTACGCATAGAATATCCATGTTTCTCTTATAGTGTGGGTTCAGTGATACCGGTACTGATTTTTATTTTCTCTATTTTAGTCCAATGAATATTTGTAATTTAAATTTTAAAATAATGTCAGATACTCAACAACCTTTTTTAAAATTTTTTTTTACAACATTATTTACTTATTTTATAATTTTTATAATTTCTCTATTTTTTATATTTTTTTTTTCTGAATTTCAACAATTTAGACTAAAATATAAAAAAAAAGTTTCACGTGATTAATTTATGTCATGTCATATCACGTCATGTGTGGTCACGTCAGGTGTAGTCACGGTGTGACTACACGTGACATGACCATCTGCCACTATTTTGATTACGTCACGTCACGTTACGTGAACAAAAAAATTGATCACGTCACGTGACCAAATCACGACGTTTTTGTTTTATCAGAGCGATTAAAGGAGCGGGTAAAGATTTTAACAGAGCGATTTTGTTTTGATTGTATAGTTCGTGTACGCCGTATGATAGTCAAAACTGCGGGGTGGAAATCTTTACCAAAAGGAGTATCTGTTGAAGAATTGCACAAACACGCAATCAATCAATTAGGTTTTGTGCTTGTGGTAGTTGGGAAGTCACGAAAAGAGAGAAGAGACAGCAAATATAATTGAAGTTGAGATAATGTTAATTAGCTTAGATTGGATTAGATTTAGGTGGGTGGTATGTAGCTTTCTCATGTATCCATCAAATCATGGCAGTGATGATATATAGGAGGAGGATCAATTAGCCAAGCCAAGCCAAGCGTCTCTCTCTATACACAAACACAGCTATTAATTAATCAGTCAACCTTTCTTGTTATAATTTCACATATATAAGAGTTCCTTCCGATTTTTTTTATTAATACCCTAAAAAAAAAAAATATCAAATATAACATCTATTTTTTTTTTTTTTAAATATGACCTAACCGCCCCCCCATAGGGCGGTCCAACCGGCAAAGCAAACCGCCCCATAGGGGGCGGTCCACTATAAAACACTATAAAATCCGGTTTCTCTTTCTTTCTCTCTCACATTTCACTCCAATACAACGGAAATCCATCTCGCTCTTTACTGTGCCGAATAAGGTAATTTTTTTTATTATATTATTATTATATTATTATTGTTTATTATTATTTTATTATTTATTTTATTATTTTTATTATTTTTATTATTTTTATTATATTATTTAATTTTGTATTATTATTATATTATTATATTATTATTATTATTATTTTAATTTATTTTATTAATTTTTTTATTATTATTCATATTTTTTATTATTATTGTTTATTAATAATTTAATTTTGTATTATTATTTTGTAACTGATAAAAATTTGTTTATTAATGTAGCTCTCAAAATGTTGGTTACGCTGTATGTGGGCGGGAAGTTCGTGCAGGGTGCGGAGGGAGTACAATACACGAAAGATGCAGCCTATGGTTTGGAGGTTAATGAAAACACCTTATTTCTGGAACTTAAGCAAAATGTATTTGAAAAGATTGGTATAAACCCCAACCGGTATGACATAAATTTAGTTACTCGGGTTGACACAGGAAGGGGGGTGGTAGACCTTACTATGTAAAGTATCCAATAACATATGATGATTGTTGGAGATGTGTTTACAATACTTTTCAATCTATGGGTACCCCGATAATGAAGTTATATTCCAGAAAGGTTCTACGTCAATCCGGGGTTGGACCTTCTAGGGACAATACAAGTTATGATAGCCCGGTGCAGCAGCACTCGGGTTTTGGACCACTCGAGTTATGACAACTCGGGTAACCAAAACTCGGGTCATGTATCACCGTATGAACCGTACGTACCACCCGTTCATACTAGTGTTCTAAATAGCGCGCTATAGCGTTTTTGGACCCCAAACGCTACGCTATGACATTAAAATGCGCTATTTGCGCTACGGCCGCTATAGCGGCCGCTACAGCGCTATAGCGGTCCGCTATTTGCGCTATACAATATGAGTTTTTTTAAGCAATTTATATGGGTTTTAAATAAAGATAAAAAAGATCTCAAACCGAAATTGAATTTGTTGCTACTTGCTACAAATAAATCAATTTGAAATTGGGAATAGAAATAGAAATTTGAATAGAAAAAAAATCCAAACCGAAATTAAAATTTGAATAGAAAAAAAAAAGATTACGTCATGAATCATGATGCTTAAGATATTTTTAATAGAAAAAATCGATAATTTATGATATTACTATGGATATTTTGAACCGCAATTTGGATTTGTACGGGTTCAATATGAATATTATAATTTCTTAATTACTTTGGTGTTATTTATTGTTCTATGAGACTTTAGATAATGTTGATATTTAGTACAAATATTGAATATACGAAATGTAAAAAAAAATGCTATTTGGAATAGCTTCCGCTATAGCGACGCTATTCGCTATAGCTTTTTTTTAGCCTTCACGCTACGACGTTATAAACGCTATTTAGAACCTTGGTTCATACTGATTATACCACTGATTATATCATTGATTATACCACCGACCTACCACCACCACCACCACCTCCTCTTGAACCTGTAATCCAAGCCAGATTTTCATCTGTACCACCATCCGTACCTATACTGGTACCTATTATTATTCCCCGGAGAGATGTTATGCTGAAGGCTGAAGGGATTGATGCCATACCGGAACATGAAATGGACTCAGGTGATAGTTGGGACGGGGATTGGTATTCTGATGACTTATCAAACAATGATGGAGATTATTCACCCAGGCAGGACAGATTTTCGATTAGAGGTCGGACAGACAGACATCTGATAGTCACATTCAACGATACCACTACTTTTGAAGAAGCAGACATAAGTTATTTTGGAAAACGTGTCGTTTACAATTCAAAGCTTGCTCCGAATCAGGTTTATACCACCCTAGATGAACTTGTGAAGAAAGTCTATGAAATTCATGTTCACGGCAACTGGGAGTGCAAAATACAAAAATAGAGCGAACAAGGTTAGATGTTGTTTGCAAAGACTCACCACGATGCGAGTTTCGAATGTATTCAACCCCTGTGGGTAAGGGGGCGGTATGGATCATTAAGAAATGTGAACCCTCTCAAACATACAAGTCTGCGTCGTCAAGGACAGACCATGCACAACTTACGGCATCACTTATTGCCGATGTAATTGAGCGGGAGGTTAAGGATGATCTATCGATCAGCCTTAAGGAGGTCAGTAGACATGTGAGACGCGCTTACGACCATGTAACTCCAAAATACAACAGGTTGTGGAGAGGGCGTGAACTTGCGATCTGCAGATTGTTCGGTAGTTGGAAGGGTTCATACAACTTGCTTGCACCACTGCTCCAGGCCATAACAAGTACAAATCCCGGCACAAAGTATGAATGTTGGAATGTCACCGATCATGATGAGGACGACGCAATGCAATTCAAGGCCATAGCATGGGCGTTTGGTCCGTGCATTCAAGCTGTGCCACATATTAGACTAGTTACCAATATAGATGCATGCTTCCTGTCTGGCCGTTACGAGGGGAGGCTGTTGATAGCATGTGCATATGATGCCGAAAACCAGTTGTTGCCTTTGGCATTTGTAATTGTCGAGAAAGAGGATGGTGAAAATTGAGATTTTTTCATGAGTTTTTTTACTGAGAGAGGTAGTTGGGAACAGGTTCTGTGTCATATCAGACCAACACAAATGAATCAAATATGTTTTTGATTGAACAGAGTTCGGGTGGTCGACAGCGAACGGCGATTGTGTGCACAGGCTGTGTATGCAACACGTTGCAAACAACCTCTACAAGCATGTCAGATACGACCAATGAGTTGCAGATACATTTAAAATTGGTTGCAGAAGAAAGAAGCTGAGAAGGCTGGAAGAGATGTTCAAAGAGTTTGCCAAAGTATGTATATTTGAGACGAAAATTTCTAATATGAAAATATGTATATTGCAGATACATTTAAACTATTTACTTATATTTTTCTAATATGAAAATTTATTTCTGTGTAGTATTGTCCGAAGGCAAATGCGTACTTAATCAAGTTGGGGGAAAAATAATCCTAGAGATTTACAAGAACCACTCGCATATGAGAAAATATTTCAAGCCCGTGATGGGGGTTGGAGATGGGGAATAATAACCACAAATGGGTCCGAGTCCTTGAATGTTGTTTTCGAGCAGAGCCGAATGTTGCCCGTGGCGACAATTGTGGATGACACTTTCTACAAGTTAAATGCATGGTTCGTTGAACGACGTGTTAAAGCACAAGAATTACGGAGCATGAATCAAACGTTTTCAACAAGGGTGGAGGGTAAACTGCGTAAACATAGGGAGAAAGGTTCAATTATGAACGTTGTCCTGTATGGGGATCGCACCTTGGAATTCGAAGTGCACAGTCCGAATGAGTATGTTCACGTAGACCAGATGGGACTATGGAGTTTGTGAAAAGACCTTACAAGTATGTTGTCATTATCGGAGATGACAATACTGTAACGTGTACATGCCAAGGAATCCAACTAGCTCACTTACATTGTTCTCATGTTATGGAGGTGTGCCGAGTGAGAAACTTCCGTGAGGATGATTTTGTCGTCGACATGTACCGGACCAATTACCTTGCGAGTACTTGGGGTGCATCATTCCATCCTTATCCCAACCAGCATGCGTGACCGGCCTATGTTAGAGATACAATAAAGCCCGCAAAAAAGTGGATCAGGTTAAGGAGAATGCTTTGTATATGCACTGAACTTCTTTTTAATATAGTTATTTAACTTCTTTTTATATTAGGTTAGGGAGAAGGCCCCACAAGCGTGCTGTAATGACAATGGACCAGATGCAGGGTAAGCGAATGGGACATTAGGCTCGCCATTCAACTTGTGACAGGCAGCAAGCAGGTACATTTCATTTTATATTTTATAATTTATTTTATATTTTACGATTTTAATAACATACCATTTTTGGTGAACTGGAATGTAGATGCCATGAACAAAGCCAACGAAAGAGAAAATGCTAGAGTTGTTGCTGAGGCAACCGGTAGCGGTAGTAGTCATGCAGAGACATCCGGTAGCGGTGGTAGTGTCGCACAACCGTCTGGAAGCAGACCCATAACTCGTCGAATTCTAAGTTTGTTCGGGCGTCGTCGCTAAGTTTGTGAACTACTTTAATTCGTATTTTTGTAACTATTTTATATGCTTGAGTTTTGTTATTTTCATAACGTAATTACATATACACAAATTGACAACATAAAATATAAATAAACAATAACTTAATGGAATAAATACTACATGGAATAAAGTCTACAACATAAATTAATTGAAAATTAGTACTACTTCTTACAACGAGCTTTGAAAGTACATGAAACAAATTCATCGTCGGAATCTGCCGGATCTGGACCAGTCACATCAGACGTGGTGGAAACCCTACTAGCATAAGTACACGAAACGAACTCATATTCCGATACTAGAGGCTCTGGATCAACCTTTTTCTTTTTTGACAGGCAGCCGTAGGGGTTTTCCACAAAATCATCATCCGAAATTTCATGCCGAATATGCCGTAGGGATTTAATATGTTCCTTCATGCTACATATGTAACATTGATTGATAGGAATGCATTTTCTCCCTTATTTGTACCTCGATCACTAGTTGACTCTACCTCGGTTTTTACCTCGATCACTAGGCCGTCACGATTGGACGACCTACCTCGGTTGCTCTCTTTCTCTTTACCTCGATTATTACTGTCCATTCTTCTCATCTAAAAAATATGAACAATAATAATACAAAATTAAATAATATAACAATAATAAAAATAATAAAATAAATAATAAAATAATAATAAACAATAATAATAAAATAATAATAATAATAAGTATGAATAGTAATAAAAAAATTAATAAAATAACAATAAAATAATAATATAATAGTAATACAAAATTAAATAATATAATAACAATAAAAATAATAAAATAATAATAAACAATAATAATAAATTATAATATTATAACAAAAAATAATAACAAAAAAATAAAAAATAAAGAGTGAGGCTATGGTGCTATGCATAGCACCAATAGCTAGTGTACTACGGCTCAATATGGTACTTTTTAAAATCCTAACGGTCGATCTAACCGTTCAATGTAATATCCATATGAATATGTACTTGCAAACTAAATTTTATATTTTTTCGAATTTTTTTACTATTTTTTTAGATAGGTAGAAAAATCAGTGTTTTTTGAACATTCTGGACCATCAAAATTCTACCTATCTAAAAAAATAGTAAAAAAATTCGAAAAAATATAAAATTTAGTTTGCAAGTACATATTCATATGGTTATCACATTGAATGGTTGGATCGACCGTTAGGATTTTAAAAAGTACCATATTGAGCCGTAGTACACTAGTCATCCGTGCTATGCATAGCACCATAGCCTCACTCAAAAATAAAAACCGAACCTGATTTGGAGTACAGTAAAGAGCGAGACAGAGAGAAATGTAAGTTCGAGTAAAATATGAGGGAGAAAGAGAGAGAAATCGGGTTTTATAGTGTTTTATAGTGGACCGCCCTCCTGTGGGGCGGTTTGCTTGGTTGGATGGACCGTCCCATGGGGGGAGAGGGTGGTTTGATGGGTATAGTGAACCGCTCCATGGAAAGGGGGTTAGGTTATATTTAAAAAAAAAAAAAAGATTATATATAATATTTTTCTTTTTTGCGAGGGTATTAAAAAAATCGGGAGTTCCTTTCCCTTTCCCTTGTTTGTTTTTTGTTTTCGTAAGAAGAGATAACAGCCAAACGGCATTAATTAGCACATCTTGTCCTGTTGCTATTTTCTTTTCGATACAAGTACCACTCAAATGTTAATCATGTGCATATATTTTTGATATATCTCGAGCATTGTTCATAAATGGAGTATTATTAAATTGTAGGGGAAAATATTGTAGAACAAGCGGGAACCCGATCGACATTATTAACTTGATCATCATCATCATTTGAGTAGGTAGTTGGTTTTGAAGGGATTTGAGGTGTTGCTTATTATAATAACCCTTTATTGTCGAGGGTATCAATTCAAATTTCAAACTAGATATTTAGTTAGCTACTTGGCTTGTGTGTGTCTCACCAACACATAATATATACTTTATCTATTTTGATTGAAAGAAAATAAAAGAAGGACAGTGTTTGCTTAGGTTACAATTAAAATTATCAAAAAGCAACACTGTAGTGATTATCAAAATTATTTAAAACCAACACCATCTTTCGAAAGACTATTTTGTTTCCCATCTGCAGCTCATCTTAATTTCCTCTCAAACTGGAAGAAGGGAAAAAAAAAAAAAAAAAAATGAAGATGGTGTTGGTTCTAGAAAATTTTAATGGTATGGTTGTTGTACATCGAAGGAAAATTTTAATGCCTCTTAGTATTAATTTTTTCTTTTAACATATATACAAAAATAATTGAATGAATATATATGCGCTTGCTTTTAAGTTTTAACATTAAACTAATAATTACTTGAATAAAAATATTCTTATAAATAGTTAATTAATTACCTTGTTTAAATATGCTAGCTAGCTAGCTTTGTTCACAATTTTAATGCATGCCTGAGAATGATATAATTATCAGACGTTAATTTCTTGATTGCCGCGGGCCATAAAATAAAATAAAATAAAAATAAAATAAAATAAAATATAATTATCAGACTTGGTCATCCTGTTTTCTCACTATATATTCTGCCCCTGACCCCTGACCCCTGACCCCTGTCACTTGATCAAGATCAAATGATTGAGAAGACTTGTGTAAAGAAAAATTATAAATCCAACGTCAACCCAACACAACTCGATTAAATGTGTTTTAGAAGACTTGTTTATTTTGTTGGGCTATTTATTACACAACGCAGCATTTACAACTCAAAAGTGGTCTTTGTATCAAACGATGAGGTGAGAGGTTTTTAAGCTATTTTGGGCCTCTAGTCTAGGCTCATGTTCAGTTCTAAGTTCTAAGTTGTAACCCTAGGAGCTATATGGACTTGGACTTGGCTCTCTCTCAAATAATGAAAACAAAGGAATGAGATCTGTTCACTCAATTCAGGCGGTTTACATCAGCCTTGGCCCTTCGACGAAAGGAGAGGAACTGAATCCGGCAGAGGACCCCCGCGCGCGCGAAAATGGAAAAATAAATGAAATACAAAATGAGAGAGTTCGAGAAAAGATCAAAAGAAGAAATATGGAGCAATGGCGACATCTCTTCGAATTGCTCCTCTTCTCTCCTTTGCCAGAGACCGCTGCCCTGCGGTGGTTCGATTCCCAGCACCAACCCAACTCTCCTCCATTAACCTCTTCCTTTCTCACTCTCCTCCTCTCTCTCCTTCCCTCCACTTCTCTGGTCTTCATCCAGACGCTTCCTCCCTTTCTCCAGTTCCGCATCCTCTCCTTCCTCTCTACTTACCGCTTCCGCTTTCACTCTCTCCAACTCCATTCCCTTGCCACCACAATGGTTAAATCTACCGATTCTAACTTCTGGGTTAAGCATGCTGCACGCAACCTGCTCGATGAAATGCCTGAGAGATCTTTCCCTAAAGACAGCTTCTTTGATTTACCTCCGTGGCTTACAGAGGCTTCATCTAATGAAACTCCACTCCTCCCATGGCTCCCCTTTGACAAATCAAAGTGTCACGAGAAAAGAACCATGCATATGAATGTACTTCTCTCAGTGGAGAAACAAAATTTTGAGCCCGTTGCTTCTGTTTTCCCATCTCCATCACCAAAGTTATGTCCTTCTCTCAGTGATCATGCAATTGAAAGAGCAATGGAGTTGAAGAGGGAGATAAGTACAGTTGTATCAGTACCAGAAACAATTGCTCTAGCAGAGAAGATACAAAATATATGCGTAGAAACCCAAAATTCAATGGAGGTGTTAAGATTGATTGAACCATGGAAAATAAATGACGAGCTGGCAAGAGTGTTCCTATCAAATATCTCACTTCAGGATGGTGCATCTCTCATTTTTTCTTCTATTCTTCTTCCAAAGCTACTAACTTTGCAAAAGCAGCCCTCATCTCTTATAATTTCCGCCACATTGGAATTTTGCAAAAAGCACCCTGTTGAAGCCGTCGATTCACTACTTTTTCCTCTTATCTTTGGCACCCAAGGGTTAAAGCTGCCACTTTGTGATCTAATAACAAAAGTTACTAAAGATTGCATGCATCCTTTGCATGTTTCCTTCTTTATCCAAAGGCTTTTATGCGCAGAAGGGAGAGAGATAAAAGCAGTATGCTTGCCAAAGCATTTGGAGCACTTATCAAATGAACTAGTATGGAATGAATGGCTGTTTCAACTGTTCTACAACATGATAAATAGAGATAAGGATGTGATGTTGACACCTGATTCAGTTGAGAAATTAGTGTCGGTGATTGGGGAAACGGCAAGCAAATTTGCAAAGTCATTGAAATTTGGGAGCTTTGTGTTGTGTTTTGTTAGCAGGTGTGGAGATAGATTGACATCTCATAAGGATTTGTTGGAGAGAGCAGCTGAGAAAACAGATACATTTGTGACAAAGGCTATATTGGTAAGGTTGCACAACATTTGAGTTTCTGTTGTTGAATTATTGAGCAGTATGTACTTGCCGTAGGAAGAAAAATCAAATTTCTTTCGTTTGTTCTTCTAAGTATTAATGAGAAAAGATAATTTATTTCCTGCACAAGATCTAGGTAGAAATTCACAACCACTGTAGCCTTTCTCATTTCAAGATCTGCTATGAATTAATTGTTCGCCATTGGCAATAAACGTACGCGGGGCCTGTTGCCCGATTGATTGATTGACTTATTCGAGTGGAATTACGTACGAGATTTAATCTTGTCGAAAGACTTGAGGCGTTAAACACTAACTTTAAAGACATTTCTAGAGTACGTGTATATATACAATTGATTTATTCAAATTAAAACAATAAATTAATGATCCGATGGTCATTTTAGAACGAGCAAGTCTCAAGTTTCATCCATAATATAATATATATTAGTTGGAAAAATTATCTCTATTGACAATGCTAACGCTGTTGGCCTAATCCAAAATTCATACTAGAATATAATAGTTAGGAAAGTTCTACAACAATATTTTAAGTAATAATTCATCAATAAATTAGTAATAATCTATTTTAAGTAAATTTATCGTTTTTTTTCAAGCGTAAAGATGCAATTTAGTTTGTTTTAAAATATGAAAATAATAAGTTTCTACCAAAAGAGTTTATTTTGGGTGTCAAATCATGTTAATATATAGACTGGAATTGATGTAAAATTGCATGCTTTGAACTGAGAAAAAATGCATTGTTGAATTACGAAGAATCTGGTTTTGTTTAGATAAAGAATCCTAATAATATTGTGTAACATCTTAAATTTGAAAATTTTGTAAGCACATTTAGACTTAGTTTGTCCTTTGCATCTGACTGACATAGAATCATAATAATTCAGTCTCATTTTACAGATCGATTTTGTCTAAAATGAGTCAAATATTGTTTAACATGAGCAGATGAGGATGCACCAAGTTCATTCATAAATCAGAACCCCCATTCCATACGGGATACGGCGACGGTAGATGAAGGAAAAACTATAGCTCTCTATTTAGAATTTAGATAGTAATTGTATATCTTTGAAAGATAAAGGTACTGTTGAATTGGTTAGAGCCTAGAGGTAGAGTAGAGGGGATCCCATTTATGTGGATCTGGGTTCTAAATAGAAGGGGTTGGATAGCTATAGTTTTTGACTGGATCACTGGAGTATGGACTATTTTTAATTAATTTATTGGATTGAACGACGTGGCATTTCCAGGAACAAGCAAAGCAAAGCAATACACAGCTCTCATCTCTCCCATCTTACATGAATTCTAATCAATTAACCAACAGTCTCAGCTCTCAACTCTCAACTCTCAACTCAATTATGGACTGGTTAGCGGGTCGGACTTACCACGCCACGGTGCGTGCAGGGCTGGCTACACTGGAGAGGAACCTCCTCCCTGACGCCGTGCTCAGGCGTCTCACCAAGATGCTCCTCGCCTCTCGCCTCCGTCTCGGCTATCTCCCCTCCGCCGACCTCCAGCTCTCCCAACTTCTCCATTTCGTGCATTGTACAGCCTTCGTTCGTTACTTATTCACCTCATTTCTTCTCCACTTCTCCACTTCTCCACTTCTTGCTTCTTTGCTTATTTTATCTTTTGTAGCTCTACAGGAGATGCCTATAGCAGTAGAAACAGACGCAGCCAAAGCACAGCACTATGAATTGCCTACCTCTTTTTTCAAGCTCGTATTGGGACAAAATCTTAAATACAGGTATTCAACCTCTTTTTTCAAGCTCGTATTGGGACAAAATCTTAAATACAGGTATTCAACCTCTTTTTTCAAGCTCGTCCGGGCTCATACTTTGTATATTCATATGAGCCAGGTATAGCAGTGCAGTATGCTACCATTCATGTAATTATTGAGTGAGGGTAGAGCCTGAGCAGTGCAATATAACCTTAATTAAATAAAATTGGACTCAATTGTACTCAATTGGTCATTTCCATCTCCAATTGCCTCAATTTGGGACTGAATTAATCATATTATTGTCAGTAAACACCAAATATGCTAGAAGAAGCTTCAAGGGGAATTTAAGATGGCTCAATATTGCTGAAACATTACTGTTTTAAAATGGAGGCACACTTGCACCAGATCTGAAATAATGCTAAACCTCGTACAGCGATTTACAACGTATTTAAGAAAATTTCGCTAATTTTGTGTATCACCGATTTACTTAAATCGTCAAATTAATTCATTTTGTGGTAGCTGTTGTTACTTCAAAGAAAAGTCAAGCACACTAGAAGAAGCTGAGAAAGCAATGCTGGAATTGTATTGCGAAAGAGCAGAATTAAAGGATGGTCAGATGATTCTTGATGTGGGGTGTGGCTGGGGCTCTCTATCCTTATATATTGCAAAGAAATACAGCAACTGCAGTGTAACTGGGATTTGCAATTCAGCTACTCAAAAGTCACATATTGACGAGCAGTGCAGGTACATGTTTATGCTGGTGTCTTTTTAAAGTTGAAATGTTTTGTTTATTGAATGGACTTGCATATCCATATTTTTGGAGTTGAATTATAATTTGACTATCACAATAGGCATTTACATAAATGGTACCATCAATTGAAAAATTGAGCTATAAGTTAAAAAGTTATTTGCCTGTAAATGTCAATATTTAGTATATGCCCCTTAAAGAAATATTTAGACAAGAAAATGAAAGATGACTTTCTTAAAAGGATATCACCTTCCCTGACATAAAATATCCTGTCAAGTATTAACCAAACCTCCCCTCTTAGTGACACAGTAAAAGGAAATGAATAGCATTGGTATATGTATTTTGAAGAAAATGGGTAATTGATGGGCAAAAACTATTTTGAGGAGGCACTGGGGGCAGGACAGGGGATATAGATAGTATTTACATTTGCAGAAATATTCGTTAAAATTTTCCTTTTCTAACATCCAGCATCATATAAACAATCAAAATGCATTCTTGAAGATCATATAAGCAAATGCTTTCTTATGATGTTCTTTTGGCATCTCTATTTATTTTTAGGGAACATAATCTATCAAATGTGGAGATAATTGTTGCTGATATCAGCAAGTTTCAAATGGAGAGATCATTCGACCGAATCCTATCAATAGAAATGTTTGAGGTGCTTTTGAGCATCTTCTCTGACTTTAATCTTCAATATTATGATTTCGTAGAAAATAGTGTGTTTGATACTTGTGCCCTGGCTTACTATTTCAGCACATGAAGAACTACAAGGAACTTTTAAAGAAGATATCTGGTTGGATGAATCCTGATGGGTTGCTTTTTGTTCATCACTTTTGCCATAAAACCTTTGCATACCATTTTGAGGTATATTTCCTTTAATGAATATATAAATGAGATGAGAAGATTATTTCTTTGAAAAAGAATCATAAATTGCCATGTGTAGGATAAAAATGAAGATGACTGGATTACTAGGTATTTCTTTACTGGTGGGACCATGCCATCAGCCAATCTTCTTCTCTATTTTCAGGTTAGGTTTTTTTGTATGGCAGTAAAGCGATATTATATATGAACATAGAGAAACATGTTGGTAGCTTGAACAACCTCTTTAATTTGGTGATGACAACTGCACTAACGATCTTGCTGTCTTTTAAAAAAATAATTGTAACCTTACCTTTAAAAATGTAAAAACTTGGTTCAATGTCGGTACGACTTCTGCGTGCTAGTAAAAAGTAGATTGCTTGGAAACATTTAGGAGAGGCTAAGAGGCTTAATGTGTTGGTTGGTTACGCAGGAAGATGTCTCTGTTGTCAACCATTGGCTTGTTAATGGCACTCACTATTCAAAGACAAGGTATATCTCTCCTTAACAATTCACATATTGCAGAGTGTTGACTGACTTTGTAGAATATTTACACACCTGCTCTTTGTCAATTCTCCAAGAACCTAGAATTAACAATATTTTGGCCAATGGTTTGGGTTTTCCAAATTGGAAAGAAAAAGTAAATGATGAATTGCTGATGCAGTGAAGAGTGGCTTAAAAGGATGGACAAGAATATTTCTTCCATAAGGCCAATATTTGAGACAACCTACGGGAAAGATGCGGCAGTGAAATGGATTGCGTATTGGCGCACATTTTTCATCTCTGTGGCTGAGCTTTTTGGGTACAACAATGGTGATGAGTGGATGGTTGCACTTTATCTTTTAAGAAAGAAGTAGATTTTCTTTGAAACTCTTGATATTCTCTTTTTGGATGTTCAGTAGTGCATTGTTATTCTTTTGTTTAGTATAAGGATGCCAATAGCATTTCCCTTAAATTTGCGACTTGCAATGAAATACAATTTATAAATCGTCAGATCTGGAAAGGCCTGAATTAAGTTTCTCAACTTCATGATTAATGGTTTAATCTGTGTGCCAGAAAATGGCTCGATATCCTGTTATCTCTTTGGAATAACAGCAGATTTCTTTCCTGTGCTTGTAACTTGGATCGATGGCTTTTATTTTTTTATTTTTTTTGTGAACTTGTCGTGTTTAATTTCGGATAAAATTGTTATGAGGGTAGATATGATATGCAACTTGCAAGTTGACATGCTATTAGAGTCGGTGTTAGAACTTGACATGCTATGATAGGATAGATATAAATATTATGTTGCTTTACACATTGCCTGATTATAGTACTGCACTAATTCTCTAATAAAGAAATTTACAAATCATATATCTTTTTTAGATAACCTAATATTCCCTGAGATTCCTTTTCTGTTCTTTCTATATTTTTGTACAAACAGACTCTTTTGTAAAAAATCTCAAACGCATCTGATATTCGTAAATGCAAAAATTGCACAAGCCTACTTACATAAATTGACCTGACAATTTCCATTCTTGGATAGCTGATCTCAGCGAAATATTTGGGATTATGGAAGTATGTTGCATCATTTGTTTTGTAACAGGAGACATGTTTGATTTCTCGAGCCATGCTTTTATTGCCTTGTACTCGTATGTATGACCATCTCCAGCAACATATGGATCGTTCATTATCTCCTGTGGATAAAAAACAAAAACAAAAAATCTAGCATTACACAGAGACCAAGAATGCATTCTATCTTCAGAT
The DNA here is from genome assembly GCA_025461125.1 of Carex kokanica. Classification (NCBI taxonomy): domain Eukaryota; kingdom Viridiplantae; phylum Streptophyta; class Magnoliopsida; order Poales; family Cyperaceae; genus Carex; species Carex kokanica. Next base: position 91,396 of record JAJGRX010001312.1, read on the forward strand.
TTGTAGGGGTTGTATAAAATGAAAAAGGGACGTCTCAGCTCTTACTTTATTCGAAAGAAAGAACCAAGAAGAGAAAGAACAATTTATCTTGATATCGACAAGTAAAAAATGAAAAGTTTAATGCTTGGCAATAAAAAACACTGCATGCACAGCAAAAAAGTAAATGGAAATATAAAAAAACAATCTGCTACCATATCTAGCTGAGAGAGAGGGAGAGAGAGAGTCAGAGAGGGAGTTCATACATTTAAGATGGGGCATATAAAGTGCTTTGGCACAGCTCGCATATTAAACCTCTCCAATTCGTGCACACCAGGAGCCATTCTCATAATCTCCTCCATCTCAGGCAGGAACTCATCTTCTAAGTCAGGCCGGTCCCGACATCTCAGCCGACTGCACCTTAACGAAAGCTTAACCAGCCTTTCAGCGGCTTCAACAGGCCAATCGTGTACAGATTTGTCAAGTACCTCTGCTAGTGACCCATTTTCCACTGCCCTCTCCATACTCATCAGAAGCCCATTCGGGTGCCTTCCCGTCAAAAGTTGAAGAGTAATAACACCTAATGCATACAAATCTGACTTAGGGCGTACTGTACCGGTACGCTGATACTCTGGATCCATGTAGTAAAGTGTACCAACCAAAGTAGTTTCATTATACTCAGTCAAACCATCAGGTACAATGTCAAACATAAGCTTTGCCAACCCAACGTCTCCTATTTTGCTTGTGAAATTTTGGTCCAGTAATATATTTCCAGGTTTTAGATCACGGTGTACTATTGGTTCTGGTTTGGCACTGTGTAGGAAAGCGAGTCCACGGGCGACTTCTAGGACAATTCGAAATCTGACAGCCCAGGGGAGAGGTGGAGCCTGTTTGTCATTTTGGTACAAGAGGTAATCATCTAGGCTGCCATTTTCCATGTATTCGTAAACTAATGTTCCATTTTCCGGGCAGAAGCCAAGTAGCAAGACCATGTTAGGGTGGTGTAGTTGGCTAAGTATTTCAACCTGCATATATGCATAGCCACTACAGTTAATGTCTTCATGAAGTTACCGAAAGTATAAAAACAGTAAAAATCTGTGACATGATAGCCAAACTGGTCCAAGCTTATCATAAAATCTACCAACAGCTGCTACTAGTGCATTAGCGATGCAGAACAAACCACGCCTATGGTGTACTCCACCCATGCTTATACCCCTTTACTGCTATCTGGTGTCTTTTGAGGTATTCTAGTTAGATCGTTTAATGTAATTGCATTTGTACTTCATGACTAGGTAAAGAGTCATGGTTGATGTCATGCAACCAATACAATATCATAGTAACTGGTTGGATGGTATCTTTGGTTGAACCAACAGATTGACCTAAGCCCTACAACCTACACCATAGGTCAAGAAACAACAGCTCTTGAAAAAAGTTTGTTTTTCATATTCATATCAAAATTGTGGTGTACTCTGTCAACTTACCTCTCGAAGAAATTCCTCCATTTTTTCTTTTGAGTCTTGCTTGAGAACCTTTATGGCCACCTCTGTATGGTCAAGTGTGCACCTATACACATTTCCATAACTACCTTCCCCAATCTTCTTTGCAGCTGAAAAATTGTCAGTCGCCTCCTCTATCTCCTCCTTTGAGTACCTCCTACACCTTTTTTCTCTTGCTAGAGAGCCATTCACAACATTTGACTTCTCCACGGAGGCCTGGTTAGCAATTATCTCAGCTCTGTACCTATCCAGGGTTTCTTGCATGAGTTGTTTCCGGCCATCCTTTGCTTCTCTTTCCAATGATGCAGCTTGAACTTTATTTGCTTCTTCAGAGTGTTCAATTGAGAGAGATTGGATCTGAATTTTTTTATTTTAAAACCAGCTTTTAATTATTGGAGTCCAATAAGAACAGAAATAACATTATCGCTAAACCAACTAATAGTAATGCTTCTAGAGTAGAACTAGGGTGTTCCTAAGCTCACCAAGCCCTTCCGTGAGCTCGACTCTAAAACCTATCGAATTGACTTCAAACGACATTTTCAAACCGTTAGATGTTCAATCTATATTAAAATGTGCTTGGAGACCAAATTTTACATTTTTTGGAATTTTTTTACTATTTATTAAGCCGGTTTGAAAACCGCTGTTTTCCAATGGTGCAGAATTTTAATAAAAACAGCGGTTTTCAAACCGGCTTAATAAATAGTAAAAAAATTTCAAAAAATGTAAAATTTGGTCTCCAAGCACATTTTAATATAGATTGAACATCTAACGGTTTGGAAATGTCGTTTGAAGTCAATTCGATAGGTTTTAGAGTTGAGCTCACGAGAGGCTTGGTGAGCTTAGGAACACCCTAGTTCTACTCATGCTTCTATTCAATAGTAATAATAGCATGATAATTCAACATGCAGTAGTAACTGTAACAAGAAAATGGAAAAACAAGAGAAGTACAAAAATTTTTGTAAGAGACTTGGATATTACTTCAGTAATAAGTTAATCTTGAATGAGTACAGTACAAGAAAGGGCATTTGGGTGGATCAATTATTGATCTCAATGTTCTTTTTGGGGTTAAGATCAATTGACAATGTTGACTATATTTTCCAATGAGAAAAGATCGCAATATAATAAAAATTGTTTATTTTTGTGTTGTTGTACAAAGAGAGACTATGCTGCAGGCCTCAGCCATCCCTGCCAGCCCCTCCTCTCTCCTCTCTGGTCACATCTGCGGCCGATTCTTCCATAAGGCCGGTCATTAGGTGTGACTGAAGAATATTCTGTGGTCATGTCTCATGGGGTGGGTCTTGGTGTGATGAGGGTCATTTTAGGTCTGTGTGTTGCTTTTGACATGTAGTAAATAGTGATACAACTATAATTATCAGTAGCGACTGGTGAGCAGATTGTACTGCAGTCACCATACAATGTCTTCTGACTTAAAACTACCTGAGCGATGATTTTTCTTCCTTTCTAGCCCTAGAAGTAGGGCATTATTTTATTTTATTTTATTTTTTGATGCTTGCATTTGTTTCCTTATCTATGTTCTCTACTCAATGTTAAGCCTTTCTATATACTTATAAAACTGATGATATGCATTTTGCCTACTGATTGAATGGTAAAATATGCAACAAATCTATAATTTTTTATAAGCCCCTGGAAATCAGCAATTTGCTATCTAGCTCTCTGGTAAAACTTGAGGAATGATAAAAGAAAGTACTTTTTTCTTAGCCTGTACAAGGTCTTCACAAGCCTGATCATACATGGCAAGAGTGTTTTGCAGATCAGTCTTCAGTTTAAGCACTTCATCCTCAGCTCCAAACTATAAATGGTAGAAAATATTATTAATTAAAAAAGAGAATTTTTATTATCTGTGCCCCTAAGGACCTCACAAATAGCATGAAACATACAACATATATTCCACATTCTACATCTGTATAATCAATGGAAATAATCACGTGCAGTTCCCTCAAGATTTCTAAAAAAAGAAAAAAAAGAAGTAAAGCTAACTGTGATTTCTTTCACATTTAAGTAAGAATATGGAACACCGGATCTTCTTGTCAATACACAAATTATATTTATGTTTTACAGGAATGTGCACAATATTTCTACCTTTCAAAGGGTATGTATGGCATTTTGATTTATGAAGAACAGAAAGTTCAGGCTAAAAGGTCAAACACAAACATGCAGAGCACAAAGTAACTTCTTGCTTTTCTGTGTCATGTTACAAATCATAGCCCCCTTCAATTCAACCCCCCACCAAAATGCCCAACCCACCCCCTCTGCAGGGCCCCCGTCTGCACAGACTGAAAAAACTCAAACACATAAGGTTTATAAAATATAATTTATCTTACAGCTTGTGGTGTCCTTGCACAACTTATCCCTGGAAATCCACCCCTTGAACTCTGATCAGTATCCATAAAAGCACTTGCAGTTAATCCGCTCATTTCATGCTTATGTGAACCACCACCAAGAAAGATACGCATAAATTGTTCACGGAAGAACCATTTTCTTTCGCTTTCAGAGAAGTCTCTGTGACTAATTGATTGGACTTCTGTGTGACTATCTGGTCCTACAGTAGCATCTGAAGTAGCAAATAAAAAGAACAGTGAAAATCATAAATTACCATTGAAATTAGTTGCTACTGGTAAGAACAGGCACATTAAAACTGAATAGTACTGACAACCACTAACTAGACTGCTCTCTCTCTCCCACCCACCCCCTCTTTTATTATTATCAGCACTTTCATGATTACGTTGTTATTTTCATTGTTTCTTGTTACTTTTAACATCATGACAATGATTATTACAATTATCATCACTATTATCACCATAATTATTAAATTATTTATCATCGTCATCATCCATCATACTATCATTATCATTAAACAGTATTAATATCAGTATCCTTCTCATTATAATTATTAATATTTATTATAATTATCGTTTTTGCCATTCTGTAGGAATCAATTAGGAAGTCTTGGATGAGTCAGAGATGCAACTGCAAATGTTTCATTGGAACCAACTTAGGATTAGCCAACACTAATTTGGACTAACAGGAGGCTTAACTTGGCTGAACTAAGGCTCAATTGAAAGTTGGTTAAGCTGGTAATGTATTGGTCAGGTATTGTATTGGGTCAAATCAGTGCCATGGACTTCTCAATATTATCAGTTCAGTGGGAACAAACAAATTTTCAATACCCCCATTAAGCACAACAGAGAAACCACAAATAGAAAAGGAATTTTTCTTTTTCCGTATTAAAAGGGTCAGAAAGTATCAAACACCTAAGACTGTACCAGTGGGATTGTCCAGTTTTGGAATCTTCATTTTCAGTCTCTTTTTTGACACAATTATCACATTACAATGACTTGGCATTTTCTCAAGGATAGTGCTTGCCACATCAGCTTGGTTAAAAATCCTGAAATAGCATAAAACTTAAATTTTAGCAAAGTACTTGTTCAATAGCACCAATATCATAATTATACCTACTACATGGTCTGCATTTGTATGATTATTTCCAGATAAACACTAAAACATCAAGGCTTAATATGGGGGTAATTCCATGTGTGTGCTCGTGAAACACATCAGTATTTCTACTCAAAAAAAAGGAGAAATTTCATGCATTCCCTTAAAAAAAATGGGAAATATTCTTATAACCCTCAGAAAAAAATTTATCCGCTGCCAATCGCTTCCTCGTTATTTCTACGACATAACTGGAGAGAATAAAGGGTAATTTTGAACAAACCATGAGAGGGAAGATAACAATAGAATTTACATATATTACAGAGATTTTCGATGATTTTCTGTTCTTAAAGGAGAAAACATGAATATATTCTATCACCATTGAAGTCAGGTCAGGTTCTAGTACAATGAAACAGTGAAATGAGAGAAAACATACCTCCTGAAACAAGAATCAGCAAAAGATGAGGCACCCATTACCAAATTTCTTATACCAGTCTCTGAAATATAGTTAACTAATGTGGCCCCTGGGCTATGTCCTTCCAGCACAATCATTTCCACCTAAAATCATAAAAATATTAACAAATCGAATAATAACATAACAATAGAATGCTTGCAGATCCCAAATTGCCCCTCCTACATTTATTATTTGCAAACCTACTCGGACAAATTGCATTCGGCGGGCATGACTTTTAGTAATCTATACGTAAATAAAAATAAATTATTTGACATGTCTAAAATTTTCTTAGAAATAAGTTGTGTTTACCCACTGATAAAGACTAAAATTGGAAAAAGAAATCTCTTTAGGTTTTTCCCATTGTTGATGTCAAAAAAAGTAAAGATCGTACATTTCTTCGTCCAAAGAGTTGTTTTAAAGGAGCAAGCGCCTCCAGTGCGCGGTGAATTTTATCATGCTTATACATAGCCACCACCTCCTTCTCCATTTTTTCTACTGGTGTCATTTCCCCAGCTACATGAAAAAGAGCATTCAGGTTTCTTCATTTTTAAACTCCAGAAGGCATTAAAAAGAAAGCATTATGTCAGTACTGCATTCCGCTAACTCAAACTAATCAAGTGAAAGAAAAATGTGTAACGATTTGATCATACTCATATATATATATATATATATATATATATATATATATATATATATATATATATATTTACCCAAATTCCCAGAACTCACAGATCAAATATAAAATTGCATAGAACCTAGGAAACAGACAAATATGAAATATATATATGGATAAAAGGTAAAGGCCAAAATTGAACTTTTATGCACGGAAGGAAACAATAGCGTAATATGCATGAAAATTTACATAATAGAAAGAAATCGAAAAACAAAGGAAAGAAATGGTAAGACTAAGACAGGAGGATATGAAAAAGCGTACAAGGCGAAGGGATGAAGGAGATAAGAGGGATGACGTGGACGAGCAGGATACGACAGGAGAGTGCGCCCAAGTGATCCGAGGCCCAGGCGGCGGCACGGCGGCTGCTACTGCTGCGACGCACGGCCACCAGTACCGTCGTCTCCGACTGAAGCGCCGACGAGGATTGGAGGGAAGCCATGCAACGGAGGAGAGAAGAAGGTTCCTTGTTTTGGAAGGAAAACAAGGAGTAGAGTAGAGTAGACTAGACTAGACTAGTAGAGAAGAGGTTCATTAGAAAACATGGTTGCTGTTGCTGGGTATCATCGATTCATCGTTGCCGGTGCTCCAAAACTGGACTCATCCGGTTTTCTGTATTAAGACGGGCTATTTCCCCGACTGCCAAATATAAAAAATGACAAAACAAGGGTCCAATACAAAATATAGAATAGAAAAGCTTGTTTGGCACTAGAACTAGGGTTAAGGTCAAATTAAATCATTCTTTTTTTCAATTTCAAAGTTAGAGCATCTAACACTTTTGACAAAATAAATTTAGTGGAATTAAAATCGGAAAATTGGAGTTAACTAAAATAATTTTAGAGAGGTAATAATTAAGTTCATTTTAAAATTAACAAAAATATATTTAAGTCGGTTATCATATAATTCTTACAAATGATCTTAATCTATTAATCAACGTGGAGTTAGACTTTTAAGCTATGAGGGCCAAACGTAAATTAAAATCAGTCATATCAAATTTTCATGCTGCATATGGAGATCAATTTTGTAATACCCATATCTAATATCCACAAAGTTGGAGGTACTCAACTATCTAATATTCACAAGGGATTCTTCCATCTGGGTTTCGAACTTACGATATTTTATACGGAGTGTATTGTCTTTGCGAATATATCAAAGACTGATTCTCTAGAATAATAGATGGATTGTCATGATATTATGATCCCATAGAATAAACCATTTTTTTTTGTTCCTAATTTTTTTGGTTCCTTTAATTAGGAATAAGATTTTATGTGATATGAGGCGGGTGGTACGCTGAATTGTAAATGAATCGATTTTTTTTGTTCCTCCTATGAGATCAAAATTTTCATACGATCCGTCCATTGTCTTATATTAATTTTATACTATTTCTATAAAAAAAAAATTCTATCAAAAAATGAAGAAGTCTAGGAGGAGAAAATATTTAAGCTAATATTATATTACATTTAACATTTAAATCTAAAGTTTAGAAGACCTAAGTTAGTTATTTTCACTTAGACCGGTCTAAGTTATCCATGTTTGGTTGAGATCTAAAGTTATGTCATGTTTTAAACTATTTCTTGTTTGATTAGATTTTGGTGATTTAAAGTATGGTTTTTTTTTTTTTTTTGGCGTCCACTAATGCAATAAGTTTAATAAAAAAAAATTGGTAGGTTTTACAATTTTTTTGGCTTACCATACCCATTAACTTTTTTTTTTTGTTTATTTATCTTACTTAACTTGATTGTACTACAAAAATAGAACAAAGAAAACTGAAATAATTCCAATTTTTATCATTGCAAAACATAATATAAAAAGTTGGTACTAGTTCAAAGAAGCCTTTATAGAACCAGCTTAATTATAGTTGAAAACTTGAAATATAGTATTACAAAATTATAAGTCACATGATTTAGACTTCATTGAGACCTAAATCCTTTATTAGACCAATCCTTGTTTGTAACTTGGCTGGTGAATCATACTTCCTTTGGTTAATTGTAATCGACATGGGAAGACAACATCAAAACGGATGCCTCGTGTCGTTGAAGCAACTGGAGATGATCAGCAGGGCAGGTAAGAAGGAACAGGATCTTACCTCGAGTCAACGAGTCAACGAGCCAAACAAGGACGCAACCGCAACGCAAGAGATGCCTTGACTAAATTTGAGGGTCTTATTTATCTATTTTTCCATTTGCCATGCTTTCTATTTAAATTTTGGAATTGAAAATTAATTCAATGGAAGCTTCTTGCGTCTTGGGCTCTCGTCTATACTCTCCAGTTAGTTGACTGATATCATATCATATCAGATCTAGAGAAATTATCACATTCAAATTCAATGCCTTATTTAATTCGCTAGCGCTACTGCCTACTGGGAAATTGTTGCTGTACCAACTTGTTAGGTGATTAGGTGAGATGGAATGGAAACATGCATGTAACACTGGACCTGTTCTTGTTGAAAAAGAAAATGATGATTGATGAAACATATATACTTGGTTACTATCAGAAAGTTACATCTAAAAAGTGAGAATAAAGAGAAACTAGATTTCTTAGTAGTCACTGCCAACTTTTCAAAAAAAAGAAAGAGAAAGTTTGAATTTTCCTAATCATCTGATCATATACGTCATATATATCGATTGCGCAAGTTCAGCAGAACTACGTACATAATCGAAAAAATAAAATAAAAAATGAACAAAAACAGATTGAGCGCGCAATATATATATAAACTAAGTTTACCACCTTTGGAGTAGTGTTTTGCAAACGGGCACGGGCAAAACCCGGGACGGGTCACGGGCAACGCGGGTCACGGGACGAGTTAGCACGGGTATTTTTTTGAAAAACCCTACCCGGCCCCTCTCAAACCCCCCGGGCAACACGGGTCACGGGTAAGCGGGTTTAGGTCCGGGTAGCACGGGTCTGGTCCGGACGGGTATTTTTTTTTTTTTTAGGCTGCTGTTTTTAGGCTGCTCCGCTGCTGTTTTCTTTTTTTCTGTTTTCTTTTTTGTTTTCTTTTTAAACCAATAAAATACAAATCAAAATTCATTTAACATGATTGCATATTTGAACTCCATAATTTTTGTGATACTAAAGTCAAAATCAAAGTTACGAATTATTTTAAAACAATATTGCTTAAATCAATTACTTTAAATTTTGAACAATAAAATATAAATTAAAAATTTCTTAAATCAATTACTTTAAAATATTTTAAATCAATTACTTTAAAAAAATAAAATATAAATCAAAAATTTCTTAAATCAGTTACTTTAAAAATAAATCTGAATTTGAAAAATAAAATCTAACCTATTCAAAAATAAATCTAATTACTTAACATATTCAAAAAATAAATCTAACATACTTATTTAACCTATTAAAAATAAATCCGAATTTGAAAAATAAAATCTAACCTATTCACAAATAAATCTAATAACTTAACATATTCAAAAAATAAATATAACATACTTATTTAACCTATTAAAAATAAATCCGAATTTGAAAAATAAAATCTAACCTATTCAAAAATAAATGCAAATTACTTGGCATATTCAAAAAATAAATATAACATACTTATTTAACCTATTAAAAATAAATCCGAATTTGAAAAATAAAATCTAACCTATTCAAAAATAAATGCAAATTACTTGGCATATTCAAAAAATAAATATAACATACTTATTTAACCAATTAAAAATAAATCCGAATTTGAAAAATAAAATCTAACCTATTCAAAAATAAATGCAAATTACTTGGCATATTCAAAAAATAAATATAACATACTTATTTAACCTATTAAAAATAAATCCGAATTTGAAAAATAAAATCTAACCTATTCAAAAATAAATGCAAATTACTTGGCATATTCAAAAAATAAATATAACATACTTATTTAACCTATTAAAAATAAATCCGAATTTGAAAAATAAAATCTAACCTATTCAAAAATAAATGCAAATTACTTGGCATATTCAAAAAATAAATATAACATACTTATTTAACCTATTAAAAATAAATCCGAATTTGAAAAATAAAATCTAACCTATTCAAAAATAAATGCAAATTACTTGGCATATTCAAAAAATAAATATAACATACTTATTTAACCTATTAAAAATAAATCCGAATTTGAAAAATAAAATCTAACCTATTCAAAAATAAATCTAATTACTTAACATATTCAAAAAATAAATCTAACATACTTATTTAACCTATTAAAAATAAATCCGAATTTGAAAAATAAAATCTAACCTATTAAAAAATAAATGCAAATTACTTGGCATATTCAAAAAATAAATATAACATACTTATTTAACCTATTAAAAATAAATCCGAATTTGAAAAATAAAATCTAACCTATTCAAAAATAAATCTAATTACTTAACATATTCAAAAAATAAATCTAACATACTTATTTAACCTATTAAAAATAAATCCGAATTTGAAAAATAAAATCTAACCTATTCAAAAATAAATGCAAATTACTTGGCATATTCAAAAAATAAATATAACATACTTATTTAACCTATTAAAAATAAATCCGAATTTGAAAAATAAAATCTAAACTATTCAAAAATAAATCTAATTACTTAACATATTAAAAAAAAAAATCTAACATACTTATTTAACCTATTAAAAATAAATCCGAATTTGAAAAATAAAATCTAACCTATTCAAAAATGAATCTAATTACTTAACATATTCAAAAAATAAATCTAATTACTTAACATATTCAAAAATAAATCTAATTACTTAACATATTCAAAAATAAATCTAACATACTTATTTAACCTATTAAAAATAAATCCGAATTTGAAAAATAAAATCTAACCTATTCAAAAATAAATCTAATAACTTAACATATTCAAAAAATAAATATAACATACTTATTTAACCTATTAAAATAAATCCGAATTTAAAAAAAAAAATCTAACCTATTCAAAAATAAATCTAATAACTTAACATATTCAAAAAATAAATATAACATACTTATTTAACCTATTAAAATAAATCCGAATTTAAAAAATAAAATCTAACCTATTCAAAAATAAATCTAATAACTTAACATATTCAAAAAATAAATATGACATACTTATTTAGCCTATTAAAAATAAATCCGAATTTGAAAAATAAAATCTAACCTATTAAAAAATAAATGCAAATTACTTGGCATATTCAAAAAATAAATATAACATACTTATTTAACCTATTAAAATTAAATCCAAATTTGAAAAATAAAATCTAACCTATTCAAAAATAAATGCAAATTACTTGGCATATTCAAAAAATAAATCTAACATACTTATTTAACCTATTAAAAATAAATCCGAATTTGAAAAATAAAATCTAACCTATTCAAAAATAAATCTAATTACTTAACATATTCAAAAAATAAATCTAACATACTTATTTAACCTATTAAAAATAAATCCGAATTTGAAAAATAAAATCTAACCTATTCAAAAATGAATCTAATTACTTAACATATTCAAAAAATAAATCTAACATACTTATTTAACCTATTAAAAATAAATCCGAATTTAAAAAATAAAATCTAACCTATTCAAAAATAAATCTAATAGCTTAAATTTTAAATTACTCTAGGAAAAACAAATATAATTACTCTACAAAAAAAAAAATCTAACATTCAATTTTAGTACTAATATTCTATACAAAATCTAACAAAAACTAATTTAAGTTAAACTAATTGAAACAAACTATAAATTTAACATTCTATATTTCAATTTAACAAAATTTAATCTAACATGAAATAAATCTAACCTTTAAATCTCGCGGGAAAATTTTGCGGGAGGTAACGAACTTCGTAATTTCAATGCCTTCGTAATTCCGTTGCGTATTCGTAAAATGAATTAAATTTACAAATATATATTTTTTTAACAACAAAATTAAAATTGAGAATAGTGAAAATATTGAGATTAAGATTGAGAGAATGAGAGATGAAAATATTGAGATTGGGATGTGAAAATTTGTGAGGGATGGGGGTGTATTTAAAGAGTTTTGTTTGGGGGGGGGTATAATTTGAAATTTTAAAACAAAACTAAAAAAAAAAAAAATGAAAAGAGGTCCGGGTAGGTAGGGGTCCGGGGGGGGAGGGGGGCAGGGGGCTCAGGGGGGGCTGGGGACTTGGGGGGGAAAAAAAATTCGAATTTCAAAAAAAAAAAAAAAAAAAAAAGAGTACAGAGGTTCTGGTTCTTGTTCGGGTTCGGGTACGGGTAGGCGGGCACGGGTTTGCGGGTACGGGTACGGGTAATACGGGTCCACGGGTCGGTACGGGCGGGTACGGGTTTGAAACGGTACGAGTATCACGGGTAAATTTAAAAAAAAACCCGTACCTGGCCCTTCTCAACCCGTACCCGTTTAACCTGTGAACCCGTGCAAAACCCGTGCACGGGCACGGGTCCCGGGCGGGTCGGGTCAGGTCTGACCCGTGGGGGTATTTTCAAAACACTACTTTGGAGTCGTCCATGCGCTAACTCACATAGTGACATTATAGCCGGAGATGAACACTACTCAACACATCTAAAATTAGGATGGTCATCACTTTATATATTTTTTATTTTATGTTTGAGTGAAGGTTTGAGGTTAAGTTATCCAACTATTTTTTATTTTTTATTTTATGTTTCAGTGAATATTATCTTAATTTGTCACTAGATCAATTGCTGGTTCTCAAGATGGTGATAACTGATGCTAAGATTTTATTTCCGGTCAAATTATCTGACTAACAACTTTTGATCGGATCATTTTTTAGAAGGTTGTTAGTGCATTTACAGTTGGCACTAGTTGGCAAGTGCAAATCTTTATTCCTACGCCTGCAGATAGTTATACTTAACATATCAAGTCTTTATAAATACTGAACATATCAACTCTCTATTAAGAACGGACACTGACGCTAGTTGAGCTTTAATTTGAATCGGAATCTTTCATACATGCTCAGTGCCAAAAGTAGGACTAGCTAGGATAAAATATTAAATAATTGATTTATACTTTTATTAATAGTAGTGAGACTTTATATCTAGCATATCAAGTCTTTATACCTAGCATGTCAAGACTTTATACATATCATATACTCTTTTAATATTTCAAAATGCAAGTTTTTAAAAGGTTCAAATTGCAATATTTATACATAACATATCAAGTCTTTATACCTAGCATATTAAGTGTTTATATATAACATATCAAGAAGAAAACAATAGGAGAGCGAATATAACCAAAAAACACTTCATCACGAATCTCATTGAAAAGAGAAAATCGATTACAAAATGTTTGTAATTTTAAATTTGCAAGATTTCTCGTAGATAGTTGAAAAAAATAAGCGTGAACGAGTGAAAAAAAGACGAAGAGAATTGGATGGGTGAAGAAACTTTTTTTTCTAAACATATCTTTCAGCTTCTCAGTTGGTCCCGAGTGGTCCCATTCATTCTTTCAACTCTCCTCCATTTCCACCTCTTCCTTTAACTCACTCACTCGTATGGTCTTTCGTGTTCCTCCTTGCTGAGCATGGGGACCCCTCTTCTCCCTCCTTTAATAGTATTAATAGTTTAATACTGACAACTCCTGGCCACGGCCCATTAACTTGGCCCATCTACCTTGCTCCTCCATAATGGCGCCAACTCGACCTCAACCCAAATTAAAATTATACTGGCTCTCAATCCGCTCATTTCGCCTCACAGTTCTCTGTAACTTCGTGCAACAAGTTTATTTTTAGTGTTTAAACTCGAGTTTAACTAAAAAACAGTTTTGACTTTCATTATCCGAATGTAATACTTAATTGGGCATGTTCCAAGAACTATATATATAGTAGGCTGACGTGATGTATTAAGCAATTATTTATTAGATGCTAGCTACTATTATATATGTAATACAACTGTATATATATATGTCATATGTCTTGCACAACGATTATCAATTATATATATAGCCATTAAATTTAGATTTAGTAGCAAAAACTATTGAAATATATAGAGAAGATTACAATGACCAGCATATTCGAGAGTTTCTACTCAGAAACTCAAAACCGTGTAACCAACTATGGTTAATGAAATAGGGGCTAGACCCCTATTGTTTCTCAAAAAAAAACAATGACCAGCATATGTGATCTTCTTCTTCTTTTGTTGCAAATTTACATATGTGATCTTATTTATACAAAAACAAATATATAAGACAATGAGATGTAATCCTAACCATCCGAAATTTTTATTAATATCCAAGAAAAAATATTAAATTTCAAAATCTACATCCTGTTTGACAAGATTTCGAAAACTGTCTAAACCGTAGATTTATTTCCCAATTTTAAGCCGAAATACCGCAGATTTATTTTCCGATTTTAGGCATCCCAAAACAGCACTATTTTACAGAACCGGAAAATAAATTTCCAGTTTGATTTTGGAATTCCAAAACCGGAAAATAAATTTCCGGTTTATAGTTTTTTTAATAAATAGAAAATGTTATAATTTATTAATTTTTTGTATTGAAATATTAGAAATATTTTATATATTTTTTTTAAAATAGATGGAATACTATATAATTCGATTTATTAGAAAGACTGTGACAAATAACCCGGATCAACATTTTTCAGGTCGAATTTTTTGCGGCTGTAAGAAAAATTAATTTTTTTTGTGTGTTATTGGAAAAAATTAAAAATATTTTGAATCTGAGTTATTGATCCTGGTTTAAAAGTCACTTCTAGATAAATATATAAAATATTTGGATCCTTCTATTTTTGAAAAAGCAAAAACTTTCTTTGAAAAATCTCTGACAAAAAATTGAAGGATCACATGTTTTCTAACAAATGTTTTTGTTTTTTCAAAAATAGAAGGATCATAATATTTTTTGTATTTACTTAGAAGTGACTTTGAACCGGGATCAATACTCAGATTCAAAATATTTTTATTTTTTTCCACTAACTCACAAAGAAATATTTTAATTTTTCTTACAGTCGCAAAAAATCCGGCCTAAAAAATGTTGATCCGGGTTATTTGTCACAGTCTTTCTAATAAATCAAATTATATAGTATTTCATCTATTTTCAAAGAAATATATAAAATATTTCTAATATTTTAATACAAAAAATAAATAAATTATAACATTTTCTGTTTAATTAAAACAAACTTAAAACCGCAAATTTATTTTCCGGTTTTGGAATTCCAAAACCAAAACCGGGAAATAAATTTGCGGTAATTTGACCTAAAATCGGAAAATAAATCTGCGGTTTGAACAGTTTTCGAAATCTTGTAATTTAATATTTTTTTTGGATATTAATAAAAATTTCGGCCTAACCATACTATTTCTTTTATACAATAGGTCGATATATAAGATGTTTTGAAGATCTTCCATGTATCAATATGTAGTATGTTGAGTTCAACTTTGCAATTCCTATAATGATAAACGGAAAATATGTTGAGTTCAACTTTTAAGTATGTTGAGTTCAACCTTTGTGTCTCATTAACTACTAAATATTAAAAGAAACTAATTTAATATTTACAAAAACAATATTTTTGATACAAGTAACTAATGTTGATACAAGAACTTTCTGCGCTAAAATAAGCTCAAATGTGTTGTTGAGCCTCTCTTTTAATGTAGGTTACAACTTGTGTAACTAAACTCATCAATTCAAATATGGGCTTGACCCTATTTTTACTCCAAAAAAAAATACACATTGGTACACACATTTAGACACATTCAGACAATTTATTGTTCAAAATTACCAAGTGTTTTACAAGAATAATGTATACGTTTTAGCGAACTAACTACTATACACATTTAGACACATTCAGACGTAGATATAAAGATGAACATTTAAAGAGTAAAAGTACTACTACATGTTGCGAAAGAATACATGACCGTTATGTTTTCTTATGAACTCGTAGCAAATTGTGCTCAGAGTTGATTGTATAGACATATATATGTATTTCTTGAACATATATATGTACATTTTAGAATAACAATTACCCTGAGAATCTAATCTACAAAAAAGAAAGATCACACAAATGCCATGCCGGTATATGCCACATAAGAACCAAACTAAAGAAGTAGCTGTTTGAACACGTGTTTAAGGAGCTTGACACCATGGTTCGTTAAAAATAGATCTGTTAACAAAACGGCCTGTTTTATTTGGACAAAACTGGGAAAATTGAATAAAGGGTGGAAAAAACCACCATTCAGCAGAGGGAGGAGAGAAGAGAGAAAACTACTCTCTCTCTTTCTCTTTGCCCCCATAGCCTTAAGCTAGCTATTCTCTTTCTCATTTGTTTTTCTTCTTCAAAATGCACCTAGGGAGTCGTTTCTATTCACCTGACGATGGAGGGTCAGTGCACGAGGTGACGACGGTGGTAGCGGTGGACAAGGACAAGAACAGCAATCAGGCGGTCAAATGGGCAGTCGACCATCTATTAGGCAATATGCCGTTGCTCGTGTTGATTCATGTTAAGATCATAACTACCCCCAACAGTATGTATACATCTCTCATCCATGATCAACATTTTCCTTCTAGAAAGGATCATCTCTATATCAACAGGTTCCATCTGAAAATGGGAGATCTTCTTGATCTAAGCATTGTGTAATATGAAGCTTTTAATAAAACCACAAGCAGGGCGATATAAATATATAGTTTTTCATTTTATCATTTTATCATTTTCTCATTTTGTTGTTGTAGGTGGCTTTGTTGTAAATGATATCAGCAGCGAGGTCAATTTTGATGCCGAACCAGAATTAAATCAACTATTTGTTCCATACAGAGGATTTTGTGCTCGTAAAGCGGTAAGCATAATTACATTATGGTAACTCACCAGAACCTGCATGATATGCATCTCAAACCTTTTTTTTTTTTTTTTTTTCCATTTTTGAGAGTCTCTCTTTCTATGTTGTGCTGATCATTTGGATATGGCGACTCTAAATTTTGGTCCAATTAAAGGATTTGGAGCCATTCATTAAGAATCTGTTACGATTTAAACTGTAAATGATTATAGATAGTTTGGTAGATGGCAAAACAAGTTTTAAAATTAGGCTAAATTTGATACACATCTTATCTAAATGATGAAGAATATATGTTTAATTCTAATATTTGGCTGTGACAATATGGTTAAAGGTTGCATATAGATGTACCTCAGAAAAAACGATTTGCTGATCAGGTGTCTGGATTTGTATCGAGTAGTGTAATGGTTTCTTTATCTACATGCAATTTGATTTGCTTCTTGTCCGAACTAAGGATCTCTTGTCTTGGTTGCCATACAAAAACATGCAGATGCAACTAAAGGAGGTAATATTGGAAAGCACGGACATCTCAAAGGCACTCCTCGAGTATATCACATCAAACGGGATCCAGAATATAGTGGTTGGTGCTTCAAGTAGGAGCTCGTTGATGAGGTCTCATCTCCACTTCAACCATATTGTTCTCATTGTCTTGTTCAAGGATTTCAGTATCACTTTATCAGAAAGAGAAACAAAGAAAAAAAAAATGAAAGACACTTTCAGTACCAGAGCAGTCATCTCTTGCTGGTTTTTGATCTTTGGACCTTTTGTAGAATAGTTTTACCAAGTGCATCAATTATTTAGGAAGCAAAAAATCAAAGAAGTCATAAAATATTAAGCTAAAAGCCTTACATTAGCAAAATAATGATGTTTTTTTCTTACCTGAAAACATACACATGAGACTGTAGGTACTAACCTGTCAAATATGTGCCCACCACTGCCTTGCTGTCTAGATTCTCAAAATTGACCAACTTTATCTTACCAAGATTTGCTTGATTTTTATCACGAATTTTATAGGAGATTCCGACCAGACGTTCCACAGTGCCTGATGAAATCAGCACCTGAGTATTGCTCAGTATATGTGATATACAAGGGGAAGGCCATAACTATAAAGGCAGCCAAAGGGCCCAATCCATCTGTTTCTAGTTCCCTCCCCCCTCGAAAGAAGTCTCCGGCTGTCAGCCCTCGAGGCCAACGCTTCGACTACCTTGATGAAGGATCCGTCAGGTACTTTGATTATACCTGCTTGCTTGAGATTGCAACAACCAGATCAAGAATCAAACTAGAAAGCTAGCAAATAAAATTGTCTAGTATAGCAGGCTTAGATAATGCAGCAGTATATTCCCAACTCCCAGTGATCATCAGCATTGATCCAAGCTAAACACTCATCCAACATTGAATTAGATAGCACTTGTTTCTCTGAATTATTATCCAGTTGTGGTGGCTAGAATTTGTTCACTGTTTCATACAAGTTGATCCAAATTTAAGTGATCTTCTTTTGTTGTTTCAGTATGGCTCTTTGAGAGCTTAATTGAGGTTCACATATCAAGACTTAAGGAAAAACATTTAAAAATTTACCAAGAACGACACAGTACCATATAATGATCCAATACCATCATGCATCAGCCATCTCCTTGATTTTACTATCTCAATTTTGAACAGGAGCACCTATCAAAAGGGAAGTAACTGGAGAGGATCATCTGTGCCACCATCCCCAATCGTAGCACGAGTGATGCCCTTGGAGCACCGTATACAAATGCAGATGCAGGGCTATATGCAGAGCCCCGGCAGGGAAACACGACCGCTCTCTAATGCACGAACAGCTCCACATAATGCACTTTATGAATCCCTCGAAAACTCATCCATGGGGCTCAGGTCATCATCAAGGGAGACATCATTTTCTGATGAATTCGACCTGCCCAGCCCCACCATGCATATGGATTTCAACTCCATGGATTTCGGGAGCTCTCTTGATTCCTCCTCCTCTGAAAGCTCAGCTGCTGTAAGTATGTTGCTTGCTAAGTCAGGAGTATAAGTTTAGAACTACTATTTGTTACATGGTGACGGGTAGAAGGTTCTCTATTATAACATAACAGACTTCAACTGCTGTTGTTGTATGTTTTGTGTTAGAGTTTAAATCCAATTAGAAGAACATGGAAGGTAGTGGTAAAAGTGCAGGATAGTAAAGCTACTGACTACAGCCTGCTCTTAGTGTTAACCACCAATTGCTTGATGTGATAAATGACAGCCCTGTAGAGGATTTGGAGACAAATGGAATGGTAAACACTTCATTTGCTCTAACATAGTACCCTATGAGTCTCAACAGGTAAGGGGAATTGAGGAATACAATCACTAAAGAATTAACAGAATTGTGTTAACCAACTTAACTTTACAAATAGCAGAAACTATTCGTTTTTATACACCTGAAGCAACTACATTTGCATAAAGCCCACATTTACTCTCCATTGATCATATATTAAATCAACCATGACTACTTTGTTCAACTAGACTACTTTGCACTTCAGATGTGTTCTTCAAAATAACTTATTAGCTAGGATTTTACAACACAAGAAACTAAATACGATGATTATCTGGTGCCTTGATAATGACTTGCACTGGATCCTCATCTAATATGAAGGGTACGCAACAACGCCATCCAACAAGGGTTAAACGGTGTCAATTAAGCTCATGGATAGACAATTCCCATCTTCATTTTGCTTATACCCTTCCAGTTCGTTCATTTCTTTGGCCAACATGTGGACAAAAACTTACAGGAGAAGTATAAATATTGCATGGTCTTTGGGGTTTAAAACTAAAAATTGGTCCTCCAACATCACAACCAATTAGACAAAGTTTCTCTAGAATTTATAGTTTATAGAAAGGAATTTTTTTAGATTTATATGATTGTTTTCTATAAAATGTGGACAAAAGCTTTTTTTTTTTTTTGTACTCATTTTTGAGTTATAGGATTGTTTCAATCTCTAGCCCGCAAGGAAATTGCGGTCCTTTGTTGGAAGGACCTCCTAAAAAACTCTCAATTGTTTTTTTTGTCAAGTTTTAAAAAGAAAGTTTGAACAGACAAGTTTGCATTGGTTCAATAATCAACTGTGCATTGGTGTAATACTCTAGTGTGCATTTTAAAGGGTTCAGAAAATGAGTTTGGAAGATCAAGACAAATGTTGACAGTTGTTAACATTTCTGACTTAGTGCATTGATACTATGCTAGTGTGCATCGCACAATATATAGATAGGTTTGTATCAGTATAATAGATGTATATGAATCAAAGTGCATGAAAAGTTCATAGAGGTGTTTAGGGGTGATTCTGTGGAGATGGTTATTAGACCTGTTGTTGAAATAACCTCATGGTACTTCATTGTTTTGAACTTTCATAGAAGGACGTTGAAGCAGAGATGAGAAGGCTGAAACTTGAGCTGAAGCAAACAATGGATATGTACAACAATGCCTGCCGAGAAGCCATTATGCACAAGCAAAAGGTAAGAACGTAATCTTCTGTTTGCATGGAAGCAAAATATTAGCAACATGCATGACGATATGTCATATAGAACCATAATGCAATAATCAAATTTGACTGCCAGTGATATAGATTGTAGAACTATAATACAACAAGGGTATTTTCATGACTGGTAGCCTAGTACCTCTAATACCTTGCTACAATTAATTGTAGCACCATGACCCTCCAGCAGCTTTATTTTCTCTTTACTAACTACAAGACATGTGCATCAAGGTTGAAGAACTAAGCCAGATAAAGAGTGAAGAACAAAGAAAAGTTGAAGAACTCAAGCAGGCAGAAGCAGGGGCAATGGCGATGGTTGAGATGGAGAAGGCAAAGTGCAGAGCTGCAATTGAGGCAGCTGAGAAAGCCAAAAGGATCGCTGAGCTTGAGGCGCACAAGAGGCAAAAAGCTGAGTTGAGGGCTAGGAAAGAGGCTGAGGAGAGGAGGAGAGCAACGAATGTTCTAAACAATGTCGATGTGAGATATAGGAGATACACCATTGAGGAGATTGAATTCGCCACAAACAACTTTGCTAAATCTCTCAAGATTGGTGAAGGTGGTTATGGACCAGTGTACAAGGCCCTACTCGATCATACCCAAGTTGCGATTAAGGTGCTCCGGCCTGATGCATCCCAGGGAAGGAAGCAGTTCCAACAAGAGGTACAACAATATTTAAATGAGTATTCAATAAGTTTATTCAGCTGTCTCTGTTGTAACATATCAATTGATGTCTACTAGCACCAAGTGATCACAGACCAACCCAGCATGGTACCCAATTTTACATATAATTCGGACTTCTTCTTGTTCTTTGGCTAATTAGGCATCAGTTAATCCTTGACCTACACATCACACTTTTGAGTTAAACACCAAACAGAAAATAAACCCAAGAAATGTACCTAAGTAAAGGAAAATACCAATGCTGAAACCAAGACCAGCAAGAATGTATGTATATTCTCATTATCCTATGCCAATATTATATAACTCATCGTGATAATTGAATTCTCTTATTGATCATTCAAAATGAAGGTCGAGGTACTGAGCTGCATCAGACATCCAAACATGGTGCTCCTACTTGGAGCATGCCCCGAGTACGGGTGCTTGGTGTATGAGTACATGGACTATGGAAGCTTGGAGGACCGTCTGTTCAGAAGGGGAGGCACCACAGTCATCCCATGGGGGATAAGGTTCAAAATATCTTTTGAGATTGCTACAGGACTTCTCTTTTTGCACCAGGCAAAGCCCGAGCCCCTAGTCCACCGCGACCTTAAACCCGCCAATATCCTCCTGGACCACAATTTTGTTGCCAAAATTGCTGATGTTGGCCTTGCACGCCTTGTCCCTCCCCAAGTAAGCATCTCTCTTAGCTAATAAACCACCTTTATGTATGTCTTAACGGTAATGCCAGTAGTGGTAAATTACAGAGTAGCAGCACTATGCTGCTATTGTAATTCCTAATTACTTGACATTATTCTATAAACAGTGTAAAATAAAGAAAACTCAATTTATTTAGATCTGAATTTTTGAGAAATCCAGATCCATCTGTTCAATTTTTTCCTGAGCAAACCATACTTTTAGTCATGGTTTATATCTGCCGAAATTTTGAGGGTCATTTTTTTTTTGCAACAATTTAATTAGGACAAAGATATGATTTCTAGTTGTTTGATTTAGACTTTACATTTATTGGTTTGTTCGCTATTTATAATGAGAGGGACCCGTAAGCCAATTCCCCTTGATTAACTTATTCCATCATTCTGTCTTACTATTTTTTTTCTCGCTAAACTGATTAAGAAAATGATAACTGACTTAAACCTTCTCTTAATTAACAGGTTGCTGACACAGTAACCCAGTATCGGATGACATCAACTGCAGGTACATTTTGCTACATTGATCCAGAGTACCAGCAAACAGGTATGTTAGGCACCAAATCGGATATATATTCCCTAGGTGTGATGCTTCTCCAAATCATCACCGCAAGACCCCCAATGGGCCTGTCACACCAAGTAGAGAGATCTATTGAAAGGGGCACATTTAAGGAGATCCTTGACCCGGCAGTGCCAGACTGGCCAGTGGAGGAGGCGCTATCTTATGCCAAGCTGGCGTTGTGGTGCGTGGAGCTCAGAAGAAAAGACCGGCCAGATCTTGCAAAGGAAATCTTGCCAGAGCTCTATAGATTGAAAGAAATAGCAGAGCTCAGCTGATGCGTGGGTTTGATGAGTTTCGATTAGTTAGTGGTGGAGGGAAAATGAATACAACAGAAAAAAAATGGTTGGCTGGCTTTAAATGGGCAACCTTTGATCAATGTTTTGATAAACTTCGATTTTGGCCTTTATCATTGATGAAACCATTGTTATTTCCATCAAACTATAACCTCAGATATAGAACCCAAAACATATGTAACACCCCAGAACTTGTGATCTTCTATTTTTTAAGATTTAGTATACGGTTAGTATTAACATTCTAAACATGGCATTAATTAATTAGAGATCTTTCCTTCAAGATCAAAATTATGAAATCATGGTCTCAAATTATGACCTATTTCTTCAGAATCCACCATTTCTTTCTGTTCTACATTGGATCCATATAACTCACATGAATACATTGGAATAATTAGTTGGGAAAAAACACAGAACTTAATCTTTGAAAAATGAAATTGTAATTTTTTTAAAACACGACAAACCAAAGTTTTGGTGTTCGCTATGTCATTTCAAACTATGACCAGTCTTTGAAAGTACGGACCGGCATCAAATTCAGGAGTCAAATTGGATTGGAACTAACAAGTTTGCTAATGAACTAAATTATATACACTTAAAACTACCATTTCTAAACAAATAATCCAAAGCTCCTACATACAAATTAACTCGAAAACTGTGAAAATCTACATGAAACGATCAACTCGGATTTCATATAACAGTCCAAAAATTACTACAAATCCACTCAGTTAACTTAATTCCTAATTAAAACCCTAAACTCTATTTTCAAATTACTTACAAATTTGAAAAAGAAAAAATATATATTTACCTCCTAAAGAGCGGCATTGGAGGAGGACAAGAGCAGCAACGAGACAAGAGGTGGATGAAGGGGCGGGTTTGGGGTTGAAGTTAGTATTTGGAGCAAGGAAAGGACATAAAGGTCTTGTTGTGTCTTACAACCAAGAATATATATACAGAGAGAGAGAGAGATTCAACACACGCTTGGTAGCTTCTACCAAGTTTTTCAAGAGGGAGGGGGGGAGAGAGAGAGAGGCGTGGAGAGCACAAAAGGCTCTTCTCACGGTTTAATGCATCTCGGCCGTCTGATCAGGATCGGAGCCAATCCGGCCCACACCTGTAACGCACGGGGCCCTTCAATCCGAAATTTTTATTAATATCTAAAAAAAATATTAAATTTCAAAATCTACATCGATAAGATTTCGAAAACTGTCTAAACGGCATATTTATTTTCTGATTTTAAGCTGAATTATCACAGATTTATTTTCCGATTTTGAAATTCTGAAACCGCAAAACAAAATTTGCGGTTTTGGTTTTGGAATTCCAAAACCGCAAAAAAAAAATTTGCGGTTTTGATTTTGGAATTCCAAAACCGCAAAAAAAAATTCCGATTTTAAGTGTTTTCTTAAAAACAGAAAATGTTACAATTTATTTATTTTTTGTATTAAAATATTAGAAATACTTTATATAGTTCTTTGAAAATAGATGGAATACTATATAATTTGATTTATTAGAAAGACTGCGACAAATAACCCGGATCAACATTCTTCAGGCCGGATTTTTTGCGGCTGTAAGAAAAATTAAAATATTACTTTGTGTGTTATTGGAAAAAATAACAATTTTTTAATTTGAGTTATTGATCTCGGTTCAAAAGTCACTTCTAGGTAAATACAGAAAAGATTATAATCCTTCTATTTTCCAAAAAATAAAAAGATTCTCTGACAAAGCTCTAACAAAAATTTTGTTAGAAATTTTTTTTGACAAACTTTTTTGTTTTTTCAAAATAGAAGAATCCAAATATTTTCTATATTTATCTAGAAGTGACTTTTAAACCGGGATCAATAACTCAGATTCAAAACATTTTTATTTTTTTTCCAATAACACACAAAGTAATATTTTAATTTTTCTTATAGTCGCAAAAAATCTGGCCTGAAAAATATTGATCCGGGTTATTTGTCACAATCTTTATAACATTTTCTGTTTTTAAAAAACTTTAAAACCGAAAATTTATTTTCCGGTTTTGGAATTCCAAAACCAAATCCAGAAATTTATTTCTCTGTTCTGGAATTTCAAAATCATAAAATAAATTTGCAGTAATTCAGCCTAAAACTGAGAAATAAATCTGTAATTTGGACAGTTTTCGAAATTTTGTCAAACAGGATGTAGATTTTGAATTTTAATATTTTTTTGGATATTAATAAAAATTTCGGCCCTTCAATATTAGTGCGGATCTCAATCGGATGGTCCAAATCTATTAATTCGTGCAGGGTTTACCGGGAACGCACCGCCGAACGGGCTCATTTGAAATTAGATCCAACCCGCATTCGTATCGGTTCTAAAATCCAAATTTTGCTTTTACAGAATTACACGTAGGCCCGACATTTTTTTTGAGTAAAAAACTAAAAATAGAGATCAAGCACTCAAGCCTCCATTTGATTGATGATATAGTTCATTACAAAAAGGAAGTAGGCTCGACATTTAAAGTTCGGCCTTTTGCATTTCTAAATTTTTAAAATTTTATTTATCAAAAATTTAATTATAAAATAATGTTTTTTGACATAAATTTGTTTCTTAAAATATCTTCGCTCATGACTCATATATAAAAAAATTGTAAATGTTGATGCGATACACTTATGAGTTATGATCTCATCATTTTGAACTGGACACTGTAACGATCCGAGTTGGACGGACTGAACATGGTCAAAACCCCCTCAAGATCGGGTCGGTTATGGACTGGACATTCATCATTTAAATTTCGATTAGGGCCGGTTATGGACTGAAACCCGCTCATTAGCAGCCCTAACGCCAGGGTGGTTAGCCAAATGGTTAAGTTGGACGGGGAGGTCCAACCCATCCCATGGGACGGTAATAATATTCCCGACCTACCTAAATTTAGAATTCCTGCAAAAGTTCCACCCTTTTTTGATATTTTTTTTATTTTTTTCGATTAATAAAAATTTCGGCTAAAGAGGCGCTATGGCTGGAGTTAATTAACATCAACTTTAATTAGGAAATGAGGCCCACCCAATGCTTCTTATGGGGTTGTTTAGAAAATTGGAGAAGCTTTGGTCTAGTGTTTTGAAAACGGTCCAGTCCGGGTCGGTCCGGTCCAAACCTGCACGGTCCACGGGTTAGACGATCCACGGGTCCGGCGGGTTGGACGGTCCGGTCCCGGGCGGGTTCAAATGGGAGGGGACAGGATATTCCCATTTTTGGACCGTCCGGTCCACGGTCTTGGGCAGTCCGGTCCACGGGTTGGACGGTCCGGTCCGATTTTTTTTTTTTTTGCTGTTTTGTTTTTGTACTTTTTTTTGCTGCTTTTTTTGTTATTTTTTTTCCAATTCAATAGGTTTGTTATTTGAAGTTTTGAACCGAACAAATTTTGTTATAATAAAATATAAATCTAATAGGAAATAAAGAAACTATTTAAAATAAATATTTACTTCATAAGAATAATAGGAAATAAAACTGATTTATTTTAAAACAATTGATTTAAAAACAAAACCGAATTAGATTATTTTTTTTGAAAATGTATCATGGACGCTGGACTGAGAGCATGAATATGGTGGTGTATTAAGGATGTTTTATGTCCTTCATAGACCACTGTTGATTTTTAAAACAATTGATTAAAACAATTGATTTTATATAAATCTAGCACTGATTAAAACAATACTGTTGATTTTATATAAATCTAACACTGATTAACACTGATTGAAATAAATCTAACAATGATTAAAACAATTGATTTTATATACTAACAACATTGTTTTTGTGGTCCTAATAATTTGTATTTTTGTCCTATTTAAAACAATTAATTTTATCTCTGTTTTTTTAATTTAATCAGTCGAGCCGAACTACTCAACATGATCTCCAAATTAAAATATCGTGTCCATGCATTGTAACAGAAACATATTATAAGAGAACAAAAAAATTGAAATTGCGGAGATACAAATATTTTTAAAATAAAAGTTTACAAATATGACAAATAAATTCAAATTTTGAAATTCCATTAATGGTATACGTATAAATTTGAAATTTCCAAACAAGTAGTATTGTTTCCTATTTCTTTGCTTGATTATCACCATGGATAAACCAACTTAATAAAGAAAAACAGAAATCAACTCAATGTTTTTATTTTCCTATTTCATAATATTTATATCATATGATTTTTTATCTATCTAAAAAAATAAAAATAAAAATAAAACAATATATAAAATTTGGTATATCATATGATTTTTTATCTATCTAAAACAATTTATATCATATGATTTTTTATTTATCATATGATTTTCCTTTTTCGATTTGATTATTTAAACTTGTATTATGTAAATTAAATATAAAAAATCAACTCAAGTATAAGTTAAATGCAAAAACTAGTAGTTTAGACAACAAATGTTAGATAGTGTAGTGGATAAGTGATATGGTGCTTATGCAAGAGATTGAAATAACATGAACCAAGTACTTGATACATAAAATACGCTAAATTACTTGAAATTATGTTAAATTATGTTGAATTACACTAAATTACTCTAAATTACAATAATTTTGTTAAATTATGTTAAATTACGCTAAATTACACTAAATTGTGCCATCTTTCATAAATCATAAAAAATAGTAAAAAAATTCCAAAAATAATAAAAATTGGTATTTTACAAGTTTATTACATAACTAATTTACTGAGCTACGTAGATTGAACAATAGAAATGAAAATCTTAATCTGAAACTTGAACTGAAATTTTGAGGCTCTTCTCTTTGTTTTTTGGCAATTCTGAATTTTGAAATTTGGCACCATGGGCACTGATGCATGCGTATTTTTGCAAGCTTTCTGAAAAGTGGTCATTTGCTGAAATCGGACACTCGAGTGCCATTTTATGACCGTTTGAAGTTTTGTTGTCGTTTTCGCCTTCTCAGTGAAGATATCGTACCTATTCGTACGTAATTTAGCGTAATTTACCGTATTTTAGCAAAATTTTAGATAATTATTTTATATATTGTATTTAAATAATCATAACTTAAATCAAATTTGTATAAAAAATTAAAGGCTTAACATAAGAATATATTAAATACTATAGTTACTATAATATAACACAAACGAACTTTGGTACAGTGGATAAAGCTTTTGGCACTTATATGGGAAGCCCGAATTCGAGTCACGGCTGGAGCAGAAAAAATTCAGTTTTCGCGGCTCACAGGCGCAGCTCACGGGTGCACGGGTTCACGCAGATGCGGTTCACGGCTTCACGCGGGTCCAGTGGGTCCAGGGGGCGGGTTACGCGGGTTCGGGTTGGCGGGTCCGGGCGCGGGTTAGGCGGGTAAAGGGTGCGGGTCTGACGGGTTGGCGGGTTACACGGGTTGGCGGTCTGGTCCGGGATGGGTTTGCGGGTTAGGACGGTCCGGGTTAGTGCGGGTTTGGTTTAAAAAAACCAAACCGTCCCGTCCTTGGACCGGACCATGCCGAACCACGGTCCGGGGCGGATTTGGGGCACGGTCTGGGAAAACCCGGCGGGTTCGGCGGTTCGGTCCGGCGGTCCACGGGTTTTGTCAAAACACTACTTTGGTCTAAAGTTTTTTAAGTCTAAATTGGTTATTTTAATTTAAGTCGGTTTAAATTATTCATATTTGAGTAAGGTCTAAAATTATGTGATGTTTAATTATTAAAGAAATAATATCGACTAAAGAAGGGAAAAAAAGTTGGATAGATGTTGACAGTCAAATCGTAGAAGGGATTAACTCTTAAACTATCTAGATAGAATGATAGATGATTTAAATTTAGAGACCTAAAATTAGAGTTCCACCAAATGCGGATCAACATTTTCCTTCCAGAAAGGATCATCTCTATATCAGCAGGTTCCATATGAAAAATGGGAGATCGATCTTCTTTTATCTAAGCATAGTAATTGTTTCTCTGAATTTGTGTTTACTGTTTCACACAGGTTGATCCAAATTTTAGTGATCTTCTTTTGTTGTTTCAGTATGGCTCTTTGGGAACTTAATTGAGGTTCACATATCAAGACTTTACTGTCATGTATCACTATCACACACCAGACGTCTCCTTGATTTTACTATCTCAATTTTGAACAGGAGCACCTATCAAAAGGGAAGTAACGTAACTGGAGAGGATCATCTATGCCACCATCCCCAATCGCAGCAAGGCAGATGCAGATGCAGATGCAGATGCAGGGCTATATGCTAAGAAGCCCTGACAGGGAAACACGACCGCACTCTAATACACGAACAGCTCCACATAATGCAATTTATGAATCCCTCGATAACTCATCCATCGGGCTCAGGTCATCATCGAAGGAGACATCCTCTCTTGATTTCTCCTCCTCTGAAAGCTCAACTTCTGTAAGTGTGTTGTTTGCTAAGCCAGGAGTACAATTATAGAGCTACTATTTTGTTATAACATAACATACTTCTACTACTACTGTTGTTGTATGTGTTGTGTTAGAGTTTAAATCCAATTAGAAGAACATGGAATGTAGTATTAAAAGTGCAGGATAGTAAAGCTACTGACTACAGCCTGCTCTTGGTGTTAACCACCAATTGCTTGATGTGATAAATGACAGCCCTGTAGAGGATTTGGAGACAAATGGAATGGTAAACACTTCATTTGCTCTGACATAGTACCCTATGAGTCTCAACAGGTAATGGGAATTGAGGAATACAATCACTAAATAATTAACAGAATTGTTTTAAACAACTTAATTTTACAAAGCAGAAACTTAAATAGAAAGTTCGCATTGGTGCAATAAGACAAATGTTGACAGTTGTCAAAACGTGTTTTGACTTGATCAAAATTGTGTGACAGTTGTTAACATTTATGACTTAGGGCATTGACACTATTCTAGTGTGCATCGCACAATATATAGATAGGTTTGTAGCAGTATAATAGACATATATGCATCCAAGTGCATGAAAAGTTCATAGAGGTGTTTAGGGAGTGCTTCCGTGTAGGGGTATTCAAATGGTCGGTTCGGTTGAAATAGAACTAAAATAACCAAATCAAACTTTTATTCGGTTTTAAAAAATAGAATCGAACCGAACCGATTAAACTTATAAACTGATTAAGAACCAAACTGAACAAACCAAAGTAAACCTATTGGTGCCATTATTAACGAAAATTATACACGTTTATACACAAGTTGTTCAATTCCATACGAAATATGTAGATGTTCTAAAATATTTAAACTAAAATGAAAGAAAGGAAGCAATGATTGAACCAAATAAAATATAAATCATACTTGAACCAATACAATTCGGTTAGTTCGGTTTAGTCGGTTTTGAAAAGTGTAAACTGAACCGATCCATTTAAACTGAAATAATTCAAAATTTCAACCGAACCGATCCATTTAAACCGAAAAACCGAACCATTTAAACCAAAATTTTTTGGTTCGGTTGAAAACCGAACAAACCGAACCGTTTGAACACCCCTAATTCCGTGGAGATGGTTATCTGACCTGTTGTTCAAATAACCTCATGGTACTTCCTTGTTTTGAACTTTCATAGAAGGACGTTGAAGTAGAGATGAGAAGGCTGAAACTTGAGCTGAAGCAAACAATGGATATGTACAACAATGCCTGCCGAGAAGCCATTATGCTCAAGCAAAAGGTAAGAATGTAATCTTCCGTTTGCATGGAAGCAAAACATTAGCAACATGCATGACGATATGTCATATAGAACCATAATGCAATAATCAAATTTGACTGCCAGTGATATAGATTGTAGAACCATAATGCAACAAGGGTATTTAATTTCATGACTGGTAGCCTGGTACCTCTAATACCTTGCTACAATTAATTGTAGCACCAGGACCCTCCAGCAGCTTTATGTTCTCTTTACTAACTACAAGATACGTGCATCAAGGTTGAAGAACTAAGCCAGATAAAGAGTGAAGAACAAAGAAAAGTTGAAGAACTCAAGCAGGCAGAAGCAGGGGCAATGGCGATGGTTGAGATGGAGAAGGCAAAGTGCAGAGCTGCAATTGAGGCTGCTGAGAAAGCCAAAACGATTGCTGAGCTTGAGGCGCACAAGAGGCAAAAGGCTGAGTTAATGGCTACGAAAGAGGATGAGGAGAGGAGGAGAGCAATGAATGCCCTAAACAATGTCGATGTGAGATATAGGAGATACACCATTAAGGAGATAGAATTCGCCACAAGCAACTTCACTCAATCTCTCAAGATCGGTGAAGGTGATTATGGAGTAGTGTACAAGGCCTTGCTCGATCATACCCAAGTTGCGATTAAGGTGCTCCGGCCTGATGCATGCCAGGGAAGGAAGCAGTTCCAACAAGAGGTACAACTATATTTAAATGAGTATTCAATAAGTTTATTCGGCTGTTGCTGTTCTATCATATCATTTGATGTCTACTGGTAGCACCAAGTGATCACAGACCTACACAGCATGGTACCCAATTTTACAGTTAATTTGGACTTCTTCTTGTTCTTTGGCTAATTAGGCATCAGTTAATCCTTGACCTACACATTACACTTTTGAGTTAAACACCAAACAGAAAATAAACCCAAGAAATGTACCCAAGTAAAAGCAAATTACCAATGCTGAAACCAAGACCAGCAAGAATGTATGTATATTCTCATTATCCTGTGCCAATATTATATAACTCATTGTGATAATTGAATTCTCTTATTGATCATTCAAAATGAAGGTCGAGGTTCTGAGCTGCATCAGACATCCAAACATGGTGCTCCTACTTGGAGCATGCCCCGAGTACGGGTGCTTGGTGTATGAGTACATGGACTATGGAAGCTTGGAGGACCGTCTGTTCAGAAGGGGGGGCACCACGGCCATCCCATGGGGGATAAGGTTCAAAATATCTTTTGAGATTGCTACAGGACTTCTCTTTTTGCACCAGGCAAAGCCCGAGCCCCTAGTCCACCGCGACCTTAAACCCGCCAATATCCTCCTGGACCACAATTTTGTTGCCAAAATTGCTGATGTTGGCCTTGCACGCCTTGTCCCTCCCCAAGTAAGCATCTCTCTTAGCTAATAAACCACCTTTATGTATGTCTTAATGGTAATGCCAGTAGTGGTAAATTACAGAGTAGTAGCACTATGCTGCTATTGTAATTCCTAATTACTTGACATTATTCTATAAACAGTGTAAAATAAAGAAAACTCAATTTATTTAGATCTGCGTTTTTGAGAAATCCAGATCAATCTGTTCAATTTTTTCCTGAGCAAACCATACTTTTAGTCATGGTTTATATCTGCCGAAATTTTGAGGCTTATTTTTTTGTAATAATTTAATTAGGAAAGAGATATGATTTCTAATTGCTTGATTTAGACTTTACATTTATTGGTTCGTTTGCTATGTATAATAAGAGGGACCTGTAAGCCAATTCCCCTTGATTAACTTATTCCATCTTTATGTCTTACTATTTTTTTTCTCGCTAAACTGATCAAGAAAATGATAACTGACTTAAACCTTCTCTTAATTAACAGGTTGCTGACACAGTAACCCAGTATCGGATGACATCACCTGCAGGTACATTTGGCTACATTGATCCAGAGTACCAGCAAACAGGTATGCTAGGCACCAAATCAGATTTATATTCCCTAGGCGTGATGCTCCTCCAAATCATCACCGCAAAACCCCCAATGGGCCTGTCACACCAAGTAGAGAGATCTATTGAAAGGGGCACATTTAAGGAGATCCTCGACCCAGCAGTGCCGGACTGGCCAGTGGAGGAGGCGCTATCGTATGCCAAGCTGGCACTGTGGTGCATGGAGCTCAGAAAAAAAGACCGGCCAGATCTTGCAAAGGAAATCTTGCCAGAGCTCTATAGATTGAAAGAAGTAGCAGAGCTAGCTGATAAGTGGGTTTGGATGAGTTACGATTAGTTAGTGGTGGAGGGAAGCTGAATACAACAACAACAACAAAATGGTTGGCTGGCTTTAAATGGGCAACCTTCGATCAATGTTTTGATAAATCTTTTATTTTTAGCCTTTATCATCGATCAAACCATTATTTTTTTCATCAAACTATAACGTCAGATATAGAACCCAAAACATATGTAACACCCTAGAACTTGTGCTCTTCTATTTTTTAAGATTTAGTTACGATAAGTATTATTATTCTAAACATGGCATTTATTACAGGACTTCTCTATAAGATCAAAATTATGAAATCATGGTCTCAATTTATGACCTATTTCTTCATAATTCACCATTTCCTTCTGTTCTACATTGGATCCGTACATCTCACATAACTAGATTGGAATAATTATATGTTGGGAAAAAAGCATAGAACTTGAGAGTTTAAGAAATGAAGTTATATTTAAAATGCGAAAAACCAAACTTTCGGTGTTCGCCCTAGCATTTCAAACAATGACTGGACTTTGAAAGTACCAACCAGTAAATTCAAGAGTCAAATTGGATTACAAATTTTGCTCATGAAACTACATTACACTTGAACTACCATTTCTAAACAAATCCAAAACTCCTACAAACAAATTAACTCAAAAACTATGAAAATCTACATGAAAGGGAATTAACTCAGATATAACAATCCAAAAATTACTTAAAAATCCATCATTTAACTTTATTCCTAATGAAAACTATGAAAATATACATGAAAGGGAATCAACTCAGATATAACAGTCCGAAAATTACTTAAAAATCCACTCATTTAACTTTATTCCTAATGAAAACCCTAAACCCAATTTTCCAATTACTAATAAATTCGGAGAGAAGAAAGAAAAATGTTTACCTCCTCAAGAGAGGCATTGGAGAAGGACAAGAGCACCGAGGAGACAAGAGGTGGGGTAGAGGGTTTGAAGTTAGTATTTGAAGCAACGAAAGGACAAGAAAGTCTTGTTGTGTCTTACAACCAAGAAAATAGGGGGAGAGGGGGGAGGTAGAGAGAGAGAGGCGTGGTGTCAGGAGGCGAAGGTGAATTGGGGAAGATTGTCGCCAATTTTGACTCGGTCAAGAGATCGGGTGAAGACGGAGAATTTCTGGGCAGTTTGGGCAATGATACGGGCCACAGTTTAAATGAAGAAACATCACTGAATCTGGGGTCCCGCTTCAACAGAGAAGATGGGCGTTGGTCCAATTGGAGAGGATGACGCCAATTGGTTAGCAAAGTTTGTTAAGTCGCAGGAAGAATGAGAGGTCCCCGTCTGACATGGCAAGCGCAGCATCATTGGCGCGTTTTTACTTATCAAATAGAATAATTTCTTTTTCATAGGATATCGGATATATATAGGTAATCCACCTGTCATATTATTCTCATGTTGAGATAAACTTTGTTTCGCAATTTTTTCCTTTCTTCTTCACAGCTTTGCTGTTGTATCAAACTCAAAATTGAATACAAATTGAGCTTGTTTTCTAAGAGATTGTGTTCAGTTACCCTTTTAATTGTTTTATGTTGAATCTGAGATTGAGGTCGTGACAGTTTGGTATCAGAGCGTCTCGATCGCATCTGGGAGGTTGAGATTGAGGTTTGAGAGGCTGAGATGGCGATGAAGACTAGACAAGCCACTCAACCAGAGGCTTCGACTATTGATCTAGCAGCGTTGGATCATCATAGCTTGAGGTAGGCAGCAAGGTAAACCTCATGGAGAATCAGTTGGGGGTATTGTGTCACACCCCAAACTGGGAAATCCGGATTAAGATGTGATCAGTCCTCGCCTCGTGTTTATCATTAAACACGCAAGGCTAATCAAATACGAAAATCAAACAAAAGCAGCGGAAGCAAAATAATATAACAAGCATCAGTCATAAATCCATAAATAAACATAAACATAAATATATCAGTCCATACAACTCACAGAATAATAAAACATAAACTACTGAAAGGAGATACATGATCTACGACCCCGAGATATAAACAAAAGTCTCGAGACTCTAAAACCCTAACTAAAGTCCTATAATCTACAATCAAGCGGCGTGGCCATCGGGGACAACTCCTGGCAACTCCTGCTGCGGAACACCAGTCTCTATACCTAAAATCCCACATCAAAAGGTGGTTGAGCGACCAATCGCCCAGTATGTGACCCAGAATTATCCCCTCAGGGATCCTCTTTCGGTCAAAGCACTTTTATTATTAAATCTACGTAAGTTTAATGTCATAACTTTTAAATGCACATGATTTAATATAATAACCTAATTTACTAACTATTAAACGAAAAATACATATAGTATATGCCATGATGCGGTTAACCTGTTATGCCAACATGCAAAAATTACCGAAACAAAATATTAAGGAGAGTATTATTTTAATGATCAAAGCGGAGTTCAGTACAAGAGTATTGTGTGTAGAATTTAATATATAGTACTACAGATAGAATATATACACCTCGTGCTGTGCCAATCGGACCAATGGTCCTATAAGATATTAGTTCAAGGACTGTGGGCAGGGAGCTAATGATACACGATGCCTAGTGACATCGATCATTAACTCTCAAGTATATATAGCCCACTCGCCGATGAATATATCTAAATTATGGGTTTCATCTCGTCTAAAACGATTCTTCAACCAAACATATAAAATATGAGAAAACATACACGCAAGTCGTAAGAATGTGTTAATTTGTCTCCTCATGAGCAGACGACGGAACTCCACCGCCTGGCCAGACCAATGGGACAATAAGAGCTCGAGATCGGCCCATGTACAGAAAAGTAAATATAAGCGCCACTGCGACTGCGGAAGTCGTTTAGGCATGTAGCTCCTAATGTAGGTGGGGATCACATCCCGAATCGTTTCGTGCCTCAAGGCTTGAGATCGGCCCACACGTAATGGTAAAATGAATCGAAAATAATATATAATCAAAGTTTTATACATATAATATTTATCCTAAAAGACCACCAGAGAGATCAAGTGATCAAACGGCTCAGTGGCTAACGGGCCGTCTCGTACCCCATCCTACGAGACGGAACGCAGTCACTCGGTCTCTGCTCAGCCCTCACCAATGCATATGATCATTTATAAAATAATAATATTATCCTCTACGAGAAGAGGACAAGTAATATCCTAAATAACTATAATAGTATATATTAAATTACTCTACTCCTATAAAACGGTAAATTCTTGATTTGAAAGGGGTTACGCAATTCTAATTACAGTTCAGAAAATTAAACATGCTCTAATGCATCTAATAAATTAAAGTACAGATGACAGGTCAGGTGGTCAACTGATAAGAGTACGCCACGAAAAAGATAATTCAGATATCCCACACCTGTAAGGCAAGCTGAAGACGTGCGCACGCTAAACACTGGCGTAGTCTACAGGGTCCACTCCTGCTCTGGTATCGTCGTCCGCGGGATAAGTCCAGGGATCAGACTCGTCGTAGTAGGTCTGATGATCTGCAATTCGTACGTAACTAACTTATAATTTAATCTAAACACCGTAACCCATTTTCCCCTTGTTCTATTATTTTTAATTACGTGTTGGATCTTACTTGGTTAACTACACGGTATAATGCTCAATCGGTTCGATCAGTTCGGTTGATTCGACCTGGTTCCGATTGAGTGTAAATAATTACAGCTTACTCGGTTTAATTCAATTCAACATAACTAATTTATTTATAAACTTTAATTTGAAGATAAACTATTTTAAATCAAATTCCTAAGTATTTAAAAGAAACCTTAATTACTTGTAAGATTAAAATACGTAAATAATTCATTAAGTTACATATTATGATAATTAATCGTGTTTAGATGATCGTAAGGTAAAAATACGTATTTTACTTAATTCCTCTAATGGTTCAACGTAATTTATTCCTAAGTACGTATATAAATAAAATACGTCCCTAACCAATTTTTAAAATTATCGAATGATACGAAAAATCATTAATACGTTGTTATTTAATTGTCCTTATTAATCAACAATATATTTTATATCCCTTGTAAATTTTTAAAACACTTAAAATATTATTGCTAATTTTTATTATTAAATAAAATAAATAAAGTATTTACTTAACTAAATTAATCTAATTTAAATGTGTTAATCCTAATTAACTATTGTTGGGACTTTTAATTTTGGTCTGTTTCAGGATCATATCGTGTCCTGTCGGATAATCTAGTATCTGCTCATAGTATGTCATGAGTTGTTAATCCAGGACTAATCTAATCATTTTCCGAGCTTTAAGTGAAAACTTCGGATCGAGCCAAACCAAATGGAGGCTCGAGACCCGAAATAATTTATCCAATTTTATTTCACTTATTTCTTTGTAAAAGCCCACTTTTAAATCCTCCTTTTATTTCTTTATCCAATTTTGGCCAAGCCTACAAAGAAACCAGGGCCTAAGCCTCCCTTCCAAATTTAAGCACTAAGTCCAATTCACAAGAGGCCCAAACCCCAATTTAATTGAAAGCCAAGCCCAAACAGAAAATAAAAGCTTAAGCCCCTTTTAATTTCCAACATCTGTGGCACAAATAAATTTCACATTTCACATTTTTGCACATAGGCCCTCATAATTTCCAAATATCATCCAAGGCCTAAATAATTACTCACAGCCCCCTTAATTTAATTTATTTACGTTCGGGTCCCTGTCAGTTCAAGGTCGGTAAAAACACAAATCAAACCAGCAATACCAGTAGCCTCACTGGGCTGTACCTACTGGTACAAAGCATCACAACAACACAGCAACAAGGCAATAAAACCAGCACCACACAACAATATAGCAAACAAGCAATAGGCATCGAACTATGCCTCAGCAGCCTTAACACAATCAACACCAAAGGCAACAGAAAAGGTAACATGCAAGAAATGGAGCAGCACAGGCCAAGAAGCAAGAAAAGGACAGCACATGTCAATAAGCAAGAAACGGAACAGCACAGGTCAAGACCAGGCCCGAACCCGATAAGGCAACAAGCAAGAAAAAGGAGCAGTAATGGTCAAGAAAAGGGGAAGGGAGACCCGGTACCAGCAACACAAAGAAAGTAAGGCGCACAGCCTGCATAGATGGCAAAGGGGCTGGTATGGGTATCGTACCAGTTAAGAAAAACAGAAAGCAGGACAGGGCAAAAATCAACAAGGCAGCACAGCACAAGAACCAGCAAGGACTGGTACAGACAGTGTACCAGTCACGCAAAACAAGAGGCAAAAATCACAGTAACAGGCAGCATACAACACAGCACCAAAAACCAGCAAAATAGAAGGCAAAATAGGGCACAGCCACGCATCAAAAATCACAAGGCACCGGGAAAAAGGGAGACCAAAAAGCAAGGGTGCATAGCACCATGTCAAAAATCGCAACCCCACAAAATCTCCAAATTCGTCCCGTGATTAAGTCGGGAAAATCAACAACCCGTCCTCAATCGATCAACATTCCCCATTCATCACAAAAATTCATCGTCACGTCAAGAAAATCAACAACTCGCGCGAGACAACCGATTAATAAAAATATACGACAACTTCTCACCAAGCACCACATCACAAAGTAAAAAGGGGCTTGAATAATCACCCGAATAGAGAGGAAAGACAACAAAGGCAGCGAACCAGAACAGCACCCAAATCGAGCGGGTCAAGCACAAACCAGCAACACCACACCAGCAAAGAAAGACAACACCAAAACAGCCCAACAAGCACCAAGTGACACAAGCCAGAACAACACTCGAGAATCACAAAGGCTAATCGTCGGAACAATGTCACAATCGAAACTCTAGAGTTCGGTTAAAATATTCACAGAGGGTAAACGGAAGTAAAAGAGGGAAAGAGATTTGTTCTCAACACATGAGCAGAGTAAACGAGAGAGAGAGAGGGGTAGTTGAAACAGCGAGAGA
The DNA here is from genome assembly GCA_025461125.1 of Carex kokanica. NCBI lineage: Eukaryota > Viridiplantae > Streptophyta > Magnoliopsida > Poales > Cyperaceae > Carex > Carex kokanica. The sequence goes on from JAJGRX010001312.1 coordinate 129,656, forward strand.
GAAGAGAGAAAAGTGAGAGTTCGGAAGAGAAAGAGGGAAAACCAGGGGTATAGCCGCGGATTTCAAACAAGATCCCAAAATCAAATTTACAATCTTTTCAATTCTGATCTGTGTGATCAATTGCGCAACGGGTCACGTTTCAAAAATTCAGAATTTAAATATTTAATCTAATCAATGATTCTTGGTAATTGTTTACGTGAAATTCTAATCGTTTGTTTCTTTACTAAATATTAACTAACTACATTTTATTAACTCTAATCACTTTATTAAATTTTAAATAAAAACCCTTATTTTTCTCAATAGCCAAATTAAATTTTCTAATTAGTCAAAAAATTTAATTAGTTAGTAATTTAATTAGGTACAAAACTACGGGTTATAACATGCTGGCTCAAGAGCAGACAAACACCGTTAAGAAGGTGGACGTGATCTACAACCAAGCAGTTAACCATGGTCAGTCTATTACAACCATTAATTTGCAACTGGAATAGATCAAATTAATACTTCGTCATCAGTTGGCTAATACCAAACCTGGGATAGGTGAAAACAGTCCAGTTGGTAATGGTAATACTAGATCTGGATCGGTTGTCAGAGAACGGGTTGAGATACCCGTTGTTGAAGAGGTACCTGTTACTGTTACTGGTACTAACGTAGATCAAGAGGATCTGATAAGGGGAAGATAGTAGAGGCAAATTGATAACCAATAGATTAGGTATAATATACCCCGTTATGATTTTCCAAACTTTGATGGTACTGAACCGACTGAGTGGAGAGAAGAATGTGAACTGTATTTTGATATGTTTCAAACTCCTGAAATTTTCAAATCTTGATTAGCCACCATGCATTTCCGAGGAGAGGCAAAAGATTAGTACCGATGTTATAAGATCGCAAACCCTCAGCCTTCATGGCCGGGTTTAGTGAATCTTGTGAAGGAAATTTTTGCAGGCAAATCGGATAAACCTGTTGATGAATTCAAAAGAGTGCATCAGACGGGTAGAGTAGAAGAGTATATGAAGTTGTTCCTGTTAGTGTAATAATCTAGAAGTCAATCATAAGATAATTGTATTATATATATTTGTTCATGTAATGGATGGTTAATCATTTTGTTCCTTGAAATTTATCGAATTTATGAATCATTCCGAGTTCATGACTTGAAATTGTAAAACTTCATAATATAAATGATAAATACTCTTGATAGTCTCTAACCGTGGTAATTAGCAAGGAACACTAATTGACCGATTAAAGGTTAGTGTGTGGATTAAATGATGGTTAAGTTTTACAAACCATAGACAAATAGTTGTCATTTTAATTACACAGATACATGTTAGAGAACATGGTATTTGACAGAGCCTAAATGAAACGTTAAATAGATTGTGTTCGTGTCATTAATGTTTTCATTCAGTGTTAAGTTCTAAAGTATGAGGTATTCGTCTTTCCTACATAGGAAGTGTGTATTCGTGAGAGTTGTCCATCGCTATCCGTAAAAAGTAGCTATACAGATAACATTCCAGTATGCATAACTTATGCGGAGGGGAGATGTTCACCAAGACTACTATTGTCCCTCGTATTTTAATACGAGTGATGGTATCACTAGGCCTTTTGATGAAGTAGGATTATCTGTGCACAATATGATTAAAGAGTTAATCATATATGATAATCTACTTAAGATCGAGAAAAGATTAAGTTTGCAAGGATGACACAAACCTACCTTGGAACTGATCTGATACTATGAGACAAAAGAATTAACAAGAGTAAATTGTTTACTGGATCGTGATATTGCAATGTACAAGATCATTTGTGTCAATTGGGTAGTCATAATGTATTCTGCCAGATGCCTCTTATGTTTATAGAATTAAAAGGAGTTTTAATTCTATTGCCAACATAACACAGATCCTATCGGGTCACATCAATAGGAAAGTAATCAGATAAATTTTATGATTAATTATAAAGTGTTATAATTAAAAATAAAATATATGTAATAGAGATGACATGATTAAACCGAATTAAATTTATAGCGTGTATGACATGTCGTATAAATTTATCGCAATCGCAAGAAATATAATTATTCAGAATAATTGTGTATATATATTATATGGATTAAAATATTAATTATGAATTAATATTTTGGGCCAAAAACCCATTTGGTTTGGGCCTAAATTAAATTTAGAATTTAATTCAAAGTCCAAATTAAATATGAAAGCCCAAATTGAGTTATTTGAATTTGGGCCATAGGGCAATTTGGTAAATTCACCCAAAAGTGAATTGAAATGGTCATAATGCAAAATTTTGGTGGCTTTTGGTAGAAGTAAAATTTTTGATTTTGCGTTCTTTCCGCACCATAAGTCTAACCGAATTTAGCAGTAAATTCTAAGCAAATTAGAATTTAGCGGCAAGTTCAACCCAACAGTTCCTGCAAGCAAGGTCTAGGTTGACTTACATGAGGCAAATTGTCAGTGAAGAGTTCTATGTTGAAGGGTTCATATCGGGGTTAAGAGATGAGATCAAACACACCATTGAGATGTTCAACCCACAGACAGTGAATGAGGCTGTTAAATATGCCAAGCAAATTGAGCTATTTCTAGACAGTGCTTTGAAAATACCTAATGTTGTCAATAGACCCTCACACTATACCAATACTAAACCACCACTAATCAGTGAAGGTAGATGGAAGGAAAAAGCACCTCTCATGATCAAAGCAGCACCTAACCAAAACACCATGTCACTGGATCAGAAGAGGGCCTTAGGGTTGTGTTTTAAGTGCAATGAGAAATGGAGTCAAGGGCATAAATGTCAGACCAAAAGAGTGATGGTATTGGAAAGGGAGAATGAGGAGGAAGAGGCACAGGGTTGGCAAGAAGAAGTTATGAAAGAGTTGCAAATTGAACAAGAATGAGATTTAGGAGGTGAGGAACAAGGGGAATTGGCAGTAGTGAACCTGTGCACTTTACACAACCCAAACATCAAGACTTTGATATTTAAGGGAGAAATCAACCAAGTTCCAGTATGTGCTTTCATTGACAATAGGAGTGATATCTCGCTTTCTTATTTATATTCTGACCAAACTTTGTATCAAAACCTGTGCCTAAAACTGTCAAATCGTGTTTATTTCATTGAATATCTATAGAATGTGGTACTGCTGCGCATTTGTTCTTACTTTGCAGAAAACGGGCAAAACCGAGGAAGAATATGGAATTTGAAGGTTTATATACAGTCCGTGTACCTTCTTATGCGGACCGTACAACCCTCTGCCCGACCACAGACACGACCAGGACACCATCCACACGACCTGTATATGATGCTGAAATTTCAGCACCTGAAATTAAAACAGTCATAGATTTTGACTCGTAACTCCGTTTTGGGTGTATGACCACTTTTCGGAAAGCTTGCGAGAAGATCTACAATCTGAGCCAAATACACAGGCACACGGTTCGTACACATTTTTGTGCGGACCGTACCTTAACTGCCCAACCACACAGAGAGTGCTAAATCTCTACAACACAAGCACACGGTCCGTACACATTTTTGTGCGGACTGTACACAGAAAATCCGGATATCCAGACTGGCGATGGAAACAGATGCCAGCTGGGGAGGTCAAAAAGGAAAGGCTTTAAGACGCGATTTTAGGCATTAAAAGGAGGGGATTGCAGACCTAAAGGGGACGGCTGGCTCTAGGGGAGAAAACTTGGCTTGGAGAAGGAGTTTTGGAGACGAATCTTCATCTCTCTTCGAGTTTTGTCATGAACTTCATTATTGCTATTTGTTTTATTTGCTTTTTAATCATGCTTGAGTAGACTTTTATGTTTCTAGGGCTATGATGTAGTCGAATGCTTAGTTTTATTTGCTAGTTACTTGGAATTTGTGTTGAATCTTGTGCTTGCTTGATTGAGTAGTATTTTATTGCTTCGTGGAAATTATTTGAATTGAATTGTTAATCCGTTAGATGAAAGGCCTCATATAGATGGAAATTTAATAACCTTGATATTCACTCGACCAAATTAAGTATTTGAGATAGGTTTACGATCCGAGAGGTGAAACCAAGTAATAGCCGAGAGGTGAACTTTTCCTCGTATCGAGAGATCGAGGATATCTTTAGTAAACCAACAAGTGACTTAGGATTATTAAGCCAACAAGCGAAAGTTGAGATTTGAGAATCCTAGGAGGGCAGAAATTGAATCCCGCACCGAGTAATTAAACCGACATGCGAGAGTTGAGGTCTAGGTACTTTGGTTCGGTCAATAGAACCCTACACAGGAAAATCAACACAGAAACCAGTAGCTGCTGTATTAACTCGAGGGCCACACGGACCGTGTATGAGAGTATACGGCCCGTGCACAATACACACAGCCCGTGCACGAAAGTGCACGGACCGGGCACCTTGAGACTTAGCTGAGATGAAATCAGAAACCCTAGAAACCTCTTTTTAATTATATTACACCCAAATCAAAGTTTATTTACTGTTCTGAATTTTGTTATTTGAACTGTTAGGACACATAATACCCCAAATCAACCTTTGCAGACTTCTAGAATCTCTGTAGTTTGAGTAAAGTCCGGTAATTGTCAAACCGTCCCTGTGATCGATACCCTACAATATACTACTCGATAGGACTGTGCACTTGCAGTCTGAACCGAAGGTGTATTTAAGGTTTAAAAGGTACAGTTTACTGTACTGAAACTTTGTGCATTACCTTTTGGTGCAACAAGGAGCACACATTCTTTCATTAACCCTTACTTGGTGGATAATTTAGAGCTAAACACCAAGCAGACCCCAACTCTCAGAGTGAAAATTGCAAATGGTTCCAAAATGAGCACTGATCAGATGTGTCCAGGTTTGAACTTCAAACTGCAACAACATGAGTTTGAATCAAACTTGATGGTACTAGATATTAATGGATTTGATTTGTTGTTGGGTGTGGACTAGCTGTCCAGTATGAGCCCCATGTTCTTAGACTAGAAGAAGGGAATTATGAAAATGAGAAGTAAGAGGAAACCAGTCAAGCAGAAGAGAGGATGTGAATGCAGCTGTGCACATATGCAAAGGAGTTACTCACTTGATGAAGGAAAGAGATCCAGATAGTGAAATAATGATGGCACATTTGTTTAAGATTGAAGGAGAGGAAGAGGAGAAAGGACAGAAAGAGAATCTATTGTTGCAGCCTGTGTTAGAGAAATTCAAAAACCTCTTTGTTGAACCTAAAACCCTACCACCAAAAAGAGATATTGACCATCAAATACATTTGAAACCTGACTCAAACCCATCAGTCTTAGACCTTACAGATTCTCATACTATCAAAAACTTGAGATTGAAAAGATAGTTGAGGAGTTACTCAAACAAAAGTTCATACAACCTTCCACCAGCAATTATTCCTCACCTATCTTACTTGTAAAAAAGAAGGACCAATCCCGGAGAATGTGTGTAGGCTACAGAAGGCTCAATACTGACACAATAAAAAATAAGTACCCTATACCCATTATAGAAGATCTATTAGATGAGTTGAAGGGAGCTACTGTGTTTACTAAGTTGGATTTGAGGTCTGGTTACCACCAGATAAGGATGCATGAGAGAGATGTAGCCAAAACTGCTTTTCATACCCATAAAGGTTTGTATGAGTTTAGGGTAATGCCTTTTGGACTCACAAATCCCCCAGCCACCTTCCAATCACTGATGAACACCATATTTAAACCTTTTTTGAGAAAATTCATTTTAGTTTTCTTTGATGATATTCTCATCTACAGCAAGAACCTTAAGTCTCATGTAGATCATGTGTAAAACACCTTTGAAATTCTAGAGCAGCATCAGCTGTATTTGAAGAGGAGTAAATGTGAATTTGGGGTTTCTAAAATTGTGTACTTGGGGCATATTATTTCTGAAGAAGGGGTGGCAACTGATCCAAGTAAGATTGAGGCCATGAAAACCTAGCCTATTCATAAGGATGTGAAGGCACTAAGAGGATTCTTAGGATTGACAGGGTACTATAGAAAATTTGTGAAAGGTTATGGCTTGATCTCAAAACCATTGACTGATCTGTTAAAGAAGGGAGCTTTCAAGTGGAGTAAAGAAGCTCAGTCAGCCTTTGAAACATTGAAGGAAGCAATGATACAGGCACCAGTATTGTCATTGCCAGATTTTACTCAACAATTCACAATTGAAACTGATGCTAGTAAGGAGGGTATAGGAGCTGTGCTAATGCAAAAACAAGAAGCCCTTGGCCTATTTGAGTAGGAAGTTGGGCCCAAAGAACCAATTGTTATCCACTTATGAAAATGAATTCTTAGCTCTTTTTTGACAGCCATCACTAAGTGAAGATATTATTTGCTTGGGGGCAAATTTGTCATTAAAACTGATCATATTAGTTTGAAGTACCTTCTAGAGCAAAAGATCAACACTGCAAGTCAGCATAAAGGATTGAGTAGACTAATGTGATTGAGCATAAAAAGGATTGAGTAGACTATGTGATTGAGTATAAAAAGGGGATTGAAAATAGAGTGGCTGATGCATTGTCAAGAAGAGAGGGGATAGAAGAAGTTGAGACTATTGAGTTAATGGCAGTCACTGAATTGATACCACAGTGGGTCCAGGATGTACAAAGTAATTATGAGGGTGATGAATGGGTGAAAAGGTTGAGAGACAAATTGGAGAAGTCAAGCAACAACACTGAAGAGCACAACCACCTTACTCAGCATATGCAAATTATAAGGTACAAAGGGAAAATCTGTGTGGGAAATGCTGGAAATTGGAGACATGTAATCATCAAAGAATTACATGCTTCCAATTTAGGGGGTCACTCAGGAATAACAGCCACTTATCAAAGGGTGAAAAGGTCTTTTTATTGGCCAAACTTAAAATGTGACATACACCACTTTGTCAGTCACTGTGAAGTTTGTCAGATAAATAAGACAGAAAAAATTGCAAGTCCAGGGTTACTTAAGCCTCTACCCATACCCACTGAAGCTTGGTGTAGTGTTGGAATGGATTTTATAACGGCTCTACCCAAGTCAGAAGGGAAAGAGGTCATTTTGGTAATTGTTGACAGATTTACCAAATAAGCACATTTTCTACCCTTGTCGCATCCATTTAAAGCCTCAGATGTTGCTCAAGTGTTCTTGGATAATGTATACAAGTTGAATGGGCTGCCTAAAGATGTGGTGTCAGATAGAGACCCAGTTTTTACCATCAAGTTCTGGCAAGAGTTAATGGAAAAGTTGGAGGTGAAGCTTAACATGAGCACTACCTATCACCCCCAATCAGATGGACAAACTGAGCGTGTGAACCAGTGTTTGGAAACATATTTAAGATGCATGGTATATGAAAAGCAAAGGAGTTGGATGAAGTACCTGACGTTAGCTGAGTGGTGGTACAACACTACATATCACAGTGCACTGCAGATGTCACCTTTCCAGGCCTTGTATGGGTATGAACCACCTCAATTGGGTTTGGGAAGTGTTCCTAAGAGTCCAGTAGAGGCAGTTAACTCATTATTGAAGGACAAGCAAGAAACTTTGAGACAATTGAGGGCTAATTTACAAAAAGCTCAAGTCAGAACCAAGCAGTTTGCTGATAAGAATAGGAGTGAAAGAAAATTCAAGGAAGGAGATTGGGTCTACCTGAAATTGCAGTCGTACCGACAGATATCGGTGTCAGGGGTGAGGAATCAGAAGCTCAGTGCTCGATATTGTGGTCCATATGAAGTGTTGCAGAGGGTCGGTACCATGGTGTACCGCCTGAATTTACCAACAGGTTCCATGATTCACCCAGTCTTTCACGTGTCACAGCTCAAAGCACGTGTTGGAGATGCTCAAGCGGTGTCACCTACTTGTTCTCTTATCAGTCCTGCTGGAGTGTTACAGTTAAAACCCCTTGCTATCCTTGCTCGAAGAATGGTCAAAAAAGGAATGCTGCAAAGACTCAGTTGCTCATTCAGTGGGTTAACCAAACAAAAGAAGATGCGACGTGGGAAGATTACAAGGAAATAGAGTTGAGGTTTCTAGAATTTCTTCTCGAGATCGAGAAAGTTTTGAAGGAGGGAGGAATGTCAGGAGGCGAAGGTGAATTGAGGAAGATTGTCGCCAATTTTGACTCGGTCAAGAGATCGATTGAAGACGGAGAATTTCTGGGCATTTTGGGCAATGATACGGGCCACAGTTTAAATGAAGAAACATCACTGAATCTGGGTCCTGCTTCAACAGAGAAGATGGGCGTTGATCCAACTGGAGAGGATGACGCCAATCGGTTAGCAAAGTTTGTTAGGTCGAAGGAAGAATGAGAGGTCCCCGTCTGACATGGCAAGCGCAGCATCATTAGCACGTTTTTACTTATCAAATAGAATAATTTCTTTTTCATAGGATATCGCCTATATATAGGTAATCCACCTGTCATATTATTCTCATGTTGAGATAAACCTTGTTTCGCTATTTTTTTCTTTCTTCTTCATAGCTTTGTTGTTGTATCAAACTCAAAATTGAATACAAGTTGTGTTCAGTTACCCTTTTGATTGTTTTATGCTGGATCTAAGATTAAGGTCGTGACACGTGGAGAGCACAAAAGGCTCTTCTCGCGGTGCCTCTGACGAGTGCCCTGGGGGAGGGGATCGGAAAAGAAAGAAAGAGCTCAGAGAAGACCAGGAAATGCATGATCGGACGGCTCATTTGAAATCTATTTAATCCGCATTCCTATCCGGTTTTAAATTTTGGGTCAAACAAATGTTTGAAATGTTTGGTTATGGAGTAAAGTTAATAGGATTAAATGGCTTTCTTCATGTTACTTCACATATTTTACATCTTGTTTGATAGTTTAACTTATAGTTTAAATTAATCTATCGAGGGGATTAAGGTGTTGGAAAATGAGCTTCTGCCTATGATAGTGGGCCCTGCAGATGGATAAGTGTGGAATAAGTTAATTTACTTGAAGAGGTAGAGTAACTTACTCCGAATTAACTCGCATTTTACTCCACCTTACTCCTCTTCTTTTACTTCTCGTTTGACTACTTAAGTGTGGAGTAAGGAGTTTACTCCACCTCTTACTCCACAACCAAACATGACATTAAGAACCCCAATGTTGTCTTACAAGCCTTACAGTAGGCTCGACATTTAAATTTCGGTCTTTTGCATTTCTAAATATTTATAATTTTATTTAGGGGGGATTTCACGTATACCCCTCAAAAACTGTAAAATTAGGTATTTCTTCCTTTAAACTTTGAAATTACGTATTTCCCTTTCTAAACTTTCAAAACTCACAAATTTACCCATTTGATTGTCTTTTATATTAAAACTCATTTTAAATTTATAAAATACCAATTTTACCTCTTATTAAAAGCATAAAAAAAATTATAGTTTGTTTAAGAAAAATATCATTTTATAAGATACCCATTATACCCTTTATAAAATACTCATTTTCCCCTCAAAAATTGGATACCCTTTACCTTTATAAAATACCCATTTTACCCTAAAAAAACCGATCAAATATAAGATTGATATTTTTCTTGTTTCCAACGGGGCTCCCCGCACTAGCCTCTGACCTGTACTCCAAAAAGGGGAGGTAGATAGACTAGACCAAGAAGAAGAAAAGAAAGCGCCGCTATACTCATATGATCTTGGCCTAATTAAGCTTACGGTACAGACCACACCAATTTTTAGGAATCTATAAAACAGATCGAAATCAGAGATAATTCAAAATTCGGACAGCAATTTATATATAATCATACTCACATCAGTAGTCTAGTCTGGGTTCGAATTCAGATACCAACAGATAATATCGGCGTTTGCAACCCTACCTCCCAGGTTGGCTTATAGCGCACAGCTGTCAAAAGATGGGTGATCGTCTTTTGCCCTCACTCGTACTAAATTTCAAATTTGGTACCAAGTTCCTCCACAATAAATAAAACGGTGGAAGGACATAATTGAAAACGATCAGCTTTATGAGCATCTCCACTTTGCATTACTAATTACTTCACTGGCAAAAGAAAAAGAAATGTTGGACGAAATTGGAACAAAAATTTGGATTCTATTTACAATAAAATATAACAATTTATGTCAAGTTTTTAACGTCTTAAGTAAAGGGCAACTTTACGGCACTGCGCATTTTCCAACCAAGAAACATGTCAGCCATGTTTGGCTGGATATAGATAAATTTAGTGACTAGTTAATAATCTCAGCTTTTCCACTTCGACTAAAAGAGAAGAGCTCCCTTCACAACACGCTTTCATAACCTCAAATCTTCTTGAAATTTCATCCCTATAAAACTTACCTTGTGACACATCCAATGCATTTTCAATAAGACTCTTGAGCATTCCCTGCATTGTTCACAAAATGGCATCAACAATGGATAAAAAAAGGCACAAATATTATAAACAAGGCTTCATGAACGCCACCCCCCCCCCCCCCCCCCCCCCCCCAAACATCCAGAAATTTCATGATGTCATCTGGCTTCTCTCAAATACTTCAAAGTTATCAAATGTTAACAAAAAGGACAAGTGAAACCCAATTTTATTCACTTCTAAAGCATTGGAAATTGAACTCTATAATTTAATAAAGAAATACAAAAATGCCCATGGGTATGGTATTTTATGCTCATATCCTCAGTTGTAGTGATCATACCTCACTCTGTCGCTTTTGGGAATAGTATCTCAAAAGGGATTTCATCAACTTATTCTGTACCGCTTGCTTTTCATCAGCACCACTATTAAATAAGAAGGAAGAAAGGTGGTGCACAGCTAGAGTAAACGCCACTGAATTTCTAATTGCAGCTCTGTCTAGTCCCCCGGAAATCCATGATTTTGCATAGGCCTCCAAGATGCCCTCATTATCCTAGCAAAGAAACAAAGAAACAAATAAAAATTAAGAAAGCAAGCAAGTATTTGATACCTGGATTCCTCTTCACACATTAAAGCATTTTTTCTTGTCTATTTCCTTTCAGTTATAGTTTTTTATTTTCTTGAGGTGTACAGAAATATTAAAATCTGTCCCCTCAAATGCAAACCCGGATAGAATGTTGACCCAATCTATTTCCATCTCTCACTTATTCAGAGATCGATGGGTTGAGAAGTGAGTTCTGGATAATATGCTCTCCACTCAAAACATATAAGAGATAAAGTGGGAAATAAAATTCAAACAGCAACAAAAGCCCCATGGTCTATTATGGATAAATGAAAGGAATCTTGAAGTTTATCCTGATCTGAAACAGGAAACAACTGATTTGAGGAGAAAAAACATAACCCTCATCCAGCCTAGTACTAAATGATGATTTATGGCCCCGCTACTAGACCACCCAACCATGGTTCAAATTAACTGCCCAATCATCCAATTTAACAGTAGAACTAAAGGAGGTATAACACTGAGCATCCCAAATAAGATAGAAGTTTCATTTTGGACAATGCTTCAGAGTGCACAAACCAAATCTGGGATTCAACTACCCACCTATACAAGTAAAAATTAAAGTTGGTAAAATTACCTCTGCAGGTTCCAGGTAGCAGTGGGCCCCACCAACACAGCTCTCTAAAGGAGGCAGCAACTCAAGCACACAAGCACTAGCCAACACATTCCAGGCATTCAATCTGACACTTGTCTCGACCAACCTGTGCAAATAAATGGCCACCTGGCGGCCAAACAACACATCACCGTATGACACTGCAGCAAACTGTTCAATCAAATGCTCCACAAAAGTTGAATAGTTCTCATGGATCTGCCTTTGAAATTCAAGACTTTGGTTTGGTAACCTCTGTAACTCTTGACTGTATATCTCTTGTATGATCTCAAAAATAGCCCTGCTCTTCTCTTCTCCCAGAACATCCATTTCTGAGCTTAAGCACATGGACAGAGAATGCAATTTCCAGACTAGTGCAACTCCACTTAGCGGCGAAGGTAAGTCAGAAATATGCAAAAGGGTCTCCAACCCTAGAAGAAGAACAAGGCCAATTTTCAAATCACTGGAGCCACAAAGTGAGCTTAAAAACCAATGGGGTGGTATAGGTAGTCTCTGCTGGGCCCACTCAATTACCATTAAATCATGTGATGTATCGCTGTCAGAATTTTCCATTAACTCTACTTCCTCATGGATCGTTTCCAAGGAATTATCTGGCTGCTGTTTAACATCCTTTTTCAAATTTTTCTTCACATCAAACCACCTTGTTTTGAAATGAGAAACTAATACTTCACTAAACAATGAAAAGTCATCTTCACTAAAATATAACATAGTCGCCATGGGACTCGAAATCTTAGATATGTAATGATTTACACAAAATAGTAAGTACTTCAATACAGGAGCTTGGAACAGAATATTAAAAGCCTTTTCCAAAACAGTTCTATCTCCAGGCCTCACCATCAGACACACTTCAAGCAGAGAATTAATTATTCTCAGAATTCCTGCATCAGGGGTGACCTTGACTCCCAAATCTATGATCGGAAAAAGAATAGGAAATATCTCAATGAAGTCCAAGAACAGCCTTGAATCCAGTCGGCTCAGAACAGATTTAAAAGACCAAAAACCACCCCCTTCTGAACCCCAGCCAAACCCGACACCAGGTGCAGGCCCGGCTCTGCCAAAAACCTCCACACACTGTACTGCATGCCATTCAGAGGAGATATCTAGGGTTATCATGGAAAACACTTCTGACAAGTCATGTCGGGCCCAATTGACAATCCCAACCTCTAGAATCTCGCCACCTGTCATTGACCCAACCTCTACTTGGGGTTCAGTACATGCGTTTCTAGCCCTCTGTACTAGGTTATCAATAGAACTTGCAACCTGCACAATCCCTCGGATGCAACTCGTAGATGCCAATATGACATCAGTACTTTTGACATTTCCGTCTTTATGAAATTTTCTCATGTCAGAAAGTCTCTTCAGTAAAGATCCTTGATTTTGCTCGAGAAAACCATTTATTACTGCTAAACCAAGTCTAGGGACAAAATCAGGAAGCCACCGTAGCTCATGCCTCTTGTCTGTTTTATCTACTGGTGCTATTTTCTGTAATATGCCATTAAGCATGTGTAAAATTGATGAAAATACCCATAGCAATGGACAGCCACAAACCATATTCACCTCTTCATCCTGAGAAATAATTGGGGGAAAATAAGGAACATTTTTCAACTCAAGCCATTTTATAGCTAGGTCCACCATTGGCATAGCATGGCTCCATTTCCAAGCTACCTTCTCCCCTCCTGTGCCAGTTTTATCTGATGTGTGCAAAACTGGTAATGTCAGAGAGAGGTCATAGAGCACCAAGTAAGACTCTTCTGTAACAGAAGCAAACTCCTCAAGAGCATTTTCATCGATTAACTTCTCAAAGACGGGAGGAGTGAGGAAGGGGCACAAGACAGGGAAGAAATCAACGAAATGGGGTATACAAAGACCATGGTTAATATAAACTCTCCAAAGTCGAAGCTGCTCGATCAACATAGATGAGGAGAGTTTAAGGTTCTCTCTCCTGATACGTAACCAGTTGTCCAGGGTAAAAACACCTTTGAACCAATTCCACAATGCTAGCTGGAATATTCCTTGATTTATCAACTCAAAACAGGTTTTCTTGCTATACTTCGACAAGATCTGCTCATAAAAAGGAACAACAAAATTGAAAATGACAACTGAATTGATATATATTGGAGAAAAGTGAATTCATTCACCAGTATCTGTTTCTAGGTGAATTTTAAAGTTTACAGAAATCAGTTTTAACTAAAAGATGCAATTCCTGCAGATTTATTTTTCTTCTTGAGATACTAAATATGAAAGTCATTGAGAAGATGAAGCGAACCTTGAGAAGAGTTAGCGCTTTGATTTGTGAGGATGAAATCTCAGCCATTTGCTGGTTCATTAGCACCTTAGCAACATCCTGAATGAGTCGTGGACATCTCATAATTGCATCAGACGATTGTGGAGAGTGTCTCGCTAAGGCAACAAGTATTGAAATAAGCATGTCCTCCAAATTTGGATGTGGCTCCTTCTGCAAGCATTAGCAAGGATAAATGAATAGAACAGAAGTAAAGATTATGAATAGGCGCAAATGAAAAGCCTCGTATCAACAGCTTAAGCTTTCGAGCAACAATCTGGCATCATTTGTCAGAGCAGGCGGTCAATACAATCTTACATGGGTCAGAGTAGGTGCCCCAACCTGACCTGCCTTTATCAGTGAGATTTAATATTTTATATTCGAGATGTTTAATTCTATATACTTTCAACAAATTGTTGACCGTAAGTACACAAGATAGTTGAGATAATCCTAAAACTTCAGAAATATTAGAAGGAAATGGATGGAGTAATTCCAACTTAACAACTGCCCCAACAACAAATGACCGACCAGAACCAAGGTGCTTGGTTCAAATTTTTGAAAATCCATTCTGTTTAGGACTCATCCAATGTTGGCCGATCAATTAATTAGCTGGTCAACTCCTGGTCAGTAAATCATGAATGAACCCATTTATTAAGCCCTCTTTTTTCATCTTTTCTTTTTGGTGGTGAGTGTGTGTGGCGGGGGGGGGGGGGGGGGGGGGGGGGGGGGGGGGGGGGGGGGGACACAAGGCTGCTTATTTTTTAGTTTGGAGATGCATAACAAGAACATAGCCCAATACGAGCTTGTACCCTACAGAACCTTTCTAGCCAACCTGTCCAGTTAAAAGGCAGAGTGGAGGGCATGTCAAATTCTTTTTAGTAAATAAAAATTAATGATCTGATTGAAATGTTAAAACCATGTCACCATTTTTGGCTTTAATGCTACAAAAACCAATAGAACAAAAAACAGGTGACAAAAGGAATAACGTAAATTTCAATACTGATACTTATCACCCATATGCCCCAAGTTTTTATATATTATAAGAAGTGATTTCTTTTTTCTTGCTAAGGTGTTTTATAACCCCAGTCGCACATCACTCCCTGCCTGATGTGTCTCATGCAGAGAAACAGATCTGTGCTAACTAACCACCATCAGGAAAAACAATCAAAGTTGACTTGTTATTACTTCAAGGTTGAGTGACTCATCACCTCAGTTTAGGTGGATTCTACACAATATTATGTGAAATATTCACCATGTCTGACCATTATATGGGACTAAACATCACAAGTAGCCAACTCATACGAAATATATTTCATGCAAGAAAAGAGGTAGAATACTTTTACTGGT
This sequence comes from Carex kokanica, assembly GCA_025461125.1. Lineage (NCBI taxonomy): Eukaryota > Viridiplantae > Streptophyta > Magnoliopsida > Poales > Cyperaceae > Carex > Carex kokanica. Next base: position 144,757 of record JAJGRX010001312.1, read on the forward strand.
GTCAAGTTAGTAGTCCTGAACAAATTTTTTAAAATTATCTCACAAAAAAGCTACAAAAGTATAACAATTTCCCTTGTTGACCAGTCTTAACTGACACCATAACATTGTATCTGTATCCATTTATTACCCTCTGATTATGGAGAAGTCTACCTGATCTAGACTTGGCTATACTTAAATTACCTCAATAAAATAAAATTTAGACTTCCAGCTTTTCTGGATAGAAGGAACTCACCTCTAAAAGGTAGCAAATACGAGGAAGAATACTCATCCTGATAAGTCCAGCAGCAACATCTTGCCCAGCCACAACCATGTCATCTTTAATAGTTCTGTTTCCATCTTCACTGTCATTTTCATTTTCATGAAAATCTGGCAGCAAATTTGACGACTTGGTGTTGTATTTCCAAAACCCTCCTCGAAGAAACCCTTGGTTTAGATCAGGCCTACTTCTAAACACAGGAGCCGTGCATATATGTCTCTCATGAACTGGTAATTTCTGAAATTAAGAGAAGTTTTAAAAATAGAAATTGCTAGAATTCACATCTAACCCTGTAAGCTTCTGAATATCTTGTTTTCCAAGAAAGCCTATACTTCAGCTTCCCATCTACAATTTAACCTTTTTTTTATTTTGATAACCATTTTATCAGTTGTCTTTGTTGTCAAATAATATGAGTGTCAATATATCTCTTTCCTTAATAGTACTCAAAAACAAAACCAACACCTGTCGTAATGGGAAATCCAGCATTATTTTGTGTTTGCCATTGGCATAGAACAACCTGGGTTATCCATAAATCACTTTACTTATTGCCTTAGAAATTAAAGTAGTAGGGACAATGGACAAATTGATTAATAAATCATGAAGATGATTTTATTATCACCCAATCTGGAGCCCAGACAGCAAATCAGCTGTTGCCTTTACTTTTTTTATTCAGGCTGGTTCCAATGACAATAATAAAGCTCTTTAAGAAGATGAATAAAATTATCAGTTCATCAAGGAATATACTTTATCTATCAAACTAGTCTAATACTTAGGCTTTTTCACGAACAGAACAAAACTTAGATCTTTCTAACATATTTGGTGTCATCTGCATCTGGCAACTGTCCAATGCAAAACTCCACCATAAGGATTGAAAGCCGGAAGAGAAAAGAAGAACAGAACAGAAGTAGGAAAAAGTAACCTCAGAAATATCAAAGTAGTTTTCATTCATATCACAGCTAAGTACAGATTGGATTGCTCTTGCACAGGCTAGAACTACAGATTCATGGTTGTCATCCAATGTCATCCTGCAAATATGTTAAAAACTTACAATTTTATAACAGAAACTAAAATAAAAAGGGAGCTAAACAATGTTATTATGCAAATATTTCCATCCTGTATACAGACACTGATATCCAGTCGGGTTAGGCACCACACAAAAGACCACCCCATTAAGCTTGGAACAAACCAGTTGAAGCCCACTATCACTAAATAGCAATTCAAGAGAGAGAGGGGAGAGACCTTAGTGAAAGAACCAACTGAGGTTCAGGGCCTAGGGCAAAAGCCCAGACAGCTTGCCAATCGACGCTTTTTTCAGATAAACCCCCTTCTTTCTGTAAATTATGCAAACTGTTGTTGAGGATAGAAGATAGTAGCTGTAGGGCCAGGGCTCTTTGTCCAGGTACCTGTGCTTGGAAAAGGGAAACATTAAATAATATCACTGTATAAGTAGACATATTTCTCATATGGAATCAATGGAAATAAAATGCAATGCATATGTGGTTTAATGGGCAAATACTTTGGAGCTCATGACTTCTGACAAGTCACAAGTGATGGCTTATTAGACTCAGTATGCTTCCTGAATTTCTATTCTTTATATATTGTAAAACTGACCATGAAATCATATTGTGTTTCCAGATTAATTCCAGTACTTTCATGCCTGTAAAAAAAGACATCAGCATTTATCTCAGTAGCAACTAGCACCCAGCGATCTTAAAGGAAATTGGAGGTGACACCAAACAAATATGAAGTCAAGCCCAAAATGACCAATTGCCTTTGAAAAGAGTTCATTAGTAACAGAGACAGACTCTCAGATTTAACATAAACAGTTGGTAGTACTTGCATACATAAATGCTGTGGGTTGATTTTCCAATAGAAAAAAAAAATAAGATATGCCAATCAAACGAACTAGAGTCGAGCATACCACACTCCGAGTAAGAGATACTGCCTCATTAATAGTGTATCCAATAGCAGCAGGATCGCCTTCTGTTCTGAGGAAGTCACGTTCGGCCACACTTTCAGGATTATAGTGACCTGGTTGTGGTTTAGAACCTACATACGATAAGGATAGAATATGAACCACAAAGATTGCCAAATTCTTATAGCTGTCCTATTAATTATTCCTGTAAGATTTTACACGAAAAACTAACCAGGACATAAGACAGCACAAAGAGCTGCAAAGGATTTGAATCTCAAAATAGCACCAGAAGTATGTGGGCCCTCAATTAGATACCAAAATTTCTATTATCATTTTTCATGAGCATTTTGTTCCTTTTTAGGGCTTGATAAGTACCTATTTTTCTAAAAGAATTTCAATCCACAGTGTTTATCCCCCCTTTTTTTGGCTTCCTCAACTGCTATAATAATACGATTATACAGAATAGATAAAAAAAAAAAAAAAAAAAGCAAAAAGGAAGGACTACCATCTTTTTGCTCAAGAGATGAGTCAATGCCCAACACATCCCCATTAAGCTTGAACCTATATAACCTAACTCTCTCAACTCTATCGCTCCAATCTTTCCACAAAATATCACCAGAGACCCTTCCTTGAGACTGCTTCAGCCAGTCCCCAGCTGCTGCCCCAACATCCTTCTGCTTCACCTCTCTACTCTTCTCTCTCTCAGAATCACTTTCCTTCTCTAACTTGCTCTTCCCATGTCTTTTCAGCATCTCAATTAATGCAGGATCCATCTTCTCCATCAATTCTTTCTGAGCCTCTGCAATTTCTTCTGCTGACATTTGATTTAGCCGAGCAGCATTCTCAGAATCGATTTCTTCCCCAAGGGAAACTGATCTAGAGTTTTGGGAAGTCTCTTCTTGTTCATCGTGCATAGGCACATCCTTAATCAATGGTACATTTATCTCCTTTAGTTCTCTTTCTGTTGTTTTAGTTGAGGCTTTAACAACCTTTTTCTTGATTTTAGGAGGGTTAGAATCATTGTTACAGATGAAATCTCTCCACTGACTGAAGTCGAGTTCTTTCTTCTCTTTTCTCTGAATAGGCTGGGCAAAAGCTGCAATGGGGTCATAGTCTATTTCATTTGTATCTAAATCCATTTCTTCTTCAAGTGACTCTTGATCTGGAATCGTTGGAGACCAATACTATATGGTGAAATTAGGAGTGGTTAACTAACAGGTAATGCAAAGAAATGAAATGAAACTTGTCTAATTAAAAGTTACAAACAGGGTACCGGGCCATGGGATCGGTGGCGAGCTACGGGGAAAGGAAGCACGGTCGGCTGGGGGAGAGACGACGGCGCGAGAGAGGGAGAGGAAGAGTCGGAGTCAGGAGAGAAACCCTTCTCTACAATCCGACCGACCAGGCGAGGCGCGTTGGGTAGCACTTGGGCCTTTTGCTTCAAAGAAAAGACCTTGGCCGCCGGCGAGGACGAGGAGGAGGCCCGCGGTCCCAGCCGAGATTTCCTGGCGGAGTCTTTCTTGGCTTCCATGCTGCTTTGGGTTTGGGTAGTCAGTCTGTAGTTCCTTTCTCTTTCTGAATTGGGGTTTAGAAAGAGCAAACCAGGGTTTTAGACTTCCCCTTGCTCTGCCTTGTTAACGACTTTCTTCGGCTTGGAAATTGGAACGACCGAACAGCCCTGAATTCCCTGTCAGAATCCGTATCCTCCCGGCTACCGTAAAATAAAATCTTTCTACGTAAATCGCCGACATTTTTGACATAAGGACCTATTCGACATATTTTTATTTTCAAAGTTCAAACAGTCGATCCGACCGTCAACATTATCTCCATATTAAAATGTACTTGGAGATCAAATTTTACATTTTTTTGAATTTTTTTTACTATTTATTAAGTATTTTACAAAATTCAATAGCCTGAATTTGACTAGTTTTTGTAAAATACTTAATAAATAGTAAAAAAATTCAAAAAAAATGTAAAATTTGACCTCCAAGTACATTTTAATATGGAGATAATGTTGAACGGTCGGATCGACTGTTTGAACTTTGAAAATGAAAATATGTTCATTTTACAAATAGGTCCTTATGTCCATAGAAGCATCCCTCTTTTTTAAAAATACCCAAAGTTAAATAAAGATTAATAAAAATACCCGCACTCTCAAACTTTTATTAAAAATGCCCAAACTGGCCATTTAATGGCCGGTTCCGATTAAAAAGGAAAACCAGCCATTAAATGGCCGGTTCCCTGATTTTTTTTCTGTTTTACACCCTATATTAATACCCCCACAGCCAAGTCTCCCTCACAATTCCCTTCAAAGCGCCGTGAGAAGCACCGACAAAGGTTTATTTTTTTATTTAATTTAAATTATTTTTTATTATCTTTATTTTTAATTATTTTTAATTATTTTTATTATTATTTAGTAACTATGTAAATTAGTAACCTGATAATTGATTAAAATGTAGTTTGATTAAAATGCCATTGATTTCAGTACACTGTGGTGTTAAGGTTCTTAATAATGCAACCGGGCCTTATTACAGCAAAGAACCAATTGCTTCAGTTACGATTAACGATGATATATCTCTTTTGGACTTGAAAGCTGATATCTCACTTTCTTATCTATATTATGACCAACCTTTGTACCAAAACCTGTGCCTAAAACTGTCAAATCGTGTTTTATTTCATTGAATATCTATAGAATGTGGTACTGCTGCGCATTTGTTCTTACTTTGCAGAAAACGGGCGAAACTGAGGAAGAATATGGAATTCAAAGGTTTATATACGGTCCGTGTACCTTCTGATGCGGACCGTACAACCCTCTACCCGACCACAAACACGACCAGGACACCATCCACACGACCTGTATATGATGCTGAAATTTCAGCATCTGAAATTAAAACTGTCATAGATTTTGACTCGTAACTCCGTTTTGAGTGTATGACCACTTTTTGGAAAGCTTGCGAGAAGATCTACAATCTGAGCCAAAGACACATTTTTACACGGTCCGTGCACATTCTTGTGCGGACCGTGCACTAACCGCCCGATCGGACAGAGAGTTTCACGCAAGATGCTAGCACAGGCACACGGTCCGTGCAGATTTCTGTGCGGACCGTACACAGAAAATCCGGAAATCCAGACTGGAGATGGAAAGAGATGCCAGCTGGGGAGATCGAAATGGAAGGCTTTTAATACGCGATTTTGGACATTAAAAGGAAGAGATTAATCCAGACCTAGGGACGGCTGGCTCTTGGAAGAATTTTTGGCTTGGAGAAGAAGTTTGGCAACGAATCTTCATCTCTTTCTTCGAGTTTTGTCATGAACTTTATTATTATTATTTGTTTTTGCTTTTCAATCATGCTTGAGTAGACTTTTATTGTTTCTAGGGTTATGATGTAGTCGAATGCTTTGTTTTATTTGCTAGTTACTTGGAATTTGTGTTGAATCTTGTGCTTGCTTGCTTGTGTAGTATTTTATTGCTTAGTAGAACTCGTTTGAATTGAATTGTTAATCCGCTAGATGAAAGGCCTCATCTAAATGGAATATAAATAACCTTGATATTCACTCGACCAAACTAAGTATTTGAGATAGGTTTACGATCCGAGAGGTGAAACCAAGTAGTAGCCGAGAGGTGAACTTTTCCTTGTATCGAGAGATCTAGGATATCTTTAGTAAACCAACAAGTGACTTAGGAATATTAAACCAACAAGCGAAAGTTGAGGTTTGAGAACCCTAGGAGGGCAGAAATTGAATCCCGCACCGAGTAATTAAGCCAACATGCGAGAGTTGAGGTCTAGGTACTTTGGGTTCGGTCAATAGAACCCTGTACAGGAAAATCAACACAGAAACCAGTAGCTGCTGTATTAACTCGAGGGCCACACGGACCGTGTACGAGAGTACACGGCCCGTGCACATTACACACGGCCCGTGCATGAAAGTGCACGGACCGGGCACCTTGAGACTTGGCTGAGATGAAATCAGAAACCCTAGGAACTCCTTTTTAATTAATTAAACCCAAATCAAACTTTACTTTATTGTCTTTAATTACTGTTATTTGAACTGTTAGGATAAGTAATACCCCAAATCAACCTTTGCAGACTTCTAGAATCTCTGTAGTCTAAGTAAAGTCCGATAATTATCAAACCGTCCCTGTGATCGATACCCGACAATATACTACTCGATAGGACTGTGCACTTGCAGTCTGAACCGAAGGTGTATTTAAGGTTTAAAAGGTACAGTTTACTGTACTGAAACTTTGTGCATTACCTTCTGGTGCAACAAGTTTTTGGCGCCGTTGCCGGGGACGGCATTGAAAATTTTGGATTTTGCTTATTTTGCTAAATTCTAGATTTTACCTTTTTCTTTTATTTTTCTCTCACCACAGGATCAAGCTGGAACACGTACTACCACCCAAAGGTGACTACAATCTGAGGAGCAGAGCACAAACCTCGAACACAGAAACTCCTCCAGATCCAACCCAAATCCAGAACACAGCTGTTCCTGCACCACCACCTCTGCACACGGCCCGTACAGAAGACACACGGTCCGTGCACTCTGAAAGCCCAAGCAGAGGAGACATGAGTAACAACGGAGATGAAGCAGAGGAGAACGGGAATGATGTTCACGACTCTGATGATGACATGGCTGACTTTGTCCCAAGGACTTTACGAGAATTTAATGTGCCAAGAGTTGGAGACGTGAGGGGGGCCATCAGACTGCCGCGAATTGTGGGACAACAACCGAACTTCAATCCGGGAGTTGTCAACATAGTGCAGCAGAACACCTTCCACGGTTTGGATCATGAGGATCCACATGCCCATCTCCAAACCTTTCTTGAATGTTGCACAACCATCAAAACCAATGGCTTAACAACTGATTACACTAGACTTGCACTGTTTCCTTTTACTCTTAGGGACAAGGCCAAGAAATGGTTAGGGTCATTACCAAGGGATTCTGTTACCAACTGGAGGGAACTGTCTAAATTGTTTCTGACTAGATTCTTCCCTCATAAAAGAACAGCCAAGGTAAGAACCCAGCTAACCAGCTTTAGGCAAAGGTCTGATGAACCCCTGAACGAGGCCTGGGAAAGGTTTAGGGAGTTACAATATTCTTGTCCACACCATGGTATTCCTGACTGGTTGTTGATCCAAACTTTTTATGATGGTTTAACTGAAAGCACTCGTAAATCTGTTGATGCTGTTGCAGGTGGAGCATTAATGTCAAGGGAACCTCTTGAAGCCATGGACCTGATCGACAACATGGCTCAGAACCAACAGTGGTCCGGCCGCGACAATTCCAGACCTGGAGGAGGCGGCCGATTCGAAGTCGATCAGATCACAGCCCTAACCGCCAAGCTGGATGCTATGCAGAAGGCTTTCGATAAGATAAGCGTGAAGTCTGTTGGCCAACATCTACCACAACCATGTGTCATGTGTGGAGACAAGGGGCATTCTTATGAACAGTGCCCATTGGCCCAAAGGGATGAAGAACCTGAGCAGATAAACTATCTCAACAATGAATCATCCCATTTTCCGAGACCACAATTCAACAATCCCTCAAGCAGCAACAACAACCGAGGCTTCTACCACAATGTTTCTTTTCCTGACTCGAACAACCGATCATTTCAATCCGGTCCTCCCAAGCCATATATCGCTCCCGCTGTGAGTGACTTCATGCATGAGCAAGGGAAGATGAACCAGATGATGTTCGAGCAAATGCAAACAATGAATGCTCAAATAACTGCTCAGTACAAGTTGATTGAGCAAATGAGTCACCAAGCTACTCCAAGCCAAACACCACCTGGAAGGCTACCCAGCCAACCAGAGGTTAACCCTAGAGGGGAGGTTAAAGCAATCACATTGCGAAGCGGGACTCACTATCAGGGACCAACCATGCCCACTGGCCCGACTGCCAAGTACACGGACCGTGCAAATCCCACACGGGCCGTACAGAACCCTGACCGTGTCGAACTCACACGACCGGACATCACCTCTAATTCTCCTGCCAAGAACACGGACCGTACAGATTTCACACGGCCCGTGCACACTCCACCTGTTGAAGAACACCCCGCCCGTGCAGAGTCTGCATGGCCAGCAGTAAACACTAAAACCACCGAGCGCACGGACCGTGCAGATGGCACACGGGCCGTACAGAAGGAAGCTGAAGGTCAGAGAAAGAAGGGGGCCGAGAAACCCCCACCCTACCGGCCACCTGTTCCCTTCCCCCAGAGGCTAGCCGAGTCCAGACTCAACGAGCAATTTGCCAAGTTCATTCAAGTGCTCAAGCAGCTGCACATCACGATCCCCTTCACTGATGCCTTGACCCAAGTGCCAACCTATGCCAAGTTTCTCAAAGACATCCTCACTAACAAGCGAAGCTTGGGGGGACATGAGAAGGTGAAACTCACAGAGCAGTGCAGCGCAATCTTGAGTAGCAAACTCCCGCCCAAATTGGAAGACCCTGGTAAATTCTCCATTCCTTGCAAAATCGGGAAAGCCACCATCAAGCGAGCCCTATGTGACTTAGGGGCCAGCGTGAGTCTCATGCCACGCACCATTTTTGAGCGCATGGGAGTAGGCGAGCTCAAACCCACACACATGACTCTGCAGCTTGCTGATTCCTCTGTCAGGCTACCACTTGGCATAGTAGAAGACGTACTGGTTCTGGTCGGCAAGTTTTATGTTCCAGTTGATTTCGTGGTGATGGAGATGGAGGAGGACAAGGAAATCCCCATTATTCTGGGAAGGCCATTTTTAAAAACCGCTCGAACACTCATCGACGTAGAAAATGGGACTCTGACTCTGCGGATTGGAGATGAAAGTGTGAAGTTTAATCTCAACCGATCTATGAAGTACCCAGATGAACCAGAAACATGCTGCGCGATCGATGTGGTTGATCAATTGGCAAAGGAACAATCTCGTAAGGAATATGGTAGCTCATTTAAAAATTATCCTGATTATTTGGCTGATTTGCAGGTAAAGAGAGCTGCCAAAGAGAAGATGTGTGTAGCAGAAGCAAAGTCTGCCAATCTGGAGGAACTGACACACGGACCGAATGTAACTTACACGGACCGTACACCACAGTCAGAGGAGCTGAAGGATGAGGAAGCATACGGGGCGCACAAAGCTCACACGGGGATAGAACACGGACCGCACACGTCTCACACGGACCGTGCATCAGCCCAGACAGAACAGCCCACTCCTGAACTTAAACCTCTTCTAGCTAACCTCAGGTACGAGTTCCTAGACCCAAATAAATCTTGCCCTGTGATTTTAAATGCAGGTCTCGACCTGGATCGCAACCTTAGATTTTTGGAGGATTTGAAAGCTCAGCAAACTGTGATCGGGTACTTGATCGGGAAGCTGACAGGCACGAACCAAGACACACACATGCATCAGACCTCTCCAAGGCACACGGACCGTGCATACCAGCACACTGGCCGTGCACAAGCAGCCTGGTCTGTGCATTCTCTCCCATGGTGCTTCAAGAAGGACAGATGGTCGTGGTTCCACAAAGAACCACCCGACCCGCCTCACCCCTCGCTCCACATCTAGTAAGTTTTCATGTTTTCTTTTATTTACTCTTTCTTGTGTGAATTTAAGCATTGAGGGCAATGCTTCATTCAAGCTTGGGGGGGTTGAATAGAAGAAAATTGTATCTGCATTTAGTTCATGTTTATTTTTCGAAAATTTTGCATTTTTAGGTGATAAATTTGTGTGATTGCTAGAATTAAGAACTTGTTTGAAATTTTTTGGTTATGATTTGGATAACTTTGAGAAATTGGAAATAATCCCATAATTGATCAAAGAATTGGATATGATGGGATATTTTGAGCATTTGAAAGAATGAAAGTCGAATTGTATCGAAAAAACATTTTGAAACTGAACTGTACCTTTTAAATTAAGGAATTGGGGATTTTAAATAATAGAAAGATTGAGATATCCATTGGTATGAAAGAATACCTTTGGATGTGTGTATTCATGATATATGCAAATGAATAAAAGGAAAAATGAAACAAAGGAAAAGGTGGAGAAAATAAGAGTACTGGCATAAATCCTACGGGATGCCTTTGAGCTCATCTCCCAAATTTATAAAAAAGAGTACTGGCACAATCCGACGGGATGCCTTTGAGCTCGAAAACTTTCAAAAACTTTTGCATATATATCAACACACGAAGTCCGCGACTTTCTAACCTAAGCTTGTTTCAAGCTTGGGGGGGGCAAAAAGAAAAAAAATCACCACAAACGAGGGCATAGTTTCAATGTAAGAATGAAAAATTGATCAATTCGAGTAATTAGTTTTTGCAAATATTAAAGCATCTCAGAATATGAAATTTGATTAGTCAATCTGTGGGGTGAATCAAAATTGATCAAGGAAAGTCCAAGTTGTATCCAAAAAGATTCTCGGGGTTCTTAACAATAGCAAGCTCATGCAAATTTTTCGCATTTAAGGATTTAACTTGCATTTAGGTAAATCAAAGAACCGGCCCAATGCCTAAGTTGGGATTTTTGCTTGAGGACAAGCAAGATTTCAGCTTGGGGGAATTTGATATCTCACTTTCTTATCTATATTATGACCAACCTTTGTACCAAAACCTGTGCCTAAAACTGTCAAATCGTGTTTTATTTCATTGAATATCTATAGAATGTGGTACTGCTGCGCATTTGTTCTTACTTTGCAGAAAACGGGCGAAACTGAGGAAGAATATGGAATTCAAAGGTTTATATACGGTCCGTGTACCTTCTGATGCGGACCGTACAACCCTCTACCCGACCACAAACACGACCAGGACACCATCCACACGACCTGTATATGATGCTGAAATTTCAGCATCTGAAATTAAAACTGTCATAGATTTTGACTCGTAACTCCGTTTTGAGTGTATGACCACTTTTTGGAAAGCTTGCGAGAAGATCTACAATCTGAGCCAAAGACACATTTTTACACGGTCCGTGCACATTCTTGTGCGGACCGTGCACTAACCGCCCGATCGGACAGAGAGTTTCACGCAAGATGCTAGCACAGGCACACGGTCCGTGCAGATTTCTGTGCGGACCGTACACAGAAAATCCGGAAATCCAGACTGGAGATGGAAAGAGATGCCAGCTGGGGAGATCGAAATGGAAGGCTTTTAATACGCGATTTTGGACATTAAAAGGAAGAGATTAATCCAGACCTAGGGACGGCTGGCTCTTGGAAGAATTTTTGGCTTGGAGAAGAAGTTTGGCAACGAATCTTCATCTCTTTCTTCGAGTTTTGTCATGAACTTTATTATTATTATTTGTTTTTGCTTTTCAATCATGCTTGAGTAGACTTTTATTGTTTCTAGGGTTATGATGTAGTCGAATGCTTTGTTTTATTTGCTAGTTACTTGGAATTTGTGTTGAATCTTGTGCTTGCTTGCTTGTGTAGTATTTTATTGCTTAGTAGAACTCGTTTGAATTGAATTGTTAATCCGCTAGATGAAAGGCCTCATCTAAATGGAATATAAATAACCTTGATATTCACTCGACCAAACTAAGTATTTGAGATAGGTTTACGATCCGAGAGGTGAAACCAAGTAGTAGCCGAGAGGTGAACTTTTCCTTGTATCGAGAGATCTAGGATATCTTTAGTAAACCAACAAGTGACTTAGGAATATTAAACCAACAAGCGAAAGTTGAGGTTTGAGAACCCTAGGAGGGCAGAAATTGAATCCCGCACCGAGTAATTAAGCCAACATGCGAGAGTTGAGGTCTAGGTACTTTGGGTTCGGTCAATAGAACCCTGTACAGGAAAATCAACACAGAAACCAGTAGCTGCTGTATTAACTCGAGGGCCACACGGACCGTGTACGAGAGTACACGGCCCGTGCACATTACACACGGCCCGTGCATGAAAGTGCACGGACCGGGCACCTTGAGACTTGGCTGAGATGAAATCAGAAACCCTAGGAACTCCTTTTTAATTAATTAAACCCAAATCAAACTTTACTTTATTGTCTTTAATTACTGTTATTTGAACTGTTAGGATAAGTAATACCCCAAATCAACCTTTGCAGACTTCTAGAATCTCTGTAGTCTAAGTAAAGTCCGATAATTATCAAACCGTCCCTGTGATCGATACCCGACAATATACTACTCGATAGGACTGTGCACTTGCAGTCTGAACCGAAGGTGTATTTAAGGTTTAAAAGGTACAGTTTACTGTACTGAAACTTTGTGCATTACCTTCTGGTGCAACAAAAGCCATAATTTATACATGCACCGGTTTGAATCCAGAAAGGTGCAACCTATAATTGGGGACCCTAGTTTGCAATGGAAAGACCGGGAAATATTCACTTGCGAAAATGACAGATGAAAATACTTGGAGAGAGTTGTGTGGGTATTTTAAGGCCAATGGAAATTTTGTAATAGATATCTTTGTCAAAAGAGTTCCGATAGAGGCAGTGGTAGGAAGTTCCAGCCAATGCTCAGTTGCAATTGAAACTCCCGTTGTTCCTCTAACACAACGAGAAACCTACTATCCACCTACTCACCCAGAAACCTACTATCCACCTGCCCCCCAATCGTGACCTCAACCAATACTCCGAATTGAAAGTTTTTATGCTTAGATAGCAAGGAATAAAACAAAATTTTATTCGACTGATATCTCGCATTCATATCTATATTTTGACCTTAAATTCGTACCAAAAATCTGTGTTTTAATCTATAAATTCGGTTATAATTCGTTGAATATATATAGAATGTGGTACTGCTGCAAGTTATTCTTATTCTGCAGGAATCGGGCAAAATCGAGAAGAAATCTGGAATTTAGAAGTCTCTACACGGTCCGTGTAACATTCCACACGGGCCGTGTCAACCTCGACTCGACCGATGACACGACCGCATGAAGACCGCTGACTCGACCGCATGAAGAACACAGGCACACGGTCCGTGTAGAATTCCACACGGGCCGTGTCAAGCATTTCCGGAAACAAATCCAGGATTTGGAAACAAGGCTAATTAATGGAAGGTCGGCAAAACGAGTATATAAGCGAGATTTCTTGCACCAGAGAGGTCATCCTAGGGCAGAGAAGCATTTTTCGAGGGTTTGGTCTTGACGGCTAAGCTTGGAGACGAAGTTGAGAAGCGAAAGACGCAAGTTTTCGACGGATCTTCTTTATTCTTCGGGTTTTGTCATGGCTAATCTTTTTATTACTTCTTTTATTTGTTTTAGAACCATGTCTGAGTAGATTTCTTAGTTTCTAGGGTTGTGATGTAATCGAATGTTTTGTTTTGCATGTTAGTTATTGGATTCTTTTATTGAAATTTGTGTTTGCTTGATTGTGATTGATTTTAATTGCTTAGTGTAAGTTATTTGATTTCTATTGGTTTACCACTAGATGAATGATCACATCTAGAAGGTACTTTGGCCCTTATAATCTCTTAACCAAACTAAGTACATGAGGTAGGATTAGTGATCCGAAAGGTGAAACCAAGTAGTAACCGACAGGTGAACATTTCCTCATATCGACGGAATGAGGTTACCTTTAGTATTTCAAACAAGCAACTAGGTAATTCAGACCAACATACGACAGTTGAGGTCTAGAACCCGATGAGGGCATATATTGCAATTCCATACCAAGTTAATAAGCCAACAGACGACAGTTGAGGTTTAGAGACATTAGGTCTGGTCAGTAGAACCCTACACAAAGGAACAACACAAAGAAAACAATAACTGCTGCATTCACTCGAGGGCCACACGGACCGTGTATGACAGTATACGGCCCGTGTACACTGACACGGCCCGTGTAGGACACTACACGGACCGGGCACCTCGAGGCAAAACTGAGATGAAGTCATAACCCTGGAAACGCCTTTTTACATCTGATTTAAACCAAGTTTATTTACTTCTTTGCATTTGATTATTGTCATTGAACTGTTAGGAATCTTAGAAACCAAAACCAACCTTTTCCAACTTCTAGTCTTTATTTAATTTAGGTAAAATTCTAGATAAAATCTGAACCGTCCCTGTGATCGATACCCGATAATATACTGCTCGATAGGATTGTATACTTGCAGTCTGAACTGAAAAGTGTGTTTAAGGTTAAAAAGTACAATTTACTGTACTGAAACTTTGTACTATACCTTTTTGGTGTAACATCGACTCAAAACAAATGATCTAGTTATTGTAAGTGCAAGAAACAATCTTAATTAGTCTAATTAAGAAGGGAATAACATAATACCTTGGATTTGATCTCCAAATCAAATCAAGAAGGGTTGTCTTGCTTAGCAACTTCTTATTCCCTTTCTCTTTCAATGGTGGTTGTCCTTAGCCCTTGAAATGAAGAGCCTCCTTAGGTATCCACCGAAAGATTAAATAAATACTTGTATCTCTAAGGCTAGTAAGAGATTAACAAGTAGAACCTTAATCCTAGTTTAACCCTCTTGTTAATTTCTGAAAAATTCTTAGAGGATTTCTAGATCTCAACACATGAGAGAAAATGGGAGAGAATGGGAGAGAGAACAAATTTCGGCCAAGAGATGATAGACCAGTTTTTGATCTTTCGGTACTAAAGCTCTTATATCTCCTTCTGGTAACTCCAAACGACTTGAAACTTTTTCTGTTGGATTCTAGACTCAAAGGACTTCAAATTACATAGGTCATATGTCCAGAATAGTTAATATTTGCCCTTTTAATTTCCTGTTCAAAGTTACCTCAAAAACTGTCCCGAAATTTCTCTCCTCTTTTATGAAATTGATTAGGTTTAATGACATATTTAATATTCCTTAAATCATGCCATCACTAATCAATTCTCCCCAGCTGAAATAACATATATTTGGGCTTTGGGCTTAAACATACTAATCATATTAATATTTAATTAAGTCCACAATCACATACATTAAAAGGCAAACATATAAATTAATATTCTATGTTAATTTATATGCATCTCTCATGTGTCAAAAGACATTTAAAATATGTCACACATACTTTAAATATTACTAGGATTATTTTATAACATCTCCATGTCATAAAAATTGTTCATATATTAATAACATATAATTGTACAAATTAATTATAACTCCTTATAATTAACATAACACATATTATATACATATCACATATGCTTTATTAATATATTTTCTTTTAATCTTTCATATAGTGTGACCCTATGGGATCCCATCATTATGACAATGGAATTAAACATTTTAATTCCATAAATTAATGATACAACTAGCCATGGTATATTGATTACCCAAATGATGTGGATGAAAAAGCACAATGCAAAATCACGATTCCTGTAACATTAAAAAATGTTGTTGTGTCAATTCCTTGCCACATGATATCCAAATAATCGTAAGGTAGGAATATGTCATCCTTACCAATTATTCTTTCTTGATTTTCTGAAGTTTAATTATGATGTGATTATCATATAATCATATTGCATGCACATAATACAAACTTTATCAAGGGGTCCAGATATATCATCGCTTATATTAACATATAAGGGACAATGGTTTCTTGATACGTATCGTTCTTCCACATAAGTTATATGCACTGCAGTAACTGCCTATATAACTCCTGGTTAAAGAGAGCGTTGGACAGTACCAACAATACACATCCCTTATGTAAGAAAAATAAATATCTCAACCAAAAAATTCTAGACACAATGAAATATCAATGACACAGAACACAATCCATATGATATTTCATTCTTAGGTCTGTCCAGTGCCATACATCTCCATGTATGCACATGTGTGATAAGATCGATAACTCCTTATGTATAACATGTAGAACATGGCCATCATCTAATCACTACACTTATCTTATATGGTTAACCAATGTACCTTGTTGATTGCCAAGATAAGGGATATTTAAGAGTAAACAAATTTATTCATTGTGAAGTTCTACAATTTAAGTCATCAACTCAAATGATCCACTAATATGAATACTCAAGGTACAAAATGATAAAAATCATTCACTAATAAACTAAACATATCATAGATATGATCTAGGTCTAGGACACCAACACTAACACGAATTTGTTCCCCACCTAGACCCATGCATGAGGCGCCTTTACCATTCCAAGACCAGTATACGATGAAATTGGGTCAAATTTTGAAAATATTAATGATATTCCGGGTGAACGTCTACAAAGTGGGATGAATATGATGGAGATGACTGGGACTCTGATCACCTGGAGGGATGTGGTGGAGATGGTCCAGTTGAAACAGCCGAAGGGCCCATTCGAAGCAGCTCTGGCTCAGCGCCGCTTAGCGGGCGGAGTGATACGCACCCGTTCCCAGTCTTCAATGATGTATCTGCGTTTAGAGAAGCAGATACTGGTTACTATGGGCAATGGATCGAGTACATAGGTGAGCTGGCCGCAAACCAATTTTTTAGAAGCAAAGATGAATTAATTAAGAAGATTAGAGAGCACCATGTTCAAAAGAATCAGGAGATAAGAATGAAGAAAAGTGACAGCCGCTGGATTCATGTGATGTGCAAAGACCGGCGTTATGGTTACGAACTTAGGGGAAAACCATCAGATATGAAGATGCGTGGGTTATAATGAAGCAAGACAAGCCTCACACATGCAGGACTGAGTATACAAGGACCGACAATGAATGTCAGACGACATCAATCATTGCCGACATCATTCAGAACAGCATTAAAACTGACCCCTGTATGAGCATCCAGTCGGTGGCAAACTGTGTTATGACCGTGTTTGACAAAGTCACCCTGAAATACAACCGACTATGGAGGGGTCGTGAGCTTGCAATAGCCCGACAATTTGGGAGTTGGGAGGGTTCGTATGGCTTGCTGAGACCACTATTGATGGCAATTACCGTCAACAATCCTGGATTGAAGTACCATTTTCTGACTAGTCTGATACGAGACAAAGACACAAGAGTAATAAATGAAGGCGAAGTTCAGTTCAGGGCCGTCGCTTGGGCTTTTGGTTCATGCATTGCAGCGTTTCGGTTCTTGAGACCGGTGATCAGCATAGATGCATGCTTCTTGTCAGGGCGGTACGAGGGGAGGCTCTTGATAGCTTGTGCCTATGATGTCAAGAACCAACTGCTGCCTCTTGCATTTGCAATCGTGCATAACGAGGATGCTGAGAACTGAGGTTTCTTCTTGCAATGGTTGAGGAATGAAGTGCTTGGATATAACCAATTCGTCTGTGTTATATCAGACCAACACAAGGGGATCAAAGTGATCAGAGTCAAAATGATGATGAATTGCGTAGGGTTTTGGATTAGGTTTTGCATATTACCTCACACTTATGTTTAATTAATTAGAGAAAAAGGCTATTGTCATCCTTCTTTATGTTTTATTGCAGAACGCAAGTTTTGGAACTATTTCACATCAAATGAAGCAAGAATCAGGTCAATCGGATAAGCGATGCTCATCGACTAAGGCTCTGTTACAGTCCGTATTAGTTGATACGGACCTAACCGAATACGGACCAGGAGATAGCGTGATACGCATTAAAGATCAACGGAGTTACTGGATACGGACCTTGGAATATGCGAGACAATAAAGATCAACGGAGTTACCGATGAAGCAATCAAGCTAATGTTATTTCAATTCTCATTAAAAGATAAAGCAAGAGCATGATTGTTTTCCTTACCGGCCAATTCCATTCAAACTTGGGACCAATTGTTTAATGTGTTTATTGCAAAATATTTTCCGCCATCTAAAACTTCAAGATTTAGAAATGCAATTACTAATTTTGAACAAAGAGATGGTGAATCATTGTGTGAAGCATGAAATAGATATAATGATATGTTAAGGTGTTGTGCACATCATGGTCTATAAATGATTGATTGGTCAAACTTTTTATAATGGTCTAAACACTACAAACAGGTTGTCTATTGATGCTTCTGCAGGAGGCACAATCATGAACAAGGAACCTGACGAGGCTTAAAACCTAATTGAAGAGATTGCAATCAACCAACACTACTGGATCCCTGAGCGCAAGAAGCCAACTCCAACACCTGGCATGCACAGAGTTGATGAAATAGCCATGCTAAGCGCAAAGATTGATGCATTGCAACTGGCACTCAACAACCAGACCAAGCAGCGAACAGTAGCAGCAGTCAATGCCGCAACAACATGTGGTTATTGTGGAGGAGCGCATGAGATGAACGAATGTACGAATGTGACGGAAACTAAGGAGGAAACAGAGTAAGTAAACGCCATTGACAACAGCTTTCGACCTCAGCCCGCCTACAATTCGTACCATCGAACAACCGAAACCATCCAAACCTCTCATACGCAAACAACCAAAGACCCACTTCACCTCAACAGAACTACTAACCACAACCCAATTACCAGCCAAGATACAACAATTCTCAACCAAGTTACCAACCGAGGCAGTACAACCAATCACAGCAACCTGACATCGCATCACTATTGGAGAGATTCCTCGGGAAGCAAGATAAGATGAACACTGAAATCACGCAAAAGATCGAATCCTTAACAAACCATTACAAAAATATGGAAGACCAAATTCCTAAATTGGCGAGAGATCTCTCGAACATCACACGAGGAAAAGACAAACTTCCAGGTCAACCGGAAGAAAATCCAAGAGAAACTTGCTATAGCATCACGTTAAGGAACGGCACAGGTTATAAAGGACCTCCAATGCCCAATCTAACTTCAAATGAGGAACATTACTATACTTTGAGGAATACGAGTTGCAACAACCGGAGCCGCCTGTATTTGAATTGCAAGCAGACCCGATTGAGGAACAGAATGACACCATAGGTGGACAGAACGACAACCTGAACCTGAATACCTTTCACCACCACCCTACAAGCCGCCTCTGCCATTCCTCAAAAGCCTATCAAGCACAAGATGGAGCAACAATTCGCGAGATTCATGGAGACCCTCAAGTAATTACAAATCACTATCCCCTTCATTGAGGCAATTGCAAGCATACCCTCGTATGCTAAATTTCTGAAGGAGATCCTTTCAACTCGCAACAGACTCCAAGAATTCTCAACAGTTCCGCTCAATCTAGAATGCAGTGCGCTCGTGCAAAGCAAATTACCGACTAAGTTGAAAGATCCGGGAAGCTTCTCGATTCCGTGCACCATAGGCACAACAGATTTCAAGAGAGTTCTATGTGATTTGGGAGCAAGTGTGAGTTTAATGCCAAATGTGGTATTTGATAAATTGGAATGTGGAGAACTATCACCGACGCGAATTTCACTGCAACTCGCTGACCGATCAATTCGATATCCCGAAGGAGTATTGCTAGATGTCCCAATCAAAGTTGGTAAATTTTGAATACCAGCAGATTTCGTGGTAGTGGACATGAAAGAAGATGAGCAAATTCCAATCATCCTTGGAAGACCATTTCTCGCTATATGTGGAGCAATGATTGATGCTAAGAATGAGAAAATTTCATTAAATGTCGGGAAGGACAAGATGATCTATAACATGAATGAAACCTTCAATATCCCTCCTGACATCAATCTTGCTTACAGTTTGGGAACAATGGGTAAGACTAGCGAAGATGAATTGAGGCTGGATTAACCGGAAGACATCAGAGAAATGACATGCGCAGTAGAGATGGAGAGATTGTTCAACATACAAGATGACAATCATGAAGAAAAATATCAAACTCATCCTACCTCTGAAACGACACGAACTGATGATCAAAAGGAGAGTCCTTATACCGCTAACAACAGGAATTACTCTCTTTGGCCCTCGCATCGATCAAGAACCTCCGTGAAGAACTGGATGCAATTTCTCAAAGACTCGATAAAGTTGAATCAATGCTCATCATGAGTCTGGCATTCGACCCCGGGCCACGAACATCAAGCAACAAAGGAGGGGAAATAACACAAAAGAGACTTACAACAGGATTCTTCGAAAAAGACGACTTTAACAAGACAACACATCGCATTGAAGGAAGATCCCCAGACGAGCTACCTGTTTGCACGTTCTGGAATACATTTGGAAGAAATTGACACGAGACAAAGTCAAGCTAATGACTTTAAACAAGCGCTTCTTGGGAGGCAACCCAAGACTTTTTACCTTTTAGCATTTATTTATTTTACTTAGGATTTTTAATTGAAGAACAAATCACATCCACCTACTTTTCATGGCCAAGTGAACATGTTGGAGGAAGGGCTCGGCGAAAAGCATTGGAAAAGATGAAAAAATAGTCCCTGGTACGGTCCGTATCAACCAATACGGACCAAGTCAGTGGATACGGAGCTGAAGGATGGAGAGTAGAGAGAACAAGTAGCGAATACGGTCCGTATTGCCCAATACGGTCCATATTCAAGAGTTGGTGAGAAGCAGTTATCGGTGTTATTATTTAACGAACCGTATCAATCAATATGGTCCGTAATGAAGGGAAATCCATGAGATGCGAACCCGTTAAGAAGAGACGTTTGAAACCCCGCGCGAACCACGTCTCATAACCGTTAAACCCTTCGGTTTTTAACCCTAAACCCCGAAAATCTCTCTCTTTTCCTCTATTATCTCCCTCTCTTAATCTTTCCTCTTTCTCCCTCTTCTTTCCTTGTTAAAAACCCGAGCACCATTCTCCTCACCGTCGGCCACCATCTTCAACTCCACACTCACCACTTCCTCTCCTTGGAACCACTGCTGCCGCCTTCCTCTCCACACCACTGCTCCAATACGGCCCGTACCGGGTCCATACCCGGCGTCTCCTTAACCCTTCTATCACACAATCTCGGTTTTTCTACCCTTTTTCATTTTTCAATCTTTAAATTCAGTTTTTATTTGTGTTAACTTGGTCTCTGTTATATTTGTTTAGGATAATTGTTGTTTTATTTTTCAAAAATCATAAAATCACAAAAATAGGTTTATTTCAGTCGGTTTACCAGTTTCTACCAGTCCAATACGGTTCGTATCACGTGATACGGTCCGTAATCGTTTACCAGAAAACCAGTTCAGTACTTGTACCAATTTTTATTCTCTATTGAATACGGTCCGTATTGACCAATACGGTCCACTAGTCCGGTACTTGAATATTTTCGTCTAACCAACCAGTCCGTAACTAGACCGTATTGCCCAATACGGTCCGTAACAAAGACCTAAATTTGCAGCAAATGGCCCCGAAACTGAAAAAATTTGTAGGGGCATGTTAGTGTAATAATTTAAAAGTCAATCATAGGATAATTGTATTCTATATATTTGTTCATGTAATGGATGATTAATAAAGATATCATTTGTTCTTTGAGAATTTATCGAATTTATGAATCATTTCGAGTTCATGACTTGAAATTGTAAGACTCCATAATATATATGATAAATACTCTTAAAAGTCTGTAACCGTGGTAATTAGCAAAGAAGACTAATTGACCATTTAAATGTTAGTGTGTGGATTAAATGATGGTTAAGTTTTACAAACCATAGACAAAGAGTTGTCATTTTAATCACACAGATACATGTTAGAGAACATGGTATTTGACAGAGCCTAAATGAAACATTAAATGGTGTGTGTTCGTGTCATTAATGTTTTCATTCAGTGTTAAGTTCTAAAGTATGAGGTATTCATCTTCCTACATAGGAAGTGTGTATTCATGAGTGTTGTCCAATGCTATCCGTAAAAAGTAGTTATACAAATAACATTCCATTATGCATAACTTATGCGGAGGGAAGATGTTCACCAAGACTACTATTGTCCCTCGTATTATTGTTGAGTATTTTAAGTATAGGATTTTATGCTTGTTTTTATACTCTTTAGACTTTTAAATTTATAAACCTAAATACTCAATGATTGGTCGGATGCAAGCGCACAACCTATCCTTGTAGTACTTTGGGTATCGATCCACAGGGAGTATGGTTAAAAACTAGGTTTTGACCTTATCAACTAATTTCAGAAAAATAAAAGAAAGTAAAGTAAAATTGGGGGGTTTTGTTCTAACAATCCTAAGTTTGGGTTTAATACCCGAAAGAAGAGATTGTAACAATTAAACTAAAAACTGAAAAGTAAAAGAAAGTTTTGGTTGCTTTTCAAGATTTGGAAGTCTAGGGGCATTCGGTCTACAATCCCTTGCTAATTCTATCTACTCGGTTTGTTTAAATTCATGTGTGATTTGATGAGGTTTCTAACCTAATATGTTAAAAAGGGTCACTTTCATGAATTAATAACGTGCCTAAGTAATTCAGACTTCACGGTTAGGTCATTCACCCTAGCTACCTAGACCATAAGCTCTTGTTAGTCTCTCATCTCCTCGAATATTGGTATTTCACGATTAAGTCCTTCATACCAATATCCAATTCAATTTGAGATGTCCTAATTAGGAGTTGACTTCACAGTTACGTCCTTCACCAAATCCTTAACCCTAATTTCTATAGTTCCGGTTTAGATTACAAATTGGTTAGATCCTAATCCAAACCTAGGGTATTTGTGTTCATAATTTGGTACTCTCCTATCCCATCCTAGCAATATTGGTTCTTTCGAATCCAACACGGGACTTGTCCAATTCAAGTACTAAACTATGTAATTAACACAAATGATAAATCACAGAAATTAACAATCAAATCCGATAAAACAATCATAATAAAAAGAAATAACCGAATAAGATAGAATTAAACAAGTTCATGCATTGACCTAAACCCCTAGAGAGGAAGACTAGCCTCTCATGGAGATGCAAGTATTCATCAAAAGATTAAAACAAAACATGGCTAAAACAAAGAGAAATTAAATAGAGAAATAGTTTACACCCTTCTCTATATGAAGAACCTTGTCTTGTCTTTGTTTGCTGTGAACTTCCCTTATTCTTCCTTGATTCGTCTCCAAAAGATGAGAAATTTGGCTAAGTATGGATAGTAAGGTGGATTGGTAGTGGATTGTAAGTGGGTGATTTGGAAGGAAAAGTTCTAGCCTTTTTATAGGAGAAGTACTGCTTAATCTAGAGCCAATGGACGTGGAGAGTCATTAGATACTTGCCCCACAAGTTTTCCCCCGTCCCCACTTTCCATATTTCACTTCTGGGTCATTTTTAGAAGCGCCGAAAATAGAAAACCCAATTTTTAGGCTGAATGCGACTTTAGTGCGTCCGCACGGGATTTTACATTCTGAATTTGAATTTTGTTCCTTCATAAAAATTGTAGATCTTGTTGTCCTAGTTCTGTCAAGCATTTACTCACCTAAATCGGCGTTCGTATGATCAAGTTATGGCTAAAATACAAACTGTGTGTCGGAAGCTGAAATTTCAATGCGGCCAGAGTGCGACCGCATTGACTTTCAAGTTCAGGTGCTAGTTTTGCGTGCTGCTACAGTGCGTCCGCACTAGGCTCGGACTTTTTCCGTGCGATTAAAGTGCGGCCGCATCGATATCCGTGCTTCCGCACGGATTTTGATGCACAGCTCATTATACCTTTTTCAAATTGGCGTGTGTCCATAAATCTTTATATGTACTTAGTGCAGCCATATCGTAATCTGTGTGCCTGCACTGGGCATTTTTCTTTGTTTTTCTTCATTTTTCTTCATTTCCTGCAAATTAAAGCTGAGCAAACGCAGTAACTTGATTCTAGGTGTATTCTATTCTATTTATGTTCAAAATACAAGATATTTGGTGTTATTTCGTGATAAAAATCAGATCGAATATGTATATTATTTAGGTCTATCAATTATTATACGAGTGATGGTATCAATAGGCCTTATGATGAAATATGATTATCTGCATGCGATATGATTAAAGAGTTAATCATATTTGATAAAACTATTTAAGATCGAGAAAAAATTAAGTTTGCAAGGATAATACATACCTACTTTGAAACTGATATGATACTATGAGACAAAAGAATTAACACGAGTAAATTGTTTACTGGATCGTGTGTTAATTGGGTAGTCGTAATGTATTCTGCCAAATGTCTCTTATGATTTATCGAATTAAAGGAGTTTTAATTCTATTGCCAACATAACACAGATCCTATCGGGTCACACCAATAGGAAAGTAATTAGAGAAATTTTATGATTAATTATAAATTGTTATAATTAATAAATAAAAATAAATGTCATGGAGATGACATGCTTAAAATAGATTAAATTATAAATGTGTATGACACGTCCTATAAATTTAATCGCAATCGTAATCGCAAGAAATATAATTATTCAGAATAATTGTATATATATATTATATGGATTAAAATATTAATTATGAATTAATATTTTGGGCCAAAAGCCCATTTGGAATTTGGGCCTAAATTCAAATTAGATTTTAATTCAAAAGCCCAAATTAAATTAAATTGAAAAGGCCCAAATTAAATCAATTCAATTTGGGCCAAGGGCATTTTTGTCTTTCTCTTTGAAACCGCCATGTAAGGGTATTTTTGTAAGTAGCAAACCGACTTTAAACCCTATATAAAGGGGTGGAGGGGTGGAGAGAAAATTAGAACAAATCCGATCCAAGTTCGAATTAGAATCCGATTCGATTCGTACTTTAATTTTCTCCCAAATAGTGATTTTGTAGAAAATCTGGTAATCCATATATATATATTCTTGCGAGAATAAAATATTTATTCTTATGAATAGTGTTTTCGCATAATTAATCGTACTTACGGTGAATAGTGATTTACCGAAAACTATGACTTTTTCGAATACCGTTGGTATAGTATTTCTGGCAAAAGAAATACCAACTCTCTAGTAGTTCCTGGTGGATACTAATAGAGGCACTAGATTTCTGGTGCTACGAAACCAAGTCAGACTGCAAATCCAATTCGAATTTGGATTAAGGTATAAATGTTATCTTAATTTATTTAATTGTTAAATAGATTTAGTTTTTAGAAATCAATCATGGAATTGATCCTCGTAGGATTAAAAGGTTGTGTCAAGGGAAAGACTGGAAAATGAACTTTTGGTGTTCTTTCCGACGTACCTCTTGTAATCCTCGGCTTAATTTAGAAGTAAAATTTTTGTTTTATGGTATTTCCGCAGCTTAAGCCTAATCAAAGGGTTGCATGAAAACCCTACAGGGCAGTCACCAGGAAAGCTAAGAAAGTCCTTAGAGGCGACGGCCCGAGCAACTCACCCCACAGCTCATCTAGCCGATCTTTTCGGTCCTCAAGCTCGCAACCTCAATCCTCAAACCACTCATCCTCTCAAGCCAACACCAATGACTCGGACAATAATGCATTCATCTCGTCTCTACCGCCAGGAGATGCAGACTATGTCCCGAATGAGTTCGACCCTCAAGATTTTGAACAAGAAGATGAAGATGAACAAATGGAGGAAGCAGCCGAGTACCAACCCGTCTTCTCACACCCACAATACACTGCCAAATATAACAAACTGAAGACGAAGGAAGCCATCTACCACAAGGCTATCAACACAGACATACTTGAGCGCTTAGGCCTCCTTTCACAATTCGAAGGAGAGGCTGAGTTACAAAATCGGGCAAATGTCGAGAGACAGCGGAGACTCGAGGAGGAGACACATTTTGACGAGCACATAAGAGCAGGCGCAGCAGCCATTAGAGGCGAGTCTTCAGGGGCGGGACCATCTAATGCCACTACAAGCGAATATGATCAGTTCATCCAGGCGGTACAATGGATGAACTTGAATTTTGAAGAGCTCGCTACACACTCGAGAGAGAGCAGCAAGCGGATTGAGCAGACCTCACTTCACTACAACAAGAGGTTGATCAAGTCCGCAACAGCATGGAGGAGATCAGGAGGAGCGTAGATGAGGGTAGGTGTGAGATCCAGCAAGCGCGCTACCTCAACCAACAGTACTATCAATTCACCCTCGACTCCGGATTTCAGTACGAGCCACCACCTTATGGACTCTTCGACCCATCATTCTACGAGGAGATCCATCGCCCACCACCACCTCCACCACCTCAGGATTGAGGTGCAGCGAGTTGTATCTTTCCCTCGGTCTATTTACTTTATACTTTCTTTATTTTTATCTCTCGAGCATTGGGGACAATGCTCAATTTTATTCGGGGGGTAGGAGGTAAATTGACCATGTATCTTTAAAAAATTTCGCATTTTTATTTTCTTTTAGATGATAGTAGTTTTACTCAATTTTTGACTAGGGTTGGAGGCTTTACCGAAAATCCTAGAATGATTGGTTGAGCTTTTTAGCTAGCTTGCATTTTAATTTCCGTAGGAGTAGGATAATCAAATAAGAAATTGTTTTGAATTGAGTTAGGCTAGGGTTTAAACAATTGGCCATGATACAAAAATTCGAAATTTTTGAAAGCTGATATCTCTCCATTATGTCTATATTCCGACCCCAATTCATATACAAACCTGTGCCTAAAAGCCTAAAAGTGTGAACATTTCATTTAAATATCAATAGAATGTGGTACTGCTATGCTTTG
Organism: Carex kokanica; assembly: GCA_025461125.1. Classification (NCBI taxonomy): domain Eukaryota; kingdom Viridiplantae; phylum Streptophyta; class Magnoliopsida; order Poales; family Cyperaceae; genus Carex; species Carex kokanica. Next base: position 171,206 of record JAJGRX010001312.1, read on the forward strand.
TTTATTGATTTGCAGAAAACGGGCGAAAAAACAAGGAAGATTCTGCCTTTGACACATTTTCACACGGTCCGTGCACATTCTTGTGCGGACCGTGCACTAACCGCCCGATCAGACAGAGAGTTCTCACGAAGAGGCTAAATTTTTGTAACTTAAACGTACAGGCACACGGTCCGTGCAGAATCCTGTGCGGACCGTGCACAGAAAATTCGGAAGTCCAGTCTGGCGATGGAAAGAAATGCCAGCTGGGGAGGTCGAAAAGGAAGGTTTTTAATACACGATTTTGGGCATTAAAAGGAGGGGATTGCAGACCTAAAGAGGACGGCTGGCTCTTGGGAAGAAATCTTGGCTTGGAGAAGAAGGGGGGAGTCGAATCTTCATCTCTCTTCGAGTTTTGTCATGAACTTTCATATAACTATTTGTTTTATTTGCTTTTTAACCATGCTTGAGTAGACTTTTATGTTTCTAGGGTTATGATGTAGTCGAATGCTTAGTTTTATTTGCTAGTTACTTGGAATTTGTGTTGAATCTTGTGCTTGCTTGATTGTGTAGTATTTTATTGCTTAGTGGAAATAGTTTGAATTGAATTGTTAATCCGCTAGATGAAAGGCCTCGTCTAGATGGAAATCGAATAACCTTGATATTCACTAGACCAAACTAAGTATTTGAGATAGGTTTACGATCCGAGAGGTGAAACCAAGTAGTAGCCGAGAGGTGAACTTTTCCTCGTATCGAGAGATCGAGGATATCTTTAGTAAACCAACAAGTGACTTAGGATTATTAAGCCAACATGCGAAAGTTGAGGTTTGAGAACCCTAGGAGGGCAGAAATTGGATCCCGCACCGAGTAATTAAGCCGACATGCGAGAGTTGAGGTCTAGGTACTTTGGTTCGGTCAATAGAACCCTGCGCAGGAGAATCAACACAGAAACCAGTAGCTGCTGTATTAACTCGAGGGCCACACGGACCGTGTACGAGAGTACACGGACCGTGTACGAAAGTGCACGGACCGGGCACCTTGAGACTAAGCTGAGATGAAATCAGAAACCCTAGGAACCCCTTTTTTTAATTAAATTAAACCCAAATCAAAGTTTATTTTACTGTTCTGAATTTTATTATTTGAACTGTTAGGACACGTAATACCCCAAATCAACCTTTGCAGACTTCTAGAATATCTGTAGTTTAAGTAAAGTCCGATAATTGTCAAACCGTCCCTGTGATCGATACCCGACAATATACTACTCGATAGGACTGTGCACTTGCAGTCTGAACCGAAGGTGTATTTAAGGTTTAAAAGGTACAGTTTACTGTACTGAAACTTTGTGCATTACCTTATGGTGCAACAAGTTTTTGGCGCCGTTGCCGGGGAAGGCATTGAAAATTTCAGATTTTGCTTATTTTGCTAAATTCTAGATTTTAACTTTTTCTTTTATTTTTTCTCTCACCACAGGATCAAGCTGGAACACGTACTACCACCCAAGGGTGACTACAATCTTAGGAGCAGAGCACAAACCTCGAACACAGAAACTCCTCCAGATCCAACTCAAATCCAGAACACAGCTATTCCTGCACCACCACCTCTGCACACGGTCCGTACACTCAGACGACCAGAGCAGAGGAGACATGAATAACAACGGAAACGACAGAGAAGAGGACGGGAATGATGTCCACGACTCTGATGATGACATGGCTGACTTTGTCCCAAGGACTTTGCGAGAATTCAATGTGCCAAGAGCTGGAGATGTGAGGGGAGCAATCAGACTGCCAAGGATTGTCGGAAACCAACCGAACTTCAATCCCGGCGTTGTCAACATCGTGCAGCAGAACACTTTTCATGGATTGGATCATGAAGATCCACATGCTCACCTTCAGACATTTCTTGAGTGTTGCACAACCATTAAAACTAATGGCGCAACCACTGATTACATTAGACTCGCATTATTTCCTTTTACTCTTAGAGATAAAGCCAAGAAATGGTTAGGGTCTTTACCAAGGGATTCGGTAACAACTTGGAAGGAATTGTCGAAACTGTTTCTGACTAGATTTTTCCCTCACAAAAGAACTGCTAAGGTTAGGACCCAGTTAACCAGTTTTAACCAAAGACCTGATGAACCATTGAATGAGGCATGGGAAAGGTTTAGGGAATTGCAATACTCTTGTCCACACCATGGTATACCAGATTGGTTGTTGATTCAGACCTTTTATGATGGTTTGACTGATAGTACTCGCACCTCTATTGATGCTGTTGCAGGTGGAGCACTTATGTCAAGGGAACCTCTTGAAGCCATGGACCTGATCGACAACATGGCTCAGAACCAACAATGGTCCGGCCGCGATAACACCCGAGCTGGAGGAGGTGGCCGATTCGAGGTCGATCAGATCACTGCTCTAACCGCCAAGCTTGATGCCATGCAGAAAGCTTTTGACAAGATGAGTGTGAAATCGGTCAACCAGCAACAACAAACTTGTATCATGTGTGGGGACGAAGGTCACGCTTACGAGGAATGCCCACTAGCGCAGAGGGATGAAGAAACCGAGCAAGTCAACTCTCTCAACAATGAACCATCCTACTTTCCAAAACCTCCTTTCAACCGATCTTACTCCAAAGACCCGGTTGAGCAACAAAACTGGAGGTGGAAACAAAACAACCCTGCGCCATTTAGCAATGCTTCCAATCCCTCTTTCAACAACTCCTTCAACAATCCATCTGGCAGCAACAATAACCGAAACTTCTATCAAAATGCATCTTTCAACAATTCCAACAACCGAACAGCTCAATCAGGTCCTCCTAAACCATATAATGACTTTATGTATGAGCAAGGGAAAATGAACCAGATGATTTTCGAACAGATGCAAACAATGAATGCTCAAATGAACGCTCAGTTGGCTGCTCAGAACAAGTTGATAGAGCAAATAAGCGACAAAGTCAACACAAGCCTTACACCACCAGGAAGGCTACCCAGCCAACCAGAGGTAAACCCCAGGGGGGAAGCTAAGGCGGTAACACTGAGAAGTGGAACCCAGTACGAAGGACCTGCCATACCTCACCAAGTTTTGACTGACACGGACCGTGCAAATTCCACACGGGCCGTACAGAACCCTGACCATGTCGAACTCACATGACCGGACACCATCTCAAATTCTTCTGCCAAGAACACAGACCGTGCAGATTGCACACGGCCCGTGCACACTCCAATTTCTGAAGAAATTGAACATCCGGACCGTGCAGAACCCACACGGCCAGCAGGAAACATTGAAACGACGGTTCACACGGACCGTGCAGATGTCACACGGCCCGTGCAAGAAGAACCTGGAAGTCAGAAAAAGACATGGGCTGAGAAACCTCCACCTTACCGGCCACCTGTACCCTTTCCTCAGAGGCTAGTTGATACAAGACTGAATGAAAAATTCGCTAAATTCATCGATGTTCTCAAGCAATTGCACATTACCATTCCATTCACCGAAGCTTTGACCCAAATGCCCACATACGCCAAGTTCCTCAAAGACATCCTTTCCAACAAACGAAGCTTGGGGGGACACGAGACGGTAAAACTGATGGAACAGTGCAGTGCTATTCTGAGAAGCGAGCTACCACCCAAACTGGAAGACCCGGGTAAGTTTTCTATCCCTTGCACCATAGGGAAAGCCACGATCAAGAAAGCTTTATGTGACTTGGGAGCTAGCGTGAGTCTCATGCCACGCACCATCTTTGATCGAATGGGGGTAGGTGAGCTCAGACCTACGCGAATGACTCTGCAACTGGCAGACTCCTCGGTAAGATTACCACTTGGCATAGTGGAAGATGTACCGGTTCAGGTTGGTAAATTCTATGTACCTACTGATTTTGTTGTAATGGAAATGGAAGAGGATAAGGAAGTCCCCATTATTCTGGGAAGACCTTTTCTAAGAACTGCAGGTGCGATAATTGATGTGCATAAAGGAACGTTGACCCTGAACATTGGAGAGAAGAAAGTGCGATTCCAAATTGATCGAGCCATGAAGTATCCCTCATCAATCGAATCGTGCTTCAGAGTAGATGTAATCGAAGAATGCTTGACAGATTTGGCCGAGGATTACTTTCTTGAGCAAGTCAACAGCTCGCTAAGGTATCATTCTGACTATTTATCCGAATTGCAGGTTGAAACAAGCGAGCGGGATTCGATTTGTGCAGCAGAAACTACATTTCACAATCTGGAACTAACACACGGACCGTATGAACCACACACGGACCGTACAACAACATCAGAGAAGCTGGAGAACAAGGAGGCACAAGGGGAGCACATAGTTCACATGGGAGCCGAACACGGACCGCACAACCCTTGCACGGACCGTACACCAGCCCAGATGGAGCAATCGACTCCCGAGCTCAAACCTCTTCCAGCTAATCTCAGGTATGAGTTCCTTGGACCAAATAAAACATGTCCAGTGATTATAAATGCAGATCTCAACTCCGATCAGACCGCCAAACTCTTGGAGAAGTTGAAAGCTCATAAAGGCGCGATCGGATACTCAATCAAGGACTTGAAAGGGATCGACCCAACCATCTGCACGCACAGAATCTTGCTGGAAGAAGATCACAAGCCGTCTGTTGAACACCAGAGGCGGCTCAACCCAAATCTGAGGGAGGTAGTAAAAAAGGAAATTTTAAAACTTCTTGAAGCAGGTATCATCTACCCGATTTCCGACAGCAAATGGGTAAGCCCTGTCCATGTGGTGCCGAAGAAAGGAGGAGCAACAGTAGTGAAGAATGACAAGGATGAGATGATCCAAACACGCGTCATGACCAGCTGGAGGATGTGCATAGACTACCGAAAGCTCAACACGGCCACGCGCAAGGATCACTTTGCATTACCCTTTGTTGATCAACTCCTTGAAAGGCTTGCAAATCATTCTTATTTTTGTTATCTTGATGGGTATTCTGGTTTCTTTCAAATACCCATCCACCCACAGGACCAAGAAAAGACCACTTTTACATGCCCATATGGTACTTATGCATACCGTAGGATGCCCTTCGGTCTTTGCAATGCACCGGCAACTTTTCAAAGAGCCATGATGGCTATCTTTTTTTATTTCATTGAAAAAGAAGTCGAGATTTTTATGGATGATTTTTCTGTCTATGGTACTTCTTTCGATTCTTGTTTGACAAACCTTTGTAAGATTTTACAGAGATGCGAGGAAGTGAATTTGATTCTCAATTGGGAGAAATGTTACTTCATGGTACAAGAAGGTGTTGTTCTAGGACATGTTGTCACTTTCAAAGGAATTGAAGTAGACAAGGCAAAAATAGAGGTAATCGAGAAACTCGAGACCCCGTCCAATGTTAAGGGTGTCCGAAGCTTTCTAGGCCATGCGGGGTTCTACCGCCGCTTCATCAAAGATTTCTCGAAAATCGCAAAACCACTGACCAATTTACTCATTAAAGATTCTGACTTTATTTTTTCAGATGATTGTGTCAAGTCTTTTTGCAGATTAAAAGAAGCTCTCATTTCAGCGCCTATCTTGCAACCACCCAACTGGTCTCTACCATTCGAGCTCATGTGCGACGCGAGTGACTATGCAGTCGGGGCAGTTCTTGGGCAAAGGAAAGACAAGATGCCATACGCTATCTACTATGCTAGCAAGGTGCTAGACGCGGCCCAGATGAACTACACAACAATTGAGAAGGAGCTTCTCACCGTTGTATTTGCCCTCGACAAGTTTAGATCATACTTAGTTGGCTCGAAAATAATTGTCTACACAGACCATGCCGCACTCAGGTATCTTTTGAATAAGAAAGATGCAAAACCCAGATTAATCAGATGGATTCTTCTTTTGTAGGAATTTGATCTAGAAATCAGAGACAAGAAAGGAGTTGAAAATTCTGTGGCCGACCATTTATCTCGACTTCATTGGGAGGATGACAGTGCCACCAATCTGCCAATTAATGACTCATTTCTAGACGAACAACTGCTATCCATAAACACTAATCTGGAATCCCTGTACACGGTCCGCACACACCATCACACGGGCCGTACATCAATCCACACGGACCGTGCACACCCCAACTCGACCCCTTGGTATGCGGATTTTGCAAACTATCTTGCATCCGGAGTACTGCCCACCACAATGACCTACCAGCAAAAGAAGAAGCTCAGATCAGACGCCAAGTACTACTTCTGGGAGGATCCTTTCCTTTTCAAAGTTGGAATCGACGGGATATTCAGACGCTGCGTTCCATACAATGAGACAAGCTCCATTATTGCACACTGCCACTCATCTGCTTATGGGGGACATGCCTCGTTCTCTAAGACAGCTGCTAAGGTATTACAATCAGGCTTCTATTGGCCCACTATTTTCAAAGATACACGAGCCTTTGTTCTCGCTTGCGACCGGTGTCAGAGAACCGGGAACATAACAAGGCGCAGTGAAATGCCTCTAAACTCCATTCTGGAGGTAGAGATTTTCGATATATGGGGCATAGATTTCATGGGACCATTCCCGTCATCTCGCGGGTACGAGTATATCTTGGTGGCAGTAGACTACGTGTCTAAATGGGTTGAAGCAGTGGCGTGTCGCACGGCTAATTCAAACGCAGTGAAGCGGCTGTTCACAAATGTTATTTTTCCTTGTTTTGGAGTGCCTCGTGCTGTTATCACTGACGGGGGCAAGCACTTCATCAACCGACAGTTCGACAATCTTTTGAGCCGACATGGGGTCACACATAAGGTATCCACCTCTTATCACCCTCAAACTAACGGTCAAGCTGAAATTTCTAACAGGGAAATTAAATCCATCTTGGAAAAAACCGTGGCAAGAACAAGGAAGGACTGGTCGCTCAAGCTGAGTGATGCACTCTGGGCCTATCGAACAGCCTTCAAAACACCGATTGGCATGAGTCCTTTCAAGCTAGTGTACAGGAAACCGTGTCACTTACCAGTCAAAATTGAGCACAAGGCATTCTGGGCCACGCGAGCAATCAACATGGACATGCTTGCAGCTGGAGACAAACGTATCCTTAACTTGCACGAGTTGGAGGAGATGCGTCTAAATGCCTATGAGAATGCAAGGATCTACAAAGAAAGAACAAAGTGGATCCATGACAAACGCGTCACGCCTCGCGAATTCAGGGAAGGAGATCTTGTACTCTTATTTAACTCTAGGTTAAGACTTTTTCCAGGTAAGCTCAAATCAAGATGGTCAGGCCCATTTGAAGTGAAGAAGGTGTACCCTTTCGGTGCAGTTGACATTGCAAATGAAGAATGCGGGACCTTTAAGGTCAATGGTCAGTGTCTCAAGAACTATATTGCTTATCACTCTCTCAATGAGCGGTTTGTTCAGGCTCTCTCTGACCCCGCTCCAACCGAGACTTAGAGGAAGGTGGTCAAGCTCGAGACCTAAAACAAGCGCTTCTTGGGAGGCAACCCAAGCATTTTTTTATTTTTATTTTCTTATTTTTATTTTTGCATGTCTACAAGTTTTATTTCAGTTATTTTTATTAATTTTTCATTCTGCATTTTTACATTCTGATCAAGTAGGAGGAAAACAAGTTTTTGCAGTTCACACGGACCGTACAAGATTCCACACGGGCCGTGTCTTAACCGATTTCAAGTCAGAGAGGATTTTCAGAATTCTTTCCAAACACACGGACCGTACAAAATTCCACACGGGCCGTGTCTTAACCGATTTCAAGTCAGAGAGGATTTTCAGATTTCTTCACGTGCACACGGCCCGCACAAAACTTCACACGGCCCGCACAAAACTTCACACGGACCGTGCAAATCCAACAGGCGCGATCCGAAGAGTCTCGACCCATCGGTTCCACCTCTCCCTTTTTAAAGGACCACCCCACCCACCCCACCGACCCCACCCTAACTTTTGTCGCTTTCCTCCACACGGTCCGAGCAAACCCCACGTGCAACCCTAGCCCCGCTGCTGCCACTGTTCTCCGCCAACCCTCGCCAATTTTTCCTTCTCCCGCTGCCGATCGCCGTCGCCTCTCTCCTTTTTCTCACCGCCGCTACTCTTCTTAGCCGATCTACTCCGCCGTTTCTCTCTTCTCCCTTCTCCTTGGCGCCGCCTCCTCTACACGGTATCTCTCTCCCTCTCTCTCTCTTTTCTTTGATTTTCTCCATTTCTCTAGATCTCTCTCTCCCTTTCTTTGATTTTCACCAAAAATCGCGGCCGCCATTTTTCTCAACTCCAAACCAAAACTCGTACGGACCGTACACAACTCCACACGGCCCGCACACTAACCTGTCACCAACCAGAGGAGAAAACCACTACCATACGGTCCGCACAACCACCTCATACGGCCCGTATAAAACCATAATCCACACCATGCAACGTGAGATCCGTAGCAAGCGCGCCCATGAGAAAAGGCACCCACCACCACCACCATCACCACCACCACCACCCTCTCCTCAATCTTCCCCGGAACGATACGATTCTGACGCCCAAGAGTACTCTTCTGGAGAGTACACAGACTCTGCGGCGCCATACGAGGTAGGTAATTTTCGCATCCCCACTAAACGGATGTTCAAACATTTCAAAAACCTATCCACCAGAGTGTTCGAAAACACTCAAAGAATTGACATGCCGACACTGGCTCGATTCGGAGTTCAGGAGGATTTCCTCCTACTCATTGAGAGAATCGAGTTTGACACTTCTTTTTGGCTCCTAGACAAAGAATCATACAAGGTCGATACCCACGAGTTTCTCTCCTCTCTCCAACTCAAAGTTGATGAACATGATGATCCTTACATCAAGTTCCGGTTGTGTAACTCCACTCAGAAAGTTTACCTTCGCACTCTCCGCATCTGGTTCGGCTTTCACACCATACCAACCATAGAGGATCTCACCTTTCGCGAAGAATTGGAGAAAGACACATTCTGGGCCTTGCTAACCGGCAAACAAGGGGCCGATAACCACGAGTTCAAAGCCCGTTTCATTCCACACCCTGTTATTCGCATTGTCCAGCGGGCTCTTGCATGCACCATTTTCGCACGCGGTGAGACAGTCAACCGCGCGAACAAGGATGACCTTCTTCTGATTGATCAGATGCTTCGCACTGATCCAGACCGTCCAGACCTTGCCATGTTTATGGTTCATCATTGGATCGGTCTCCAGGGTTCGACTCGATCGGGTGGCAAGATAAAAATTGGAGCATATGTCACCCTCATCAAGGAGCGTCTTGCCATAGATGACCCTGGACGTGAGCTATGTAGAGGTCCCACTACTCTTGACACCGAGGGGTTTCGTTTGGCACATTTCACTAGGACAGTGCGGGGTGCTGCTGGTCACATGGACCGCTACTATTGGCGCTTTGAGGATGGCACTCAGCGCGAGCTTCCTTTCCCTGCACCCCTCTCTTTCGATGACCCCGCCACTTGACTTGTCACTGCCACTTCTGCACCTCATCCCGTCCCTGCGACGGACATACCTAGCTCCTCCTACCAGCCACCTGTCACACCAGCCCCTGCGGGCTCCTACCCTGCTGACCCGACTATTCGGGATCTTTACCGGCTGATGACAGACATCCGTTCCACCCAGCAGGAGCAGGGCACTTCCATTCTAGACATCCAGCGCCAGACCACTAGCCAGACTGCTCGACTCAGTGAGTTTGGCGCACACCTCGACGCCTATGGGACAAGGCTAGGAGACATTGAGGAAGCGATGCGCGACTGGTGGTTCGACTCTGACCCCTCCACCGACTACTGATCAGGTTCGTTCTCTTCACCCCAGACTTTTGTTTTACTTTTTATTATCTATTTTATTTTATTTTAGTTGCATGTTCTGAAGCATTGAGGACAATGCTCGGACTAAGCTTGGGGGGATGATAGTTGCATGTAGTTGCATTTTGCATTTAGGTCATATTTATTTTATTTTTTTCTGCACTTTAGTAATAAATTTGTGTGATTGTTGGAATTAGGAGCTAATTTGAAAATTTTTGGTTATAATTTGGATGAAGTTGTGAAATTAGAAATAACCCCATGTTCGATTGAGAGAATTGCATAAGATAAGATGTTTTGAGATTTTGAGAAAATAAAAACTTGAATTGTATCGAGAAAGCATTTTGAAACTGAACTATGCCTTTTAAAAATAGGGAATTGGGATTTTAAATAAAAGAAGGATTGTGATATCCATTGGTATGAAAGAATGCCATTGAATGTGTGTATTCATGATGTATTAAAAGATGGAGAAAATAAGAGTACTGGCAATAAGTCTTACAAGGCACCTTTGAGCTCGTCTCCCAATTTGTGAAAGTTTATAAATACATCAACACACGAAATCCGCAACTTTCTAACCCAAGCTTGTAACAAGCTTGGGGAAGCTAAAAAAAAACAAACAAATCACCACAAATGAGGGGGCATAGATTGAAAAAAAAAATGAACTATCGATAGATTCGGGTTACTAGTTTTCACAAGTATTAAAGCATCTTTGATTATGAAATTTAATTGATCGAATTGTGGGTTGAATCAAAATTGATCAAGGGAAAACCAATTTATCATCCAAAAAGATTCTCATAAGTTTCTAACGAATGCAAGATCATGCAAATTTATCGCTTTCAATAATTTAAACTGCATTTAGGTAAATCCAAGTACCGGCCCAATGCCTAAGTTGAGATTTTTGCTTGAGGACAAGCAAGATTTCAGCTTGGGGGAATTTGATATCTCTCCATTATGTCTATATTCCGACCTCAATTCATATACAAACCTGTGCCTAAAAGCCTAAAAGTGTGAACATTTCATTTAATGTGGTACTGCTATGCTTTGTTTATTGATTTGCAGAAAACGGGCGAAAAAACAAGAAAGATTCTGCCTTTGACACATTTTCACACGGTCCGTGCACATTCTTGTGCGGACCGTGCACTAACCGCCCGATCAGACAGAGAGTTCTCACGAAGAGGCTAAATTTCTGTAACTTAAACGCACAGGCACACGGTCCGTGCAGAATCCTGTGCGGACCGTGCACAGAAAATCCGGAAGTCCAGTCTGGCGATGGAAAGAAATGCCAGCTGGGGAGGTCAAAAATGAAGGTTTTTAATACACGATTTTGGGCATTAAAAGGAGGGGATTGCAGACCTAAAGAGGACGGCTGGCTCTTGGGAAGAAATCTTGGCTTGGAGAAGAAGGGGGGAGTCGAATCTTCATCCCTTTTCGAGTTTTGTCATGAACTTTCATATAACTATTTGTTTTATTTGCTTTTTAACCATGCTTGAGTAGACTTTTATGTTTCTAGGGTTATGATGTAGTCGAATGCTTAGTTTTATTTGCTAGTTACTTGGAATTTGTGTTGAATCTTGTGCTTGCTTGATTGTGTAGTATTTTATTGCTTAGTGGAAATAGTTTGAATTGAATTGTTAATCCGCTAGATGAAAGGCCTCGTCTAGATGGAAATCGAATAACCTTGATATTCACTAGACCAAACTAAGTATTTGAGATAGGTTTACGATCCGAGAGGTGAAACCAAGTAGTAGCCGAGAGATGAACTTTTCCTCGTATCGAGAGATCGAGGATATCTTTAGTAAACCAACAAGTGACTTAGGATTATTAAGCCAACATGCGAAAGTTGAGGTTTGAGAACCCTAGGAGGGCAGAAATTGGATCCCGCACCGAGTAATTAAGCCGACATGCGAGAGTTGAGGTCTAGGTACTTTGGTTCGGTCAATAGAACCCTGCGCAGGAGAATCAACACAGAAACCAGTAGCTGCTGTATTAACTCGAGGGCCACACGGACCGTGTATGAGAGTACACGGCCCGTGTACATCCCACACGGCCCATGTACATCCCACACGGCCCGTGCATGAAAGTGCACGGACCGGGCACCTTGAGACTAAGCTGAGATGAAATCAGAAACCCTAGGAACCCATTTTTTTAATTAAATTAAACCCAAATCAAAGTTTATTTTACTGTTTTGAATTTTATTATTTGAACTGTTAGGACACGTAATACCCCAAATCAACCTTTGCAGACTTCTAGAATATCTGTAGTTTAAGTAAAGTCCGATAATTGTCAAACCGTCCCTGTGATCGATACCCGATAATATACTACTCGATAGGACTGTGCACTTACAGTCTGAACCGAAGGTGTATTTAAGGTTTAAAAGGTACAGTTTACTGTACTGAAACTTTGTGCATTACCTTCTGGTGCAACAAAAGCAATTAGTGATTGTTGCACCAAAATGTAATGCACAAAGTTTCAGTACAGTAAACTGTACTTTTTAAACCTTAAATACACTTTCGGTTCAGATTGTAAGTGCGCAGTCCTATCGTATAGTATATTGTCGGGTATCGATCACAGGGATGGTTTGACAATTACCGGACTTTACTTAAACTACAGAGATTCTAGAAGTCTGCAAAGGTTGATTTGGGGTATTACGTGTCCTAACAGTTCAATGACAGTAATTAAAAACAATAAAGTAAACTTTGATTTGAGTTTAATATAATTAAAAAGGGGTTCCTAGGGTTTCTGATTTCATCTCAGCTCAGCCTCAAGGTGCCCGGTCCGTGCACTTTCATGCACGGGCCGTGTGTAATGTGCACGGGCCGTGTGTAATGTACACGGGCCGTGTACTCTCATACACGATCCGTGTGGCCCTCGAGTTAATACAGCAGCTACTGGTTTATGTGTTGTTTCCTGTGCAGGGTTCGATTGGCTGAACCAAAGTACCTGGACCTCAACTCTCGTACGTTGGCTTAATTACTCGGTACGGGATTCAATTTCTTCCCTCCTAGGGTTCTCAAACATCAACTTTCGCTTGTTGGTTTAATTATCCTAAGTCACTTGTTGGATTACTAAAGATATCCTCGATCTCTCGATACGAGGAAAATTTCACCTCTCGGCTACTACTTTTTCGCCTCTCGGTTCATAAACCTATCTCAAATACTTAGTTTGGTCGAGTGAATATCAAAGTTATACAATTTCCATCTAGACGAGGCCTTTCATCTAACGGATCAACAATTCAATTCAAACAATTTCAACTAAGCAATAAAATACTACACAATCAAGCAAACACAAGATTCAACACAAATTCCAAGTAACTAGCAAATAAAACTAAGCATTCGACTACATCATAACCCTAGAAACATAAAAGTCTACTCAAGCATAGTTAAAAAGCAAATAAAACAAATAAAGATAAAGGAGTTCATAGAAAAACTCGAAGAACAATGAAGATTCGTCGCAAAACTCGCGTTTTCCTCCTCTCTTCTCTGCCTCCTCGCTTAGCCGTCTTCTCCTAATCCTAAGTTGCTCTCCCAAGAGCCTGCCGTCCTTTTAGGTCTGGAAATCTCCTCTTTTAAAGCCCAAAATTGCGTATTAAAAGTCTTCCTTTTCGACCTCCCCAGCTGGCATCTTTTTCCATCGCCAGTCTGGATTTTCTGGATTTTCTGTGTGACTGCACACAAATGTGTACGGACCGTATGCCTGTGTTAGCCTCTTGCGTGAAACTCTCTGTGTGGTTGGGCAGTTAAGGTACGGTCCGTACACAAATGTGTACGGACCGTGTGCTTGTGTCTTTGGCTCAGATTGTAGATCTTCTCGCAAGCTTTCCGAAAAGTGGTCATACATCCAAAACGGAGTTACGAGTCAAAATCTATGACTGTTTTAATTTCAGATGCTGAAATTTCAGCATCATATACAGGTCGTGTGGATGGTGTCCTGGTCGTGTCTGTATTCGGGCAGAGGGTTGTACAGTCCACATCAGAAGGTTCACGGACCGTATATAAACCTTTGAATTCCATTTCCTCGGTTTCGCCCGTTTTCTGCAAAGTAAGAACAAATGCGCAGCAGTACCACATTCTATAGATATTCAATGAAATAAAACACGATTTGACAGTTTTAGGCACAGGTTTTGGCACAAAGTTTGATCGGAATATAGATAAGAAAGCGAGATATCAGTGATCTCAAAACTGAACAATCGATTGCTAACCATGAATGTTGACCAAAACCGCAAACCTTAGAATTTTTATTGTTGAGTGATTTATTTTTTGCAAAGTCCTTTAAGTCTGAGAGTGTTCTAGAATACCCATTTATTATAGATAGACCCCTAGCGAAACTATGCAATAATTCCTTGTATGAATGAATACTTGGAATTGTGTGTAATCATGTTACTTGTGACACAAAAATATTTACTTGTGCAAATTTTTAAATTTCTCGAAAAATAGAAAAATACAAAAAAAATAGAAAATTCAGAAAAAGAAAAAAATAGAATAAAAGATGGAGGATAAAAAAAGTACGGGTGCCTACAAAAGACTGGTTACCAATATGTTAGTTTGTAATAATCTATAAGTCAATAATACGATAAATTTATCATATATGTTTTGTTCATGAATTGGATGATTAATAAAATATCATTTTGTTGCCTTGAGTATTATTGCATTTATGAATCATTTCGAGTTAATGACTGGAATTGTGAAACTTCATAATATAGATGATATATACTCTTAAAAGTCTCTAACCGAGGTAATTAGCAGGAACACTATATTTCCACTACAAGGTTAGTATATGGATTAAAAGATGGTTAAGTTTTACAAACCATTGACAAGATATGTCGTTTTAATCACATAGATACATGTTCCAGGAACATGATATTTGACAGACCCCGAATGAAACATTAAATAGAATTGTGTTAGTGTATTAATGCTTTCATTCAGTGTTAATTTCTAAAGTATGAGGTATTTAAATGTCCTACATAAGAGATGTGTATGTGTGATTGTTATCTAATGCTATATGTAAAAAGTAGCTATAACGGTAGCACTTCGGTATACATAACTTATGCGGAGGAAGAGATGATTTACCAAAAGTGTTATTATCCCTCGTATCTCTATACGAGTTATAGTTTCACTGAGCCCCTTGATAGAATAAGATTATCTGCATGCGGTATGATTACAAGAGTAAACATATTTGATAATATGTTCAAGATCAAGAAAAAATTAAGTTTGCAAGGATGACACACACCTATCTTGAAACTGATCTGATAGCTATGAGACAAAAGAATTAACACGAGTAAATAGTTTACTGGATCGTGATATTGTATAGTATAGCATCATCTGTGTAATTGGATGGTCATAGTGCATTCTGTCAGGTGCCTCCTATGATTTGTAGAAGTTAAAACAGTTTTAATTCTATTTACCAACATAACACAGATCCTATCGGGTCACACCATACAGGAGCTAATTGGAGAATCTTATTGATTAATTATAAATTGATTATGATTAATAATAAGATGGTTATAATTAATTATACGTGATATAATTGAATTATAAATGTCATAATAAGATGACAAGCAGAAATAATGGTTAATTTATAAACGTGCACGACACGTTGTATAAAAGTTACCGAAAGAACAACCGAGAGAAATATAATTGTTCAGAATAATTATATGGATATGAAATAGATTTTAAATGTTAATTATGGATTAATATTTTGGGCCTAAAGCCCATTAGAATTAAAGCCTTAATTAAATTTAAAAGCCCAAAGTCAAAGCCCAAATCAATTCAATTCATATTGGGCCAAGGGCATTTTTGTAAATGCACTTGAAAACACTATAGCACCGACCTATGAGGGTATTTTGGTAATTTTGGGCCATATCCATTTCTTATAAATAGAGGGGTAGGTGTAGAGAGAAAATTACTAATTCACTTGATATCGATCGATCTGATCGATCGATAATCTAATTTTCTCTCTTTCTCGGTTTCGTTTACGGGATTAGAAAATAATTTATTTGCAAAAGTCACGGTATTTCTATTTTTGCTTATTTAGTGAATCAGAATAACTGCGGGTCGTGAATATTGTTATTTCATCTTTTCTCGGTAAATAGTGTTTTTGCCAAAGTCTGCGGTTTATGGTATTTCTGGCAAAAGAAATAAACCGCTCTCTGGTTAGTCTTGGTGGATAACTGATAGAGGCATCAGACGTTTGGTGCTCTGAGACGAATCGGTCTTCATTCCAATAAGAATTTGGAAACGAGGTATAAATGTTATATTAATTTATTTAATTGTTAAATAGATTTAATTTTTAGAAATCAATCAAAGAGTAGATCTGTAGATGATTAAAAGGGCTTGTCAAGCGAAAGACGGGAACAGGAACGTTCGGTACTCTTTCCGACATACCTTTTTAATCCTTAGTTTAAGTTAGAAATAAAATTTTTGTTTTACGGTCTTTCCGCAACGTAAGCCTAATGGCATTGGGTAGCCTAAAAACCTAACACAATAGGCTAAAAAAAACCACCCAAATTTTAATTTGTGCATATTTAATTTTTCAAAAATCGTCACAAGTACCAACACACTTAGTTGTCATATTTTACCATCTCCGCCCCTGGATCAATGCTTTGGTTGTCTAAATCAGGTTCAACTAGTGTTTGCCCCTCCCCGTGCCTGTGCCACACACTATATAGGGCGCAAAAGCCCGACTTATAAAGATGTACAGCGACGGTATCCACATCTCTCTGCTGCCCGTTTCCATATTTTTTGCATGGACACGGGATACATTTCTTTCCATCGCCGTCATAGGTCACAACATGTGGTTTGGACAATGCCGCCTCAAGGAACAATTCAACCCCATCAACAAAATCTTTGTGCAGACCACCACCAGAATTGTGTCTATTGTTGTACATCCAGTGACGACTTTCCTGCATTGTCCTATTAAACAATTCAATTACATGGTGTGAGTTAATATCATGCGGGATTTTATGTTCTATCTAAGCTAGCTTCTAATTTGTAATTACGATTATATGTTGTGTCACCAAGTGGCTGGGATGTAGCAACTTACTGGTTCAGTAGTGGAAGCTTCTCTAGTACAAGTAGGCTAGTGGATAAACAAAAGTGGTTACTTTATAATATACAAAAGCTGTAACTTTCTTGTTCAATTGCCCGATATGAACAAACCTAATTAGTGACTTTGACTGGTTTTAATTGCAAATAAACAAACCTAATTAGTGACTTTGACTCTTTTTAATTGTCAAAAGGTCAATATGAATTGAGAAAATAGATGATTAGATACTGCCTTTTTTTTAGTATCTCTCTGTTGTATGAAATTTTTTCCAATATGAGAAAAAAAAGTCAAAACAAAAGTAATAAGAAGGTTGAGATTACAATAACAGGAATAAGACTGAATAGAGCATATATTGGGGTTGAATTAGAGAAATGATGCTGTTATTGAACTAGAATTATTTTAGGGTTTGAGAATGTTACATTGAGACCTATTGTTGAAAAAACTATAAATTCTCTAATATTTATGTCTATGGAAACCGTAAATTGAAAAAACTGAAGAGAGGGAGGGATAAAGAGATAGATCACCCAAACCCGAGTGAGAGAGCTACGAACCTCTTTCAGTGAGATCACCCAAACCCGAGAGAGAGAGCTACGAACCTCTTTCAGTGAGATCACCCAAACCCGAGAGAGAGAGGCACGGGAGAGATGGAGGGATAGAGAGAGAGCGAGATGGGATAGAGAGAAGGGATTAATTTCAGGTCACAGTTGATTTGAGTGCGGTGAGTCGTGTGGGAACAGGTTTTGAAAAACCAACGCGAAAGAGGAATTCAATGCCTCTTGATTAACACCATTGTGGGAATATTTTATAAGTTTCAAAATAAAAGATAGGGTACGGGTATTTATGTCGACATTGCGTAACAAATACTTATACATCCCTGTGTAGAACTCATCAATTTTTTGTTGCGTACCCAATTTGTACGCTTCAAACTGGTGGTTTTGGCACCATGCATTGAATACCAATCTATAGAGGGATGTACCCACCAATAACACCACTGAAAATAGATGGGTACTAAACACAAAACAGGAACAAATGACAATAGACTTTAAGCCTAAATTAAACATAGTTTCACATCCTACTTAGGAATTACATAGTTTCACATCCTACTTTATTGTTCAGTACAAAAGATTCACATCCTACTTACGAATACATTTTCAGACCCCAGCCTACTTAGGAATTGCTGTTTAAAACACATCCTACTTACTGTTGGCAACAATCATTGCTCAAAACAAACATGCATTAAACAACATTAACTAGAGGTAATTGTACTTCCTACTTAAAACTACCAAATATTAACTGCTCATCCACATTAGGTCCTAGTCACGCTGAACGCCTTCATGCATTGCCACCACCACTGTTGTCTCCCCCACCATGTTGGCCATTTGATGACTCCTACGAAACAATTAAAAAAATTTAAGATTCACTAAAGAGGAGGGTTTGAATATTTAGTTTTAAAATGTTAGTAACTTAAACCCTAAACCTTAAAACTTAAACGCTAAACCTTAAATGATTTAAACCCTAAATAATTATGGTTGCAGCCTTTGGTAAAACTCGACAAATGCATGAGAAACAAGTACACTTTATTTAAAATGTATAAATTGAAAGAGGAATGGGGACTTACACCAAAAACTGGAGGCTTTGTTCCTACCCGTCGGAAGAGCTCCTCGATTTGTTTATTGGTCCATTCATTTTGTTTTTTTACTTCTGTCATTTCAGCTCTGTGTCGTTCCTCTTGGGCAGCTATATCCTTAACACATGCACGACGTTCGGCCGATACGGCATCAGCAACTAACTTAGCCACCTGTGCTTCTGTGAAGGATTTATTAACATCCTCAGCAGAAGTGGCCGTGCTCCTCGTTGGATCTGTTCGGGATGCCTCCATGGCCTCCAGTTCTTTGTTGGCTTTGCATATCCTACCCTTGGTGCCAAAGCCAAACAACCTTCCACGCCGGTCCTCCCCGTCAGCAGCCAGCTCCCACAACGTCTCATCAGGCAATTGCCCACCGTATTTTGTTCTTCAGGTCATTATCCTTTTTCTGCAATGGTCATAAAAACATGTCAACTATTGAATTATGAAAACAGCATATATAAAAGCATCCATAACAACATGAAGTAAAATGGGAAATTTTACAAATTCAGATACAAGTTGGATTCGATGAGGCAGTTTTAAATATATATGATCTTGTCTTGTTCGAGTCGAGGTTACATAGAATTTTTCGAGTTTCATAAAACATCACTTCTTAAATGAACAATAGTGTAGTATAAATTTTAAAACATCCCTGTACTTGCTCTTTCAGAAAAATTATTCTACACAAATGCTATCAAAATTCTTCTAATAAATTATAAATGCTGAAATAAAATTAATTTGGAATCACTGGCATACAAAACTGTAACAGATGTAAAAGTGAACTGTAATCAGTTTCTATTTGACCAAAACAGTTCTAAAATAACCTAAATAATGGCCTAACATTTCGGAAAATCTACAAACTAAAAAGGATTCTCTAATATGGTGAACTAACGAGCCTCAATGAAAGGAACTTGAAATTTACCACTGTTTTCCTATAAATACAGTGATAATTTTTTTTCAGAAGGGCAGGAATGAAAACATGAATATTTTGAGGTAGTTCTTCGCTGAGTTTAGAAGGCCAGAACATAAAGTCATTTTGGATGTGTGATAAATTCCAACACAAGGAATGATTATCTTACCACTGTTTTTTCCGCCCTCTTGTTGACGTAGACCTTGCCTCCTTTTGTTTTGCGGGAGTGAAGTCGATCGAATAGTTCCATCAGTTCAAAAGAAGGACCCTTTTCAACCATCTGAAATTCAGAAATAACAGAATTGTGAAGTTGTAAGTACAAAATCACAACTTCGTGAAAACAGCATGCAAAGTCTGCAAGCATTTTCAATCCAATAAAAAGATAAATTAAAAAGCAAAGTTTGGGGAATACCATTGCCTCCTTGTGCCTGTATGCGCTTCTCGAACCTCCCACATGGTGGCACACCTTGGCTTTCTTGTTTTCTGCGTTGGTGAAGGACTGTTTGGCCCACTTCTCCTTGGACCAAATATCACATAGCCCCTTCCATTGAGATAAATTCTTGGACCAGGGGGGCAGTACTCTTTCCACAACTCCTTCACCGGTCCATACTTTTTGTTAGCCGCCATCCTTGCTTTCTTCAGTACACGAGTGTATGACTCGGAAGCAATTTTTTCAAATACATCAAGACATCGACCCTTATCTTCCCGATCCCCCCATGAGTACCTTTGTAGGAACCGTCGCAGTATTTTTAATCTGGCCCACGATGGGAACAAGTTATAGGTTCTATAAGGCCCCGGCATTTCGGCCATGGTCAGAAGCCTTATGGTAGGTACCACTTTCGTGCACTTGGTAGATGATGTGAACTCACCGTCACCCACGATGAATAATTCAGGTCTGTCCTCTGGCGGAGCCGGATCACGGGTCTTGGCAAGACCCCTTCCACGGGGCTGTGTATCCTTCTTCTTCCCTCTAGCTTTACTGTCCCTTTTCTTGCCAAATGACAATTTCAGTTCTGCTGTATCAAGTGGTAGCCCAGAAAGCCCACGAGATTCCGGACAGCATCGTAGGGACCGACGCAGACGGAACCTCCTTCCACCATCATCCTCCACTGCCCCTTGTTGTCCCAACGACTCTTCGGAGAGTTCCGGATCAACAGGATTTTCAGGAACCTCTTCGAAGAATTCCGGATCAACTGGCCTTGCAGGTCTAGTCTCAGAAGTTGGCCACTCTGGCCAACTATCATCAGATGACGGAGATGTCGTAGCCCCGGTGTCTACAAGGGTCTCCCTTTGGGGGGGTTGAAATATAGATCCCTCTCGCCTCGGTGTTGATATTGAGGGGCCTTCACCTGCCATTCTGCTAGTTTGGCCTTCCATCATCTTTTTCTTCGGCTTGAACCTTGGATTGGTGGGGTTGGGTCCAAGGAAGATTTTAACCGACGAGACCGACTCTGCCCTAGTCTGAGAGGAGAGGGGACCAGAGGTCGGAGTTATAGGGGATGGATGAGGTTGAGGCTGAGGGGTTGGATCCAATTCTTCTGTTGCGGTTTCTGTTGAGGAAGGGCCACTTGCATCACCATTTTTTAGCCTCTTCGATCTTCTTGGCACTACCGGGTTGCAGTCGACAGGTTTTCCTCTTTTCCCCTTCCTCGGCTTAATTGACACAGGTGGTTGGAGAGCATATGGCTGAGGGGTCCACTTAGGCAGCAAAGTAGATGCCTCCATCGAAACTGGAGTTGGCCCAGTGACTGGAGCAACCGGAACGGTCGCTGGCACAGTGACTGGAGCAACCGGAACAGTCGCTGGCCCGGTGACTGGAGCAACCGGAAATGTCACTGGCCCGGTGACTGGAGCAACCGGAACTTTCGCTGGCCCGGTGACTGGAGCAACCGGAACTGTCGCTGGCCCGGTGACTGGAGCAACCGGAACGGTCGCTGGCCCGGTGACTGGAGCAACCGGAACGGTCGCAGGCCCGGTGACTGGAGCAACCGGAACGATCGCTGGCCCGGTGACTTGAGCAACCGGAACTGTCGCTGGCTGAGTCGGCATGCCTCGTGTGGAAATCCGCAACTTTATATTGGGTTTCGGTGGCCTCCCTGCAGGACACGCCGCCTTAGTCTGCGGCGGGGGAACAACCGTTGCTTCCTGGGTCGGCCGCGGCTGAGCATCCCCCACTGCCTGAGTCTGCGGCAGGGGGACAGCCGTTGTTTGCTGAGTAGGCTTCGGCTGATCATCACTCGCTGCCTTAGCCGGCGGCGGCGTACTGACCTTGGAATTTTTTCTCGAGGTTTTTCGACTGTCTTTGGGTGGCAGTGGGGAATCTGCTTCCCTATGCTCTTGGCTGGTATTGAGCCTAGGGGATTTTCGGAGGGGTACTGTCGCAGAGCTGTCCATGCTAATCTACATATAATTTAACATGTTTGCATCAGAATCAGAAGGAGGCCAAAAGCCTAACATTGCCACCCTAAACCCTAACATTAGACCAAAACCCTCCTAACATTAGACCAAAACCCTATCATCAGGTACATTACTCACAGTGCAGGTATGAATCAGGTATGAATTAGGTACTTAAAATTGTATATAGTCAAAGCGCATGTATGAATCAGGTATGAATGAGGTACAATATTCAATAAAAACAAATAATTACACAACATTGTAAATACTCAAAAGCCGGTTTGCATTTTGGTCCTTTTATTTGAACCACAATATTGTATTACAACAGTACAGATGGCGAATTTTAACTACACTGCAGTGAGAGCACAATTTGAGTTTCCCAAACTGCCCCCTTAGAAAATATGCATGAAAGGTATAGTTCCAGTACCCCTAAATTCATAAAATTAATTGAGCATCTAGAATAGTACTAACATTCTAGAATATGTTTAGAAATAAACAGCATCTAGAATAGGTTTAGCTATACATTTCCCAATAAAAAGAAGAGAAATTTAGATATATGCCCATCATAACTTCATTAATTAGATATTTCCCCATCAACATTTCTAAATTAGCTATATCCCCATCTAAACTTAATTAGTTTAGTAATATCCCCATTTGTAACTTATTCACTGAAAAATATAGTTTAATAATACAAAAACAAAATTGACTGTTTTACCCTTTCTTTACAAGACAGTTTTCTTGCTAACCTCTTCCTTTCCCACAACAAAAATGTTGAGAACATTATACTTTTATTGCACTCAACCTTACCACCAATTTTTTACTGCAAATAACATGCAAGGTGTTGTGGGAATCAAATCTTACATCATTGTCCGTTGAATACAATAGGTTCCAAAAAATGTTTGCAAGTTATTATAAAAAGAACAACGAAGAGTTCTGTAACCAAAAATTGTATGCCATCAGAGCATATGATGCAATGTCTCTAGCTTTAAAATGAATCTAAAACGAACAATATCTCACTTGTGGTAGTATATTAATAGTTAATCTTGAAGGGCTTGGTACAATAAAAACAGTACTCTTGATAAACGCAAAATTAAAATTCTAACGCTACCAGATTTTTGATATTTGTCGTGGAAACTTACACAAATCTGAGATTTTGGGATGACAATGCTAGCTTTAATCCTTGCATGAGAATCTTAATTGGTTTTAATGGTTAATTTGAAGCCAGAATGCTAGAAACCAAGTAGGTTGAGAATACTAAGGGTTGGAATAACAACTAAACCACTTTGGGAGAATTTTGTGAATGTGAAATACATTCGACCATATATTACAATATTGTAGTTGATCCTAACTCAGCCACTAGATTCTAAAAATAAATGGATGCATGTACTAAAGCTCTTTCTAAAGTATAAAGTAAGCTACCAATTTGTTGAGTATCGGAAGGAGATACATTCAATCTAACATTGGGTTAAAAACCACAACAAAGACGAACTATTTCAAAATTAGCTTATCTCAACGAGATTGAGAGGAAGGTCGCAGGAAGATGCTAACTGATGAAGTTGATCG
Source organism: Carex kokanica (assembly GCA_025461125.1). Lineage (NCBI taxonomy): Eukaryota > Viridiplantae > Streptophyta > Magnoliopsida > Poales > Cyperaceae > Carex > Carex kokanica. The sequence continues at coordinate 194,441 of JAJGRX010001312.1, forward strand.
ACATAATCTTCTCCGGTGAATTTCAAAGATGCAGGGGAAGATAAAAAGGGGAGGAGGGTCGCAGGAAGAAGAGGTTAGCGATACAATATGTTGAATAATAAAGGGCAAACTAGTCAATTTATTTATTTTGCTATTATTAAACTATATGTTTAAGTGAATAAATAAAAAATGGGGATATTACTGAAAGAATTGAGTTTAGATGGGGATATAACTAATTTTGAAATGTTGATGGGGAAGTATCTAATTGGTGAAGTTATGATGGGTATATATCTAAATTTCTCTAAAAAGAAAAGGTTTTGGTTTACTATATTACTCAAAAATCCTTTTTTTAACTCTTGTTGTCAGAAAAATATGAGCAGTACACATTAGGTTCATCTAATTTCACAATCTGGTCAATGATGTAGAGCCTACTCAAAGTTTATACCAGGTTTAGACCTGTAATACCAGAATAGAGCACAATACATACCTTATTTTGTCTCAGGAAAGTGCTTTGCCAGCTGATACTTCTGCAAGTGATTTTACATAGTATTAGTGAGAACCTAATTGTGAAAAAAATGCAGATGGTGAATTTTAGATCTGTACCAGTGCCCAAAGAAACAAAAATTGTCAAATCAAAAAAAAATTTGTCAAATTGTGCTCTCACTGCACCTTTCCACAAATCAAAACAGACATTGTCAAATTGTTTCCCAGACTGCCTGTAAACCCTAAACCCTAAACAAAATTTTAACTACAGGCGGCGAATTTTTGACTACTAACCCTAAACCCTAATTTGGTTTTCAGTTATATTTACATAACATGTTTAAAAAAATTAAAAACGATAAACCCTATATCTCAAAACTTACGAGTTCCTCCGTTCGATTGAGCGATCTCCTTTCGGTTGAGCGCGTTCTACAACCAGAGAAATCGATCTCCGATCGGTTGTTCAGTCGCCGTCCCTCGATTGAGGTCTGATAGATCGGGGTAGGCAGTGTGGTGGAGAGATCGGGCGTGTTTCCTTTTTATCGACGAGAGAAGGAACTCTCGGAGGAGATGGAGAAGAGAGAGGGCTAGCAGAGCATTTTAGGTAGTAAAGAGAGGGGAAATGGTGATGGAGTAGAGAGAGGAGAAAGGGGGTAGAAGGGTTTTCAAAAAACACAAAGGGAGTAGAAGGGTTTTCAAAAAACGCTAAGTCCCAGTGTATTCAAACCTCTCTGACTCGCATTTACTTGGATACACATACTCGTTCCCACTGGCAGATCTGCATTAACGAAAGGTTATGTTAAAATCCAAACTATGTAATATACCTCTGCACGAATCTTGAAAGAAAAATGAACATCCCACGGGGCAGATACGAACGAAAATACTATGTTACCTTAGAGTCCTGGAGGCGTTAGCCCCAACATATTAAATGGAGACATCCATTGCAAATCATGGCTATTGATTGCATATCGGACGGCTGCCGCATTACAATCCTATTATTTTGGTAGTGCATGTAAAGAAATTAATATGAATAAAGTGGTAAAAAAACAGTATACACTTTTTAAAGTATTATGTACACAGATAATGCATATATTTGTAGTTTTCATTGCATTTCATCATTAATTTCAATTAATTTATTTTAAATTACTTGTGGACCGTTCGTTTTCATATACAATATTTACGGTCGATTTGTGATGAAATCACCCAAATTTTGTTTTAAAATGATCAAGGTAAAGATTTTAACGCAACCAACAAAAAAATAATAAAGTTTGGACATGAACATGCTTCGATCTAACGATGAGTGTTTCTAGCCCTACGATTTTCTGGTATTTCAGGTGTTGGATGGCTAGGTAGATTAACATCAAATTTAATCAAACTTTTTGCAAATCAATTAAATTAGATAAGCTTGTTTTTGAACGGTTCAGATTGATCGACGGAGCACTTATATTTACGATCCTTCATTAACTCATACAACCATGGCACTTATATGTACGATCCTTCATGTGTATAGGATATAAATGTTTTATATAAAACAACGTGTTTCCATATGTATATCAACATTATGTGGCAAAATAATTCACTAATGAAGTATACCATATTTCATTATTGAAGATATGCAGTCAATACAATATTGTAATAATTTAATTCTAAAATTATGCAAATATTTTGATAATGCAATACGAATTATTTAATTATCCATAGATTTTCGAGTTCAAAATAATCAATACAATTTCTTCTTCCAAATTTAGTTCCGATAACCACCCAACAACCCGGTAGTAATTAATATTTGCTTATATATATTACTCATTACAAGTTGTTCTTCCAAACATGTCAATGTGCATGAAATTAATTGATGAATGTACTTTCAAAATCTTAATTTTACAAAAAATCCAACAATAAAGTACAAAGTACATCCACAAATTGTATTTTACAAATATAAATATCCTTCTTATAAATTAGTAATTTTTTAAAAATACATACACCTTTAAATGATGAATGTGTTGCTATACATAAGTTCAAAATCCCGACCTTGAAACGATGAGCAATTAAGCAAATATATTTATCAAAGTAAACAAATAAACATTAATATTAAATATATTTATCCAAAAAAAATGCTATCTAAGTTAGGCAGTAATCATACTGTATAAATTAAACTGTGCCAAAGAAATTAATTTACTCACTTAACATTAATTAAATTATTAACACATCATTAATCGCTTTGCTTAGTGCAATTCATATTCTCTTAGAGCATGCTCCAACACTACCAGAGCAGCACATGAAGTAAAAATAGCTCTGTTAATAGCTGCTCTATTAGGATTTTCCCCCAAACAGCTGTGAAATTTATTTCCCCCCCAAATTTCATTTCCCCCCCTCTCGACTATTTTCCAGATTCGCATCCGCTAAGGGACCGCATATTATACGTTACCGTCTTGGCCGTTGCCTATTTGGGAGGGAGCACGTGTCCGGATAGCGAATGCTTTAAAAATTGTGTACAACGAATCTATCGGTTGTGATTTTCCAAATAACCAGTCAAAATGGTGAGATAACTCAGAGGAAGTGAAGTCCAGACAGCTTTAAAACCCCCTTTCCGCCGTTCATTTCATTTCGACCCCAAATATTTCAGTGCAAAACCTAAGTCGGCGGTGCGACTACCTTGGAAGGGTTTTATTACCGACGACCTCGCAACAATTTTAGCGGTGATTGTAAGTAATTTGCTTATCTAAGTTTGTTTATCTAAGTAATATCAGTGCAAAACCTTCTAGATTTGTTTATCTAAGTTATCACATTTTTAACTTTTTCGTATAGTTTCCTTAGTTATTGTCTTTGAGTTCAGAACAAGAGGTAAGGTGTTGAGTTTAGATACTGGCTTTGAGTTCAGAACCTATACGAAAATTATTTGCATCTAAACTCAAAGCCTTACCAATCGGGCATATTTTGTGTGATATTGTGTTATACTGACCACATTATCACCTGATGAAAGGCATAATTATGGAGCTTGTTCATTCAGCAAATGACCACATTATCACCTCATGTAACCCTTTTAATCAGGACGCATCTATAAATTATGTCATCTATTATGTGGTTCTTCTAACTAATAGAATGACCAGCTACGTACTTTTAAATTTTATACAGGACAACTACTAGTACCAACCCAATTTGTATTGCATATCATCTAAATGTAGAACATGTTTCTCATTAAAATTGTTGCATATGTTATCAGCCTTATCGTAACACCTTGCATATAATGTAGTAAAACCATTTCTATTCAATGACTAGATGTGTCTGTGAACTGAATAAAACAATGAAGCCACTTTACCGTAACTACATTTATCATGCTTGTAGACACCTATCTTGACTTATAGTGCACTAATTGAACATTTATCCAAACAATCTGCCAATAATTTATTCCCAACTTGCCAGCTGACCATAACTAACATGAATTCTTGTTGTTTATTTTGCAAGAGGTAGTCTAAAACATGCCTCCCCGAAAATTGTCTATGAAAAGATCAAGATCTACTACATACAATAAGAAAAAGAGCACGACAGATGAACGTAATGCAATCGTGGAGATTTCAGTAGCTCCGACAGAAAGTGAAGTACCACGACCAAAGAAGAAGGGAAGGGGACCTGGAATTGTGCTAGACTCGATAGATGATGTCGAAGATCGTCGGGAGATATGGGTGGTTGGGAAAAAGGAGTTCAGCTGTGAAGGGAAAGCAAATGATATCACCGCATTGATCACTAGGCTAGCTCTCAACTACATGCCTGGTCCGATTAGAAGTTATCACACATGGCACAAAGACTATAAGGACATTTTGGAGAAAGCGTTCTTGGTAACCAAACACTTTTGATTACTTTTCAAATACCATGTATAAGTTTTGCCACTATGGGCTCTAATATGAGCTTTAGTATATCAAAACATACCACATCTCGGTAGTTATGAGGTATTGACCTATACTTGAAACGATAGAACCATGCCTGCAAATGGATTTGACCATGTCCTATGCATCAGTAAGTCACATTTTCTGGTAAGTCATTTGTACCAACTGGTGTTGGGTCTATATCATTTCATCATAAGTGCATTACTAGTATTAATTTTTATTAAAATCAGTGCACATCTTTTGCACTTAAATTTATCCTCAAAAACAATTTAACGTATTGACTAATATGCATGTTGGTTGATGCTACATATTTTTTAATTTGACAGGAAAGATTCAGGTACGCGGAAGGTCAGGATGTCACCCTTTGTCGGACTGTTCTGGATGCCATTGCAGCCAAACGATACACTGAGGAGCTCAACAAAGCCAGAAAAAAGTGCTTGACCAAATTAGGGGACAATGTAACTTTCTGGAAGAAGATGGTTCCTCACTGGTGTCTTAAACCCTCCAATTGGGTTGGTCTCTGTGATATCTTTCACACTGAGGATTGGAAAGAATTGAGCAAGAAAAACCAGGAGAACCGCAAAGCTGCTGGCAAAATAATCCCCCACTATGGTGGTTGTTCAAGTGCACACCAGCATCTTAAAAAACTGGTAAGCTGAAGTGCACCTGTGTTAAAAAATTACAACACGTACAAATTTAGACATTACTCTACTAATTGTTTACTGTTTTTACATGTGCAGACAAAACTGAAAAAGGGTGGTACACCAACTATGAGGGAACTCTACGTCCATCTTCACAGTAGAAATGCAGAGGGGAAATCACCGGTGCTGGCCAAATACAAGAAATCCGAGGTGGATGCATCTCAACCTAATGAAAATGATGAGGGTACTGAATCGCTACAACCAGCATCCGATGAGACCTCCATACAACATGAAGGTTTCGACATCAATGACTTGAAATTTACCACTGAGAGAGCACAAAAATTGTTTGTAAGTTTTCATTTTTTATAACCTATACACCTGGGTAATTTCCAATGAAAATTTGAAGTAATTCCAAATTTTGCCCAAGAAAAAATTAAATAAATTCTAATGCACTAAATGTCATGCCAGCGGGGTTCAATTTAGTCTATAGGTGCTATATAGGTTTGTGCATATAACTGTTGCAGGTTCTGTTTTCCAACTACACTTGTAATTATATTTATAATAACTTTCTATAACTAAAGGAACTGAATAAGTTTCAAACTTGCAATGGGGAGTGCTATTTTCAGGTCAACAACAGCAAAAATGAGAGCTGAGAGTTTTTTTTTTCACTCTCTACCTTTTTTACCCTTCTCCTTTTCTTAAATCTGTCTAATTAATTGAGTCTAGGTCAACAATAGGGTACTGTTTTGCCTAGGACATTAGGCACTGTAAATATGTAATTATGTATATATGTGAGTCTACCTAACTTACGAGTTGCTGTAAAAATATTTTTCTACTTTTAAATCAATTGCTGGTGGGTATCTTATCTGCCAACCATAAAAAACTTTCTTCATTTTACTCTTTAACATTCCTTTGTTAACTTTCTGTATTAATGAGGGAAATATAAGAGAGAGAGAGAGTGTTGAGGGGTAAAACAGGTATTTAGAGAAAAAAATTCTCTCAGCTCTCAATTTTGCAATTGTTGACCTGAAAATAACACTCCTCAATAATATATGCCTTAGCTGAAATTACTAACCCATACTATTACACATGACACTGGGGCTCAGTTTAGTTATCTGGCAAGGATTAGCAATGAATTCTCTACGAGTAGTTTGCTAGTGTGCTAGCACGAAATGATAAGAGTATATATACTAACAGCTGGGTGTTTTTTTTAAATGATATATACTAACAAATAAGGTTGTTAATCTACCCAATGTTGATCCTAGAAAATTCAAGGGGTTAATCTATCAAAATTATATTGCATTTAAGTGGAGTTAAATTGGTATAAGCCCTTTAGAAGCGTTTTGAGGATTCACTATAGCAATGCCAATTTGAGTATGACTTAGTTGATCAAAATTGGGGTTTGTGTGCTCACTCCATATTAATGTCAGTCACGAAGTAGTACATCATTTACAGCATTCTAGATGGTGTGCTAAATGATTCTCTTCTTAAAACTTCAACAATATAACTTTAATAATATATATTTCTCGTCTGTTGCATATAATAGACAGATGTTAGTGGAGCTATGTCGACAAACGAGGAGGATGCTGACGTGGATGAAGGCGACCTGTTTATGTCAGCGGTTGGCGGTGCCACCCATGGCCGAGTAAGAGGCTTTGGATGTGTCCTAGACCCGAAGTTGCCAAGAACAACTGGACGAGGCCGGGCCACCATTACAGCATCCGACCTTTCTGGGGTCACAAATCTTGGAAACAAAAGGGTCTTCACGGATGATGTCCTAGTTGGAATGTTAAACGAGCGTGATATGCGACTGGCCGAGGATGTAGAAGCGAGGAAAAGAGATGAAGCAAAATACAACATGCTCTTCAACAAATTATTCAGCCTTGTTGGAAATCAAAACCCAACTGTACAGGTTAGTAAGACTACCTAAGAGTTAAATTTTATAACTCCAATCACTGCCTTGAAGACAACTTTTATTTCTAGGGTCTTCTCCAATTGGCCCAGTTTGTCCTTCATGTTATATTTTCATTCATATGCTACTAATGCAAAAGGAGCATCAATTGATAGTTTGCTTTTATTTACTTTTACATAAATCTTAAATATCAATATTTAAGCGAAACACCCCAGTAAAAAAATTTAAGATGGAACTGTGTAAGCATTCAAAATGTGGACTGTGCAAGATTAAGGGGGGCCTGTAACACTTAATTACAAACTTACAACAATCATGTTTAGTAAAACTGTTTAACACTACGAATAATTTCAAGATGGGCATTAGAAAACAACAATTTTTGTAGAATTTATATCTTTGGTTAAATCTGAAAATAATTTGTAGATAACTATTTAACACTAATAATAATTTGCACCATTGGTTAAATCTGAAAATAATCTGAAAACTGTTTAACACTACGAATAATTTCAAGTTTAACCAGCTGTGCTCATGCATCTTAACATTAAGTTCTTTTAACTCTTGCACTTTGATACTTAACTCTTATTGGATATGTACAATGCAAATTAAAAACTCATCCCTTGATGCTGTTTATTACTGATCTGATAACATTCTACATCCTAGTAATAACCTTTCTTCATGCTTATTGTTAACATAGGCACAATTTTATAGTCCTCATGCACTGCATGAGGGGGGATCGGGGAATATGCAAACTCTGCAGGTGACATCTTGCAACTTAAGTACCCAATCCTTTTAATGTTACTCTATGATCAAATGTTGTTTTATCCAAATTTTAACAGTGTGCTTGCACATTTAATGACTAGGGCCAGGATCTTACCTCTCTACCTCAATCTCAGGAAGGAACCCCACTGATGCAGATGGCCCACTCTCAGGTAATGATATTTATTAGTATTTTCTTGTTGTACACGCAATGTATAAACACAATTAGGTTACACAGAACAATTGGGTTGCAATTTTTCAGCAATGACAAGAACTAATACTTTTGCACAAACTCTGCTTTTGTCATCAATGCTTTAGTGATTTTAGTGAATACAATGAGTACAATGCAAAGTGAATTTTATCGATGTTCGATATGGAAAACTAATATTTATGGATCCACATTTTGTTTAAATGCTTCTTCATATAGTGGTCCTTATAATTTAAGAACAATACTAGCTTACTATTGTAATGTGGTACACATAGGGTCTTCCTAATTTGCAGCCATCATCAAATCCAGCGAGGGGATTCCAAGCACTTCTAAAAACAAATTCTATACAAGAGGTGGGCAACATTTTAGGGGCATAATCATCAATCAGTGAATGGTTCGGGCAAGCCAACTCGAACACCAACCTGCATTAGTAGTCTGGGTATTGACGACCTTTTACATATAACTATAGATTTTTGGATTTTCATATTAACATCATAGGGGATGTTTCTTTTTTGTAAATTTTTGGTGGGTGGTGCTTATAGTATTGAGTAAAGGTAAATGCTCCATATTATACTGTGGTTGTAATGTTATAATATAGTTGGTCTTTTGGTAAAATCCATGCTTGGTACATGTGGTTCTATTACAATACTTCCATTAATGCTAATTTCAAGGTTTCGTCTCTATTTTCAAGTTGTTATGTTATGGTTATTTATTTGAATGGGAAATGTATCAGATTGATGGGTTGGTACCGGGCTGGTACCGGGCAGGTAATGGGAGGATTTTTGAATTTGGTGCTAATATGATACCATTAATTATAATTATTTGTATCGGACTATCAATACATTTATGATGAAACTATAGAGCATGCAAATAATCGGGTCGAATCCATAAAACATACCCTTGCAAAAATTATGGTGGGACCCACACTCGTTACCCTTGCAATTAATGAGGTGGGGTCCACGAACACTAACCTTGCTAATAAAACAATGGGACCCACGTCAAATATCCTTACTAATAATCAGGTGGGGTCCCTCACGCTAGCCTTACTAATAATCTGGTGGAACCAACGCGTGACATCCTTGCAAATAATAAGTGGGATCCACAAATGATATCCTTGCTAATAACAAGGTGGGACCCACGAGGGACATCCTTGCAAATACTGAGTGGGGCCTACGATACGTATGCTTGCTAATACTCAGTTGCCCACGCGGGACAAAGTTTTTGCAAGCGTGCCTTTTTGCAACGGCTGCCCTTGCGGAAAGTCTAGGGAAATGTTTTAGCAAGCGTAAGCGCTTGCAAAAAGTCAGAAATTGAGTATTTGCATGGAGGTTTAAAGCAACGGTAGTTCTTGCAAGCGTAGCGCTTGCAAATAGCGTTTTTGGGGCCTATAGCAAGGGTAAGCCGTTGCAACAAGCCCAATCCCACCGTTGCCATTACTGGGAATTCTAGTAGTGTATAGTGGGAAGTAAAAGATGAATTTATTTTCCAAAACATGATAGCCCACCTCTCTCTCTGTGTGTGTGTATATATATATATATATATATATATATATATATATATATATATAGATATAGATATATAGATACAAAAATGATCATTAAAAATACAAAAATATCTACAAAAAAATTGATCATTTAAAAATAAAAAATCACATGGACAGCTTATGAATTATGAATCAGTGCCATTGTATTCCTAACATCAGACATTAATATTGAAGTCAAAATCATAACAATATAATGCTTAGAAACCCATGATGCTTTTTCCAAGAAGAATGACATTTGTTAAGTGTTCTTGACATATTTGCATATAAATCTCCAGCTGACAACCCTGACAATAAATGATTGTTATAAATAACAAACTATTCAAATGTGAAATAGGAAATAAATTCTCAACTCTTCTTACCTCAAAATAACTGCTGATGAGATCCTTCAAATGAACCACACATGATGTGAGGACAGAAGACAAAAGGCAGGAAAAAAATAGATATTTAGCTTATTAAACCGCTAGAGAAAAACCCCAAGAATTTTTCAAATGAACCACTACAAAATTTTAACCATCTGCTACCCCCAGCCCCCTATTGATCAATTGCTTCATAGGTCTTACAATTTGATTAAAATGCATTATCATCTTAATTTCTAACGCAACTAGCTCTTTCAAACAAAAATCAGGCATTACTTTTACATTCCTTGGTCCAATTCAGTTGTGCAAGCCAGAAATTAATGTCAATTTGCAAATGACACGAATTATTTTTCTTCCCACATCTATTTACATAAAGAGCCATCTTTCCCAAGAGGAGGGTTTAAAAACCTCATGCTTTTCATACCTCCTCGTACCTCACATTCTATATCTCCATTTTCAAAGTTCAAATTGTCGATCCGAACTGCTCAACCATATTAAAATATGCTTGGAAACCAAATTTTATATTTTTTTGGAAATTCTTTATTATATTTTTAGATAGGTAGAAAATCACTGGTTTTGGACGGTCCAGAAACAGTGATTTTGTACCTATCTCAAAAAATAGTAAAAAATTTCCGAAAAATTTAAAATTTGGTCTCCAAGCATATTTTAACACGGAGATCACGTTGAGCGGTACAGATTAACAATTTGAACTTTGAATATGGAGATGTAAGATATGAGGTATAATTAGGCATGAGGTATTTGAACCGTCCTCCTTTCCCAAATAGGCAACTCATATGCAAAATGACTAATGAAAGAATAAATATAACACTACTAGAATTTCCGCATTTTCCAACGGTAGCAATTGTTTTTTCCAACGGGAGGAAGGGTCGATGGAAATGAAATTGCGTTTTCTGACACCATTAACAATTTCCAACGGTATCCCTATGGAAATAGTCGCGGTTGGAAATCCCTGTTGTTTGCACATGGAAATGTTTCCTATCCGCCGTTGGAAATACTTTTGCATGACCCATGACCCGCCAAACAGACCAAATATTATATTTTATTGAAAGTTCATGGAAATACCTCTCCCCATGCCGTTGGAAATAAGTGTGAAGCCAGGAGACATATTATTTCCATGAGCTACCGTTGGAAATATTTTGTATAATCTGTTTATATTATTTTATAGTAAATGTTCATGGAAATACTCAAGTACTCTGCCGTTGGAATTGTTTTATTGATTCAGTTTATATTATTTTATAGATAGACTTATTATTTCCATGAGGCTACCGTTGGAAAAGCTAAGTTCCTGGAGACAAAAACATTTATGTTTATTTGAGATCTCCCTTTAAATGGTGCATAAAAATGAATCACAGCAACAAGCAATATTTAATTGAGATAAACTGAATTTTAGAATGAAAACATAAATTTTGGTCTTTAGAATAAGCCAATGTATTTAATTGAGATACAAAACATTGTGTCAAATAAAAATAGTATATAAGATCTCCCTTTGAATGTCTCTTTTGTCCTCCTGCAATATATGTTTTTAAACATATTAGTGTTACTAAATTAGAAAAATTAGTATAAAATTAAAGTAAGATATAAAACTATACTTGAAACAAATATAGATTTTGCAAATAAAATAGAGAGAAACATGAGCCTCCAAATGACATTAAATTTTAAGAAAATTAATAAAGCATAAAACTTGAGAAAAAAAAACAGCAGAAACAAAAATTAAGAGCGACGGTCAACCTAGTTGTATATCAATTTGATGGTTGCTTGTAGCAATTTTGTACATTGAGTGTTGTAGACAGAATTTTTATGCAAGGAGTCGTTGTCACTCATAATCTAAATCAGTGTGATGTATTCTTACCTAGAACTTGACAAAATATTACCATATTACCCCCAAAATACTTAACACCAAGCATAATCAATTTTGTAAAGATAACACAAAAAATTGATCTACATAACATTTAAAATTGATGTTCTAGTTTGTGTTATGATGTTCTAATTTGTGTCAGTGCATTTATTATGTATTTTAAGACACATTTGAGTGCTCACATATGTATGTATTTATATGACTTTGTACGCATGTGACAATTTCACCCTCTTCCAACTACTAATCTTTGGAGAATTGTTCTGATCAATTGGCTACATGGATTTTTGGTTTTTTTATCTCATAATGTATATTATATCATGAACTATATGCACAAAAATCAGTAAATTGATATGCATCAGAACTGGTTCAGTTTGTATTTTTGTGAGACTCGATTCTAGTACCAGCATATTGCATAGTGCAGTTTTGCCCTTTTGGTCAGTCAGAATTTGGAGAATTATTCTGACCGATTGGCTACATGGAAATTTCATTTCTGTATATGGAAATGATGGTAATCTCACATACAACATTCTCAAAAAGTTTCAAAAATTATAGAAGTTGAGAGCTATTTTTGGTTCACCAATTTGTTAAGGGCAATTCATATGCCAGAATAACAACAGTGAAGTTTTTTTTTTTCTGCTGACTGAGATTTCAAAAATCGTTTAAAACCCTTTAAAAATTCCTATAAATGGAAAATCAGGAGTAGTAATGTTTATTAGGTATACTCTAACTGAGTGTACATTTTGGGGACATTTGACGACCTGTAGCTATAAGGAACAGGTATGTTTATGAGGCTCAGCTAGTGCGCATGTGCAGCATTTTCTGTTTTCAGAATATAAGATTCAAATGGCCACCAGAAATTGTAGAAAATTCCAAATTGGGAAAATCTTTTTTCAGTATGCTTGTATATGTATCTAATATATGTCCATGCAATGGTTGGTCATATTCATTCTAGAATTCCCTGTATGGTTAATTTACTGGCAAAAGGTCAATATTGACTGTTTTAGCAACTACCATACCAGCATGCATTGTTTTAAGTTTTGACTATGTTTGGTGTTGGTACAGGTATCAAGTTAGGTACAAGGGTGTGTTCAAAAGTCTTTGCACCAGGGGTGGAGGTTTGTCACTAATTAAGTCTGGTTTTGAGGCATGAAGGCCATGAAGACCAATCATCATCAGAAGTAAATAAAAAAAAAGGACATTGTTAGACAGAAGCAAAGAGAAATTTGCAAAGAAATCCTTTTATGTTTTACTTATTCATGTGCTTCATTTATATTCATTTTTTAGGGAAAAATCATTGGATTCATAATGTTCAAGCATTATATTTTCCCAACAGATCATGGGCATGAAATGCCTACTGTTTAGTTGCTTTGAACCTTGATCCTCACATAAGAATTGAACCATACAAGTCAATTCAGTGCTCTAATCCCCTTCGCCGTTTTTAAATCCAACAAAAAGAAATTAAATCTCAAGCTTACCTGCAAGCTTCCCCTTCTTAAATAAATTGAGTTGCCGTAACAGTTCCAGCATTCTAATCGATGGACTGTCCAAGAAAGGCTATACTATGGGTGATGCAACCTAAACCAATGCAATCAGAAAAATTGGCTCAAGTTAAAAAAAAATTAACATCGAGCTATATTGCTGGTGATACATACATTACTTCAGGATCTGGCAAAATTGAGTGAGTTACGCACAAGTAGACAAACAAAACATCTCGAAATGAATTACCTGGGTACTTGTATGAAAATCGCACAAGACTGAGTACCGTTAACCATGCTAACCATGCTATACAAATGATTCACATGAAGGTAACATATCAGAAATTTTATAATTGGGCTATGAAATTCTAGTATTTTGGTTCGGGCATTTCGTTGAACACTTTAAATGCATTCATCAATGACATCAAGTTATCCCACAATTACACAGAGGGTTTCAAGCAACATGGAGGAAACAAACCATAAATTTGTTTCGCCTAACACAAGAAATCGACAACAATTCATCAAGCACAAACATCGATTAAGCATGCAAAAATTATCAGTTTACTAAAAACATTTACACTTATGTCATTTCATCAAACACCTTGTGTGCACGTAATCAAACACTCGTATACAACGAAAAAAAACTAAAAAAACAAACATTGGCACTATCAACCTTGCCCATTTCAACCTTGGGAGCGGTGGTTTCTTCAATCGCGATGGCTGATCAGAATCTGATGTGGCGGAGAGAAAGAGGGAAGGAGTCGAGGAGAGAGACAGTGAGAGAGAGGTAGTGAAAATTTGGTTGAAGGGGGTTAGATGGTTCTGTTGTTTGGGGTTTTAGAGGGAAACGAAATTGTTTTAGAGGGAAACGAAAAGAGGATAGAAGGTTGTAAGAAAATAAAACAAAACAACTAAGCAGAAAATATGGATTATTTCCTCTCTGGATGCAATGAGGAACAAAAAAAGTTGCCAACGGTGGGACATGATTGTCAGAGACAATAGAAAAAGCGCTGAAATGAAAAATTTGGAGGGAGAAATGAAAATAAACCTAAGTACAACAGGGAAGAGATTTGGAGAGTGCTCTTAAACTGAAAATTGGGACCCAGCTGTCACTGAATAGATCCACATAAAAAATATGACTAGGATTGTTAAATGGAGACGTCCATTGATAATCAAGATGGTACATTTTTAATCGAACGGTTAAGATTTACAAATGTTTATAGCCCTTCGATGTTTAGATATTCCATCAGCCGGATGGATAGGTAAATGAACATGAAATTAGATCAAACTTTGCTGCAAGAAAATAAATACAGTGCTCTTTGATTTCAACGGTTCCGATCGACCAACAGACGACGTGTTTACGTGCGCCTTCATTAACTCACAAAGCAAGAGTTTATGTTCTATGAAACATATACTCTTGCTCTGTGAGTTAATGAAGGCACGTGTAAACACGTCGTCTGTTGGTCGATCGGAACCGTTGAAATCAAAGAGCACTGTATTTATTTTCTTGCAGCAAAGTTTGATCTAATTTCATGTTCATTTACCTATCCATCCGACTGATGGAATATCTAAACATCGAAGGGCTATGAACACTTCACGTTGGATCGAAGCTCAGACATAACCAAATTTCATAACTTTTATGTTGGTTATGTTCAATGTTTTTCCCTGATCATTTCAAAACAAATTTGGAATTATTTCATTGCAGATCGACTGCCGATCGCTCGTGAGAAAATGAACGGTTCACAAATATTTACATATGTTGAATGTGCAAACAATAATGAAATTTTATAAAATTAACAATTATAAGTATTATTTGGTTACAGAAACTGTTAAAAATTAGAAAATATATTTTTCTAATTTTTTTCATAATATTTGATGTACATGCATTGCCTAATTAGTAGATATCAAGATTTGAGCCGTCCGATAGGTAATGAATGGTCTTGATGGTAGGGAGTCTCTATTCTCCGAGGTAACATAATATTTCTGTTTAAATCCAGCCCTAGGTAATGCACAGGATACTTTAATATTCGTGTGTAATGATAATCAGACGGTTCCGATCTAAACACAAATATTATGTTACCTCAGAGTATTTGAATTAGTGTGAATTTGTGGATAGGTCTTTCCTCTCTGGACTTCACGTTTTTTTTTTCTTCTGAAATCCCACTCTAAAGATCTCTCCTCCCTCTCTATACTCTCTCCATACGATAGAACCAAAACCCTAAAACTTTCACTTTTCCCTCCCTCAGCCCCCTCCCTCCGAAATTTCAATTCCTCTCCCGCTCTCCAAGCGTATTTCCCGCACTTTAGATGGGGCCGGTTCAGGCGAGGTGGTAGGCAGCTCAGGTGGGGCCGATTCAGGCGATCGCTGGCCAGATGCGGACATGTAATGTGTGGTCAGGCGAGGCGAGGTGAGATTCATGCGAGATGCCTTCTCAGAAGAAAAGCGAGGTTCTCCGGCCAGGTACCTTCTCTCATGGTGGTGCATTGTCTCTCTCTTGGTGATCTCCGCTGGTGATAAATTTTGTGCTCGAGATTTATTTCTCACACTTAGTCGCTTTCTTTTAGTCGTACAACTCAGGTTTGTGGTTTTGTGCAACTACAACCCTCTGGATTTGTCCATTTTTATTACTTTTATTTGTGAATTGAATTTCTCTAGTTCAAGTTTCCGACAACTACAGGTTCCCACAAGCACAAAATTGTTCTAGTTAAGAGTTTATTTGTAGGAAATTTTGTCTGGTTATCTATTTGACCTGAAATTAGATACACACATTTAAATAATAAGGTGCTTCACAATACTTTGTGGTTTTAATTTCTTCAACTATTCTGTCAGACTGATGTAGAGATATGTGATAAGGCCATGGGAAACCTCCTTTGCACGGTGCATCTGATAACTATTTCTAATAACACCTTTTGAGTCAAATTAATTCTGAATTGGATCTAAACTTTTGGGCCTTTTTATCTTCGTTCTATAGGTGGTGACTAAGTATCCATATAAAGTCTAATTGGAAATTCAGAGTCTCAGTTCATCAGTGGTGTTCCGGGTCTTACGTCTCTCACTAGCAAGGCAAGAAGTTGACAACCTCCAAAAAGAGATTCCACCAAAATCCCCTTTCTGGGAAACTCTCACCCAACTCCATCTGAATTCACTAGTTCACATACCTTTTATATTTACTCTTTTTTAGAGTGCGTTATAGTTATGTTTTTTACACTTTTTATCGTTTTACTCTCGTTTCAACTTACTATTTTACTTTTACATTTTGAACTCCTTTTCTTTATTATTTATGTATTATATTGCATCTTTTATATATCATGTGCGCTCCAGACCTTAGTTCAGTTTGGAATGCTTTTTATGAGGATTTTTTAAGATACTGTATTTTCACTTTATATATATAACATTCTTATTGGGTTTATTTGATATTATGACCCTCTTTTATTTATTAATTTATTACTACATTTGGCAATAAATATGCATCACCAAGCACTGTGCTAGAACTTACTAGTGGTGACCTATGGCATCATGTCTTGACGTGTTTATTTCAGAAAAGAATGTTTTTATTGATGCTTAGTTAACTCAATTCTATTCTAGTACTTCATGATATGTGAATCAGAGGTTTGTTTCTGAAAAAAATATATTAAGAAATTACCTACTCGATCTGACTGCATATTCCTAACTCTAGCTATCTGAATAAGGATATTTTTAAGTTTTTAACAACGGTTAGCATGATTTCATCTAAAAATGTAATTTTTCTGTCATACAATTTTTCTGTCAGATTACCAACCGACTAATAATGCCGGTGTACTTGACCCTGACGGCTCCATAAATTGGGATTTCAAGTAAGTGAAAATAGATAATATTCCCTTATTATTCTGTCTCAACATCAAAGTTTAATTGCAGTTTAAAATATTCTCTTTTTATCTTCACAATTTTGTTGTTGTTGTGTTATATATACAAGGGTAAATTTGTCATGTTTCTTTGTTAGATCTGCTTGGGTGTCCCCAGCTGGCGCCCCAGGTGGAAGTTCCACCACTGGAGTATGTCCCTTGTTGGTGCACTCCTTTGTATTGGTATAGAATTTTGATTTCCTAGAAATATGATTTCAAATGTGTTCCCATATAGCCTATTCTCCTGCTTTTTTGTACCCCTCAAATTTGATAATTCTTATGTAAGGGCATGAATGTGTACCTATTATATTCTTACTCATCAAGGGATAATTTTGCAATTTTGTTACTCATTGGGATAATTTTGCAATTTTGCAATTTTGTATACCTATTATATTCTAACTTTAGAATGTTGAGATTTTATCTAGGAATTACAACTCTTTCCTTATAAAAAGATCTTGTGTACGTGTTGATCATTGGCAAACTGGATGGAGGTATACAAATAATTTTTGCTCTTTTGTTAGCTTGAAGGTTTAAGAAATTGAATTATTAATTACCTCCTTTTGTGCCTTAGGTTACTCTCAAAACTTTGGCTGATGTTAAAGGTGGAACACTTATCTCATACGAAGGAAGAGTTCAGGTACAATTCCTCTCATTTGAAAATTCTTGCCAAAATTAACTTTAGACTTATTATTAAGTAAAATTACAATTAGTCGGTTTCCTCTTAAGTTACCCTTTATGCAATGAAACCTAATGTAGTGGTGACTTTACCTGCCTCATATACTCACCTGCCTCGTGTTCTTCTTATAATTAGTGATATGGTATCTTAACAAAAGAAAATATGTTGATTATAAGTAAATGTATGTCCTCATTGTACAATCCTCCCTGTACCAACTCAAAACAAACTAACTCACTTTCTCATTTTTACAGCTATGAGAACAATATAGCAAGATAAAAGGAAGAGTGACTACATTGTTCTCGTAAAAACATTTTTGCAAATTTAGTCAATTATAAATATTATTCATTTAGTCGTATGGAATTAGGGTATATTTTGGGCATATATAGAAGTTTCTTTTAGCACTTCTGTTGTAATGTCTTTTGGCATTTTGATACAGTATAGACTATGTCGATTAATGTTAATTATATGTTTTTTTTCTCTATATTTCAATGTTTTTGTTAATTTGGCTGAATGGGAATTGGGGAATGTAAACGGGTCAGTACCGGGTTGGTACAGGGAGGATTGTAGAATTAGGGCATGCTTATATAACCACTTTGGCTTGTTATTACCATGGGTAATCCATTGAATAACAAAAATCATTTTCCCATGCAAATATTAGCCCTTGGAAATAAAGTGGTGGGTCCCACATTCGTTTGCATTGGAAATACTGGGGTAGGTCCCACGTACCCTGCCCTTGAAAATAAATAGGTGGGCCCCACGTTCGCTTGCCTTGGAAATACTGGGGTGGGTCCCACGTACTCTGCCCTTGGAAATGCTCTGGAGGGTCCCACAGACACTGCCCTTGGAAATAAACAGGTGGGCCCCGCATTCGCTGCCGTTGGAAATACTCGGGTGGGTCCCACGTTCTCTGCCTTTGGAAATACTTAGGTGGGTCCTACGTTCTCTGCCTTTGGAAATACTCCAGACAGTGTCCAAGGGTGAAAGTATTTCCAACGGCCCTTTTTCCAAAAGTAGCGCATGGAAAAACTAAGAAATGAGTATTTCCAACGGCGTCGATGGAAATAAGTATTATTTCCATCGAGGGTTGTTGCCACGGGAGTATTTCCAACGGTAGCGGATGGAAATGACGATTTTAGGGCTTTTTCCAACGGTACGCCGATGGAAAAACCGATTTTCTACCGTTGGAAAAAAGGGAAATTCTAGTAGTGTAAACAGTGCATAATATACTCTTGGTTTCTCAATCAACGATACATCACAATAAATTTTGATCTCCACGCAGGCAACTTCATTTCTGTACATGTTTTCAGGCCGTTTTCAGGCCGGATCAAATTACTTGACTAGAACAATTGAGAAGCTGGTGAGTCGAATTGAACAATTCAAGCCAAATTTAAGCTTAATTACAGAGAATGTGACATGCCAATAGAAATAATGAAGGCCCCATGACCAAATTAGGAACCAACTCCTGATCAGTAAAGTTGGGCTTACAAGCACCGGCACGAGTAACGGCCTATTAAGGTTTAATTTTGGCTTACAAGTACTGGTACCGGTAACAACTTTCAATTTTTTTTTTGTTGTTGTTGTTTTAATGGAGCACAAGAAGTTAGGTTGGGGGTAACACTAGAAAAAAAAATGGGGGCAACTTACAAGTATGAGCCATTATAGAAGTTAGGTTGGTACTTTTCTGTAAAAAAAAAAAAATGGGGGCAACGCAAGAAAAACAATAACCTGAACTAGAAGTGAAATTGAACAGATTATGAAATGAATACTTAACTCGTTGGCAACCAAAATTGTCAAAATAGAGAGATTTAATCACATGGACTGAATTCAAACATACTTTTAATCCTACCTACCCTATTTTGCCTTTAGTGGGGTTCTCATTCTCATTTGTACTTCATTTTCCACTTATTTCACTTCCTAAATATATTCTATGTTGGGGAAATGCTATCTAAAGTATCTAAATAACTAATTAATAGAATAAATCTCAACAATGGATAACATACCTGTGTGGTTGTCTTTGTTGGTAAGAACGGATAATTTTGCTGGTTTGAATGGATAATCTTGCAAAATTTGTCCAACTCACATTGGAAACAGCAGCACCGCCCTCAGCAAATGTTGAAAAAGCTGAAGCATAGTATCAACCATTTTAGAAATTGGGCCCTGCTTGCAGTTTTTTACTTTTCTGTAAAAAAAAAAATTAATGGGGGCAACGCTAAAAGACTAATGACCTGAACTGGAAGTGAAATTGATCAGATAATGAAATGACTACTTAATTCGTTGGCAACCCAAATTGTCAAAACAGGAGATTTAATCACATGAAACGATAAACAAAGATAGAGAAATTAGAATTTTTGCAGTTAATTTCGCAAGTCAAACGTAGTTTTAACTCAAACTACCCTATTTTGCCTTAGTGGGGTTCTCATTCGGTCTTCATTTTCCACTAATTTCACTTCCTAAATATATTCTAAGTTGGGGTAATGCTATCTAAAGTATCTAAATATCTAATTAATAGAATAAATCTAAACAATGCATAACATACCTGTGTGATCCTCATGCATAAAAATACCTGTATAATATTCCTTTTTTTCACTAACAATGGCACATTAGAATAAAAGGAGAACTCCATGCTGACTAGTTTATAATTTCACTTAGGGAGCAAACCTGAAAGTGCGCATCATGGTTTCCTGTTGTTTCTGGTTAGAGTTACGGCTATGCTTCCCTTTATTATGGTATTGCTGTGATTTCTTTCCTTTTCTGGTTTTTGGTTTTGCTGGTACAGTGGTTGTCTTTGCTGGTAAAGAATGGATAATTTTGCTGGTTCGAAAAGATACTGGAAGATTTGCAGGTTACATCAGCTTGTTGCTTGTATTAGGGTTTTTTTCTTAGTGATGTCTGGTACGACACTGCTTGTTGTTTTTTACTTTTTTGTAAAAAAACAACAACA
The DNA here is from genome assembly GCA_025461125.1 of Carex kokanica. Classification (NCBI taxonomy): domain Eukaryota; kingdom Viridiplantae; phylum Streptophyta; class Magnoliopsida; order Poales; family Cyperaceae; genus Carex; species Carex kokanica. Next base: position 215,044 of record JAJGRX010001312.1, read on the forward strand.
ATTAATGGGGGCAATGTTGAAAGACTAATGATCATAACTTTTCTGAAAATTTTTAGTCTTTCTGGTATCACAATTGTGTCTGCCATTCAGAGTTCTTTGGTTGCATAAACAAATTACAACTTAAATGAAGCTTCATTGTAGAATTCAAGAATTAGTTCATTTTCATATGGTCGTATTGCGGCTTTCCAATTATTGAGACAGAGGCTTAGATGCAGTAATTTTTAGGCAAACCAAATGAAACAAGTAAGGTCTTAGTTGCAGGGGTTAAATGTCAACTTAGACCAAAACTAGATTTGCATAAAGCAAAATAATAGAATTTGGGTTAGAATGCATCTGGTTACCTTGTTACTCAAATAAGCGTAAACTAAGGAAAATCAATACGTGGATGCACCTGAGACAGCTGATGCTTTTGCCAACTTCAAGGCTCAACAGAGGTTTATGCGCGTCTTTGTTTCTAACTACTCATTATCAACACAAACGGAATTAACAAGGAGGGCTGAAACAAAACAAACAAGGAATTATCAACCGAAAGTTTTAGATTACTGTTTTGTAAAGCTTAATTTCAGTTTGTTTTAAATATTGTAGCACTTGCAAAAAGACTTAGTTCGGATGCACTATTGATGTAAGGCTTAGATCAGAGGCTTCATGTAATTCTTTTGACAAAGAAAATCAACATTATAATATCTATAAAAAAAATAGCTAGTACATGTGCCCTCTTTCTTGGCCCAAGCATGGTTTTTAGAACACTTCTTGTTTTTCTCGACAACTATCAGTGTCAACCCTAAAGAAAATTTTAAAGTACATTAACCAGTGTCAGACAATTAAAAAGAACAAAGTGTATATATGAACAGCAAGCATCTAAGCATTAAATGCCAAAAAACCTTACTTTAGATAACTTGACAAAATATTGAAAGAAAAAACTTATCTTGTAAAAACTTTCCAAATCACATGCAGAGCAGCATCTCCCCTGGGCAAAACTTGAAAAAGTTGAAGCTTATACAAGAGTTGTTGTACACACCACTTAGAAGTAAGGATAATACTCTTCCGTAAGAAAGAAACAATTAATAGGGAGAAAGTAAGGAGACCAGTGACCTGAACTGGAAGTGAAATTGAACAGATTCTGTAATGACTACTTAACTCGTTGGCAACCCAAATTGTTAAAACAGGAGATTTAATCATATGGACCGACAAAACACAAATTGAGAATTTTGCAGTTAATTTCGCAAGTCAAACGTAGTTTTAACTCAACCTACCCTATGGCCTTAGTGGGTTCTCATTTGGTCTTCATTTTCCACTGATTTCACTTCCTAAATATATTCTATGATGGAGAAATGTTATCTAAAGTCTCTAAATAACTAATTAATAGAATAAATCTAAACAATGCATAACGTACCTATGTTATCCTCATGCATAAAGATACATGTATTGTTAGTGTAATAATTTATAAGTCAATCATAGGATAATTATATTCTATATATTTTGTTCATGTAATGGATGATTAATCATTTTGTTCCTTGAGATTTATCGAATTTATGAATCATTTCGAGTTCATGACTTGAAATTGTAAAACTTCATAATATAGATGATAAATACTCTTGATAGTCTCTAACCGTGGTAATTAGCAAAAAACACTAATTGACTGTTTAAAGGTTAGTGTGTGGATTAAATGATGGTTAAGTTTTACAAACCATAGACAAAGAGTTGTCATTTTAATCACTCAGATACATGTTAGAGAACATGGTATTAGACAGACCCTAAATGAAACATTAAATGGTGTGTGTTCGTGTCATTAATGTTTTCATTCAGTGTTAAGTTCTAAAATATGAGGTATTCGTCTTTCCTACATAGAAAGTGTGTATCACTAGTGGAAAAACAGGAATCAGGATCGGCCTATCTGGATCGGTTATAGAAAACAATCGATACAAATACCTATCTAGAACGGTTTTCTTAACAAAACCGATTCAAAAAACTAATCAGATCGGGTTTTTTTGTCAACCGATCTTAATATTTCAATTATCAGGATCAGTTTCTAGACAAAACCGATCCTGATAGTATCAGGATCGGTTCTTGTGTGCAACCGATGTTGATAGTTCTTATATTAGGATCGGTTGACAATAACAAACCGATCCTGATACTATCAGGATCAGTTGACTATATAAAACCGATCCAGATAGTATCAGGATCAGTTATTGTGTACAACTGATCCTGATACTATCAGGATCGGTTCTTGTGTACAACCGATCTTGATACTATCAGGATCGGTTTTATATAGTCAACTGATCCTGATATATGACTATCAGGATCGGGTGTTAGTAACAAACCGATCCTGATAGTACCTATTAATGCTTAATTCAGTCCTATTCTGGACAGATCCTTTGGGTGTCTTTCTTCCTCTGGCCTCGCCTCCATTAATTAGCGCAGCAGCTATCTCGCAGGTCTTTAATTCAGCCGTCGACTCTCCCTTGTTTTCTGATCAGGTTCATTAATTGATCATCTCTTTTATATCTAGTTTGCTAGCTATTAAATAGAGAACCATATATATAGGGTTTAGGGTTCAAAATATAAACCCTAGATCTATGACTATATAAAATATGAACCCTAAATCTCTCTTTTCAGTTTTATACCTTTATTTCAAGGCTTTTTTTGTATGTGGAGATTTGCACATTCATGCTATATATGTGCTTTTAGTTCTAGGATATATAACATATATATATATATATATATGAGGAGGGATCCAATTACACATTTTTTGGTGACACACTTTGACACCTACCATTTTTAAAGTCCAAATAGTCGATTAAACCGTTCAACATGATGGATATATTAAAATGTGCTTGGAGATCAAATTTTACATTTTTTTGAATTTTTTTGCTATTTATTAAGATGGTTACAAAAATCGTTGTTTTCAGACCATTGAAAAACAGCGATTTTGTAACCATCTTAATAAATAGTAAAAAAATTCAAAAAAATGTAAAATTTGATCTCCAAGCACATTTTAATATGGTGATCATGTTGAACGGTTCGGATCGGCTGTTTGGATTTTGAAATCGCAAAATTGACCTATATAAAAAACGGTGTCATGATGTGTCACCAAAAAAGGTGTAATTGGATCCCTCCTCTATATATATATATATATATATATATATATATATATATGCATGTTATATATACATCTATATCTTACTTAGGTTCCGATTGTTTAATTTTGTAGATTGGCTATATTGAGAGATTTGGTGCAACGATCATAATCTCACTTGATCCGGGATCCTAAAAATAAAGTTGTAAGTACAACATAAAACTCATGTTTAATTAGTGTTGCTTCTATGGTGCTTAATTATATGGATCCAACAAAGACATGCATAAATGAATATATGGTGCTTATTTTGTCATAAACACAACTAAATAGCTAATAAATAGATCAAAAATCCCATAAATGTAAAATATAGGTCCATTTTGTTTGTTTTTATGTCATATGTATTTTCTTTCTCTATTTTGTAGATATATAATTGACATTAATTATATATAGCTCCTTATTTTCTCTTTTTTTTATGTCATCTTAATTTTGTAGATTAGCTATTATTGAGAGATTTGGTGCAGCAATCTTCATCTCACTCTGTACGACATCCAAAAAAAGTTGTAAGTACAACATAAAACTCATTTTTACTTAGTTTTGTGCATGAATATGTATTTTGAATTGCTAGCTAGATTGAATGTATTTATATTAGGTATTTAGTTAAAGTATTGTCTTATGAGCCACAACCGATCTTGATTAAATGCCTTTAGGTCTTGATACCCGTTCAAAATTAATTCATTAGGGATTAATTTTGGATAGTCCCCGTTTTGGGACTGCTCATTGAATATTTTGTCTCAATTAGGATGTGGCCACATGTTAGTCGTTTAGTAGCTAAGAAAATTTCGGCAGCATTTCCCCTTAGTTCCCCGAATACTCGGGAAACTAAGGGGAAATGCTGTCGAAATTTTCTTAGCTACTAAAACACGACTAACATGTAGTCACTACTGAGACAAAGTATTCAAAGAGTGGGATAGGATGGTAACCGGCCCCATGTAAGCCCTATTGTGAACAGAAGTTAGTACTGCAACCTTGTTCTTAATTAATTGTTCTTTATTATAATTGCAGATGGACCGCAGTTGGATGTACGAAACATCACGTCTATCTGATGAATATACAACAGGTGTCGAGGAATTTATCAGAGTTGCTATGGAAGATATGGCGAATAAGGGGAGTGCACTGATGTCGTGTCCTTGCTGTGATTGTAACAATTGTCACAAATTTTCCAACCCGAACCAAGTGAGGAACCATTTAATCCGTCGTGGATTCAAGCAAGGGTATCAGTGTTGGATATGGCACGGTGAGAGTTTGCCAAGCGACATAGGTACTGGTTCTGAGCATCAGGAATACCATACCGGTGGAGATGACGGGAATGATCTACGGGGATTGGAAACCCACGTAGGCACTCGTACTGAGCATCAGGAATACATACCGAAGAAAATGATGATATGGTGGTAGATAAATGTGATAATTTTGATCAAATGTTACGTGATTTAGAGGAGGATTTTGATAATGAAAAGCAGTATTATTTATTTGAGAATTTGTACGAAGATTCTAATAAGGAATTGTATCATGGTTGTTCTAAATTTTCAAAATTGAAAGGTGTATTAAAATTGTATAACCTTAAAGCATCTAACGGTTGGAGTGATAGAAGTTTTACTGAGTTATTACAAACTTTGAAAGAAATGCTTCCGGATGGAAACGAGATACCACCTAATGTTTATGAAGCGAAGAAAATATTGTGCCCGGTGGATTTAGAAGTTCAAAGAATACACGCGTGTCCAAATGATTGTATATTATATCGAAATGAGTATAAAGATCTTCACGAGTGTCCAAAATGTGGTGCATCACGTTACAAACCAAAGCAGTTAACCGGCGATAAAATTGATGATTATAAACAGATGAAAGGACCTCTGGCAAAAGCATTGTGGTACCTCCCCGTGAAACCGAGATTCAAACGTTTGTTCTCAAATGCTAAAGATGCGAAACTAATGCGTTGGCATGCCGATAATCGGAAAAAAGACGGAAAATTACGGCAACCCGCTGATTCTCCTCAGTGGAGGAATATTGACAGAGAGTTTTTCGAATTCGGACGTGACCCGAGAAATCTAAAGCTTGGGCTGAGTGCAGATGGAATAAATCCGCACAGTAGCATGAGCAGTAAGCATAGCAGTTGGCCGGTTCTATTGTGCATTTATAATCTTCCGCCTTGGTTATGTATGAAACGCAAATACATCATGATGACCTTGCTCATATCAGGACCCAAACAGCCCGGGAACGACATAGATGTGTATCTAGCGCCATTGTTCATTTTTGGTGTATTTCATGTTGTAAGTAATTCTCAAGTTATTAAGATAATATACAAAAATAATTTAGAAGCTAATATACTAAAATAATTTACAAGATAATTTATACAAATATACTATAAGCTACTATACTAAAATAATTTTTATCATAATTTATTAAAATAAATTATAAAACATCATACACCTACAGGATAAATTTATTCAGAATTTTTGCTAATTTATCTGGATCAGTTCCTTAACTAGAAACCGATCCAGATAACTATCAGGATCGGTTCCTAAGCATAGAACCGATTCTAATAGTTATCAGGATCGGTTCTTTGCTTAGAAACCGATTCAGATTGTGTATATGTATTTTAGTTTAATTCATTTTAAAAAAATTTAAAAAAACTTTCTGAATCGGTTCCTTAACTAGAAACCAATCCAGATAACTATCAGAATCGGTTCTAAGCTAAGGAACCGATTCAGATAGTTTTTTTTTTATTTCGCGCCCGAGAACTTAGCTAAATTTTGAAATCCTTCTTTCTCTCTTTCTCTGTTTCTCTCTAGGCCTCGCTCTCCTCTTCCGAAAACCCTCTCCTCTTCCGAAAATTAGAGAAGGAGATCGAGATTCGGTGAGCCATCTCCCTCTCCTCCGTCGAGCCACCCTAGCCGCCCTCTCCTCCGTCTAGCCACCCTAGCCGTCGAGCCACCCTAGCCGTTGAGCAACCGTGCCGACGCCCTCTCCTCTAGCCGCTGCCCTCTCCTCCGTCGCCGCCCTAGCCGTCGGGCCGGCCTCTCTCTGATCGGACCTAGCCGCCGCCCTCTCTGATCTAACGAGGTAACTCTCTTGCTCTTCTTGTTTCGATTGTTGCCATTTGCTTGTGTCTTTGCCGGGTTGTTGATTTTCCCAGAAGGCACTAGTTGATTCACTTGCTTGGTAGTTCGTACTGGTATGCTGAATTTGTTGCAAAGTATAGGCATTCAATCCTGTTATAAAAGCTAAACTGAAAAATTGGTTTTTTGGTATAATTTTGCTGAAATCTGGGGTAAAGTTGAAAAATGGAGTAATTTGTGAAAAATGGAGTAATTTGTGAATTGCTTGTCAATTTCTGAATATATTGCTTCTCAATTTCTGAATTGCATGAATTGCATAACATATATTGCTTGTTAAAAAAATGGAGTAATTTGAGAACATATATTGCTTGTCAATTTCTGAATTAGTGCATATATTGAGAACATATAAGTGCATAACATATAAGTGCATGATAGGACATATAAAAAAATGGAGTAATTTGAGAACATATATTGCATAACATATAAGTGCATAACATATAAAAAAATGGAGTAATTTGAGAACATATATTGCATAACATATAAGTGCATGATAGGACTGCTTAGTATATTGCCTGTCAATTTCTGAATTGCATGAATTGCATAACATATATTGCTTGTTAAAAAAATGGAGTAATTTGAGAATCAAAAGAAGCTTGATTAGTGTAATCTCTGGCATTAGAGATGGTGAACATATTTTTTGTAAGAAAACTACTAAATTAGAGATGGTGAACATATTTTTTGTAAGAAAACTACTAAATTAGACAAGAAGGATGTTATATATGAATATATCTATCAATCTATGCATGCTAATGTAAGTTCACGATGTCAATAATTAGTATACTATAGCCTTTTATTATTATTTTACAATCGATGTCAATTATGCACTCTATATTACTTATTACTTATTATTTATTTTAAAAAAAGTGCAGATATGGAAGGTGATGGTGAGCCAGCCCCGGTTAAGAAACGAGGAAGAGGGCGTAACCAAATTAAGGACAAGTTTAATGAGAAAGGCAAAAAGCTTGAAATTGACAATTTTTTCCGGCCGATTATTACTCGAGAGACAACGTGTTTTTCGACGGAATTTGGGATATTGGTACGAAAAAATGTTCCTATAAGGTACCAAAGATGGAAAGATGTTCCAGAAGAGTTCAAGCTCAAAATATGGGAAACACTTAAGGTCAATAACATGATACTAATTAATTTCAAAAGCTTTCGTTTGATATTAACTAACTCTAAATTTGTTTTCTATTTGTTTGGCAGATGGACTGGGGTATAAGGGACGAGGAAGAAGTGAAGAAATATTATTATCAGAGAATGGCAGAGCGTCACCGAAAGTGGCGAACCGATATGACTAAACTGTGGCGCGAGGGTGGGACGCCAGATTTTGCCAAAGAACATATTGAAGAAAAATACTGGGAAGCATTTGTCGCGTACCGAGAGACGGAGGAATTTGGTGTATGTTTATTTATACCGACCACCTACCTTATCTCTAATTTAAGAATTCAATTTTTTTTATAATTTAAGCCAATTGTTTCTTTTTCAAATTGTAGAAGGCCAGCCAGATTGGGAAGGGGAATCAGGCCCAAAACAAGTACCCGCATTTCTTAGGATCCAGAGGTTATAACGGGGAGGGTTTCCAGAATAGGCTTAGAGATGCTATGCAGGCGATTGCAAACGAGAAAGCATCTAGTGATCCGTCTTCCCAGGGTTCTTGTAGTACTGCATTGACACAAGACGATGTTATTGAGATGTCGGTTGAGCATAGGCACGTCACATGGAAACTAGGAAGACAGAAACTCAACGACGAGACCAAGGAACGCTATTATCCAGATAATTACGCACCGGTCATCAACAGAATTGTGAGGATTTAGATATTGTCATTCATTTAAATTCAACTTTAATTTATTATGTTATAACATGCATGTTGTCATTTCAGGAAGAACAAGAATCGGCTTTCAAACAAGGCTTGTTGGCCGTCGCACGATACGACGATGTTATGGGAAAATCTCTGCCAAATCCAGAATATCCTGGCAGGGTGAGAGGAGTGGGAGGCCTGGTTCCAATGACTAAAACATACGGGAAGTGCTCAACAAGGAAGACACGCACTCCCTCGAGGTCCGAAGAAGATTTTGACGCGAGAGTGGATCAAAGAGTGGAGGAGAGAGTAAGAGGACTGGAGGACAAATTACGACAAGAGATGAAATTTGAACTGGCAATTATGCTTCGGCAGGCAATGGGCCAACCAGAACCGGTGTTTAGCCCAACAGTCATTCAGAGCAGCTGCCAGTCAGTCAAACCATTGGTAGATCTTTCCGGGTTTACTGAGGTAATGCAAATTCAAATTTATTTTCCATTACATGTCTTAGTTTCATACATATTATTTTATTCGAGTAAAAATGTTTATTTGTACAGGAGACAGAACTGAGCTGTAGACTCTAGGCGGATGTAGGTGGAAATATTATTGTCGTGGCCAGAGGGACAATTCACGTTCCAGTCGTACACGGTGGAACAATTCACAGTATGCCTATGCCGCCTGACCATGCAAGAGTAACGGTGGATGCTATTGAGGATGCGGATTTCATAGAACTCCCCTTACCTATACCAAATGGCGAGCACTCAAACCTTGCATCGGTCCTCGGCAGTTTCACTGCATGGCCGATGTCCATGATATTGACAGGTCCAGTTGAGGCATATTGTTATTACAACTTCTTATACTTCTTAATTTGTATCTATATGATAGAGTTGTAGTTGATTCTGGATTTTATTCCAATTTATTATGGAATTTGCAGGAACCAGGCAAAGAGTTACAAGTTCCTGGAGGTGGGAAAGCAACGAGTCACAGCAAGGCGTTTGATCGTATCAATTTTGACAAGCTGGGACGAACATTCAAGCAGCTGCGTGATCGGTTTTCGGAGCTAGATGGCAGTCCATTCACAATCGATCCGCCACTTGATCTTTTCTGTTCGACAGACTCCATACACATTTATGCAGATGATTATGCGACCTTGCTTACACCAAAGGAGTGGCTCACTGTACCAGTTATGCAGATCTGGATGCTGTGAGTTAATATTCGTAATAATTGCAGAATCTAGTACTTTCAATTCAAATTTCACAAAATTGAAATCACCTGTATAACTTTTTTTTGCAGGCATTTGCACAAATTCATCAAGGAGGAATTTCCCGATGAGCAGATTGGTTTCATGGACCCCGGTCGAACGAATGCCATGCTGTTGAATGAAGATCGAGGTCGTGTACTTCAATACATAGGGACAGCGCTCAAGGAAAATCGGGACAAGCGATTGATATTCATACCTTACCACCAAGTGTTAGTGTTATATATATATTCTAATTTTATTATATTTCTTTCAATTCACACAAATTATAGAATATGACATGCTACAAACCTAACATGCAGAGATCATTGGATTTTGACCGTACTTATGCCAAGAGAAAGTGCATTGTACGTGTACGATTCCAATAAGAAGTTTAAATTAATGCTAATGATCACTACTGCGATCGAGGAGTAAGCGCCTTCCTAATTTTTTTATTATTTTATCATTTTAAATTTCACTCGTAAGTACTGATTGTTCAATGTGTTCATATTTCAACAGTGTCTTCATCAGGGAAATGGGTACTCCTTTAACGGTTCATAGAGATTGCAAGGTAATACTTTCTATTGAGATATGATTATAGGGACTTAGATGCAAAAAGTTGTGAATATCTAGACAAATAAGCCATTTGTAGGCTCATTAACCTACATTTCAATTTTCTCAAACTTGTTATATAGTGCCCGCAACAACCGGCCGGCTGGGAATGTGCATATTATGTCATGTTGCTCATGCAAGACATAATAAATGAACACCTCGATGGTTTTCCGAACATAAGGGTATGTATGCATTTATGTATATTCCAAAAGTAATTAAGCATTGTTGCTTCACTTATAATGAAATACACAATTAATTGTGCATGCTCTTCTATCTTTTAAAAAATGCAGGATATTCCTGCTAGACATACTGTACAACGCCTGAGCGAATTTCGGAAAATGTGGGTTCAAATGTTCCTAGATGAGATAAAGGCATGAAAAAGTACAACAATTTAGGGTTGATGTGTAAACTTAATTTGCATGAACATGAATTTTTTGTAACAATTTTTATTTTTTGTGTGATATTTAATTTAGTATATTGTAGTTGATAATTTAGGATGTGATTTAATTTAGTATGCTTTAGTTGTATGCAAAAAAAACAATATTTTTGCATTTGGGCCAGCATATATGGAAGCTGGCCAATTAAATAAAAAAGTTTTTTTTTCATTTAATAAAACATCAGGATCGGTTCCTAGTTAAAAACCGATCTAGATACCTATTTTTATTTTAAAAAAATTACAAATAACAATCAGAATCGGTTCTAAAGGGAAGAACCGATCCTGATAGTTATCTGGATCGGTTCTAAGCTATAGAACCGATCCTGATTGTTGGATATTAAAAAAAGTAAAAAAATTATTAGGATCAGTTCTGAGAAATAACCGATTCTGATAATTATCAGGATCGGTGCTTAGCTTGGCAACCGATTCTGATTGTTTGATATTAAAAAATGAGTAAAAAAATTATTAGGATCGGTTCACAGAAAGAACTGATCCTGATAATTATCAGGATCGGTTATTAGCTTGACAACCGATTCTAATTGTTTGATATTAAAAAATAGTAAAAAAACTATTAGGATCGGTTCAAACTAACAACCGATCTAGATAGTTATCAGGATCAGTTCTTAGCTTGAGAACCGATCCAGATTAATGCTTATTAGGATCGGATAAATTCAAGAACCGATTCAGATTAATGCCTATTAGGATCGGTTATAGTAATCAACCGATTCTAATAGTTACTAATTTGGATCGGTTATTTAGGCAACCGATCCTAATATTAACTATCTGAATCGGTTAATTAACTGATCCAGATTATTGTAGTATCAGTAACGCCTGGGTCAGGATCGGTTGTATTCCGATACTGATATGCGTATATAACCGATCCTGATACCTTATTTTCCACTTGTGTATTCGTGAGTGTTGTTTAACGCTATCTGTAAAAAGTAGCTATAACGATGACATTTCAGTATGCATAACTTATGCGGAGGGGAGATGTTCACCAAGACTACTATTGTCCCTCGTATTTAATACGAGTGATAGTATCACTAGGCCTCTTGATGGAGTAGGATTATCTGTGCACAATAGGATTAAAGAGTTAATCATATATGACAATCTACTTAAGATCGAGAAAATATTAAGTTTGCAAGGATGACACATACCTACCTTGGAACTGATCTGATTCTATGAGACAAAAGAATTAACACGAGTAAATTGTTTACTGGATCGTGATATTGTACTATACAAAATCATCTATGTCAATTGGGTAGTCATAATGTATTCTGCCAAATGGCTTTTATGATTTATAGAGTTAAAAGGAGTTTTAATTCTATTGCCAACATAATCAGAGAAAGTAATCCGAGAAATTTTATGATTAATTATAAAGTGTTATAATTAATAATAAAAATAAATGTCATGGACATGATATGTTTAAACTAGATTAAATTTATAAACGTGTATAACACGTCGTATAAATTTAATCGCTATCGCCAACCCAAGAAATATAATTATTCAGAATAATTGTATATATATGTTATATGGATTAAAATATTAATTATTAATTAATATTTTGGGCCAAAAGTCCAATTTGAATTTGGGCCTAAATTAAATTTAGAATTTAATTAAAAGCCCAAATTAAATTAAATATAAAAGCCCAACTTTGGGAATGTCATTTTGACATTTAGAACCGCCACAAATTTCCTATATATAGGCATGAAGTGGAGAGAAAATATAGAAATCATTCAAAGTCCAAAAAAAGTACGAATCAGAATCCGATTCGATTTGTATCTTATTTTCTCTCCCAAATAGTGATTTGTAGAAAATCTGATAATTCATATATATATTCTTGCGAGAATAAAAGTTATTCTTGTGAATAGTGTTTTGTTAGAAATTTCGTATTTCGGTGAATAGTGATTTACCGAAAACCGCAACTTTTCCGAATACCGTTGGTATAGTATTTCTGGCAAAAGAAATACCAACTCTCTGGTAGTTCCTGGTGGATACTGATAGAGGAACTAGATTTCTGGTGCTACGAATCTGAGTCAGACTGCATTCCAATTCGAATTTGGAAAAGGTACAATCGTTGTTTTAATTTGTTTAAGTGTTAAATAAATTCTATGTTTAGAAATCAATCAAAGGAGTAGATCCTATGGCTTATGGTAGAAGTAAAATGTTTGATTTTGCGTTCTTTCCGCACCATAAGCCTGAGCTGAATTTAGCGGTAAATTCTAAGTAAAATAGAATTTAGCGGCAAATTCAACCCAATAGTGGTATCAGAGCACAGGCTCTCCTGCTGGTTGATTTTCTAAATCATTGTACCTTGTGCATGGTAGATGCATATAATTATCGGTTTAAATTCTTAGATTTGCAGCTTAAAAACTAAACCAAATAAAATATGATTTTCTTGGTTCGGTTTTCCGACTGAGAAAGATAAAATATGATTGTATGCTTTCTTTATGCTTTCGGGTGTGCTTAGTACATTAAAGAATGTGATAAACTAAATCAAATAAAATGTGATTTTCTTGGTTCAGTTTTCCGACTAAGAAAAGTATAAAAATATGATTTTATGCTTTCTTAAGTTTCTTGGTTCAGTTTTCCGACTAAGAAAGATAAAATGTGATTTTATGCTTTCTTTTCGTTTTCGTAAGAAAGTGATAAGTATATCTAAGAATGTGATGAAGCAATAAAGTGCCTAAGTAAGAACTGTTATTCGTACAGAGGTAAAGAAGGTTCTGTCTAGGAAAAATTAGACTTAAGTGGTCCTTGTGACCCCTGGTCTTTCCTGGGAATCCCTTTTCTTGTATGATAACTGGCCGAAAAGAAACTTTATCACATTACCAAATTACTTTACGCTTTCTTTCAAAAACTTACGAATGTGTTAAGTATATTTAAGAATGTGATGAAGCAATAAAGTACCCGAGTAAGAGCTGTTGATCTCCACACTGTAAAAGATAAGGTTATGTCAAAGAAAGACTGGAAAATGAACTTTCGGTTGTCTTTCTGGCAAACCCCTTTTACGTGTCCTGATAACTGGCCCAAAGGGAACTTTATCACGTTACCAAATTACTTTACATTTTCTTTCTTTAAGTGTTAAGTATATTTAAGAATATGATAAAGCAATAAAGTGCCCGAGTAAGAGTTGTTGATCTTCACACTGTAAAAGATAAGGTTATGTCAAAGAAAGACTGGAAAATGAACTTTCGGTTGTCTTTCTGGCAAACCCCTTTTACGTGTCCTGATAACTGGCCCAAAGGGAACTTTGTCATATTACCAAATTACTTTATGCTTTCTTTCTTTAAGTGTATATTTAAGAATAAGATAAAGCAATAAAGTGCTCGAGTAAGAGTTGTTGATCTCCACACTGTAAAAGATAAGGTTATGTCAAAGAAAGACTGAAAAAAGGAACTTTCGGTTGTCTTTCTGGCAAACCCCTTTTACGTGTCCTGATAACTGGCCCAAAGGGAACTTTGTCATATTACCAAATTACTTTACGCTTTCTTTCTTTAAGTGTTAAGTATATCTAAGAATGTGATGAAACAATAAAGTACTTGAGTAGGTGAAGAAGGTTCTGTCTAGGAAATGTCAGACTTAAGCGGTCCTTGTGACCCCTGGTCTTTCCTGGGAACCCCTTCTCTTGTATGATAGCTGGCCAAAAGGAACTTTATCACGTTACCAAATTACTTTACGCTTTCTGAAAGAATTTACTGTTTTTATATGAAATGCATATAAATTGTTTATATGGTTTACAACATAAAACATAACTCACACAAAAGGCTGCAAAATAAATATTAGGAACTGGTAAAAATATACGTGACTGAATCACGTATAGATGCAAAATGTTTGTATAGACTATAAATTAGATTTACAACTTTGAGTAAATAGGATTTACTGATTTGATACAAAATGCATAAATTAGATTTGCCGCTTTATCATAACCACGAAGCTACTCCTATATGATAGGCAGTAACTACTTTATCGTAACTACAAAGCTACTCCTATATGATAGGTAGTAGCTATGGTCTTAATTACAACCTGACTGCTTACGAGGCTAAGCATAAATACAAACCCTTAATTAAGTAATCTGCCCTTCCTACTCTATCCTCCTCAAATCATTGTTCATTGGTTGATGGGACATACTTAGTAGGCATCGCCTTTTACCTTTGGTAGTCGAGGGTTATGTCAGACATATCGTATCAAATAGAGTGAGGTTACTTACCGATGATTTCCAAAATAGTTTTAGGCTCGGGGCAGAGTTTTGTTACAACATATGATGTTTAACGAAACCAAGAATCATATGAGAATGTGATTAGCAAAGAGTTGCTTACCTAAAATAGCTAATGGCCAAGTTTCATGCCGACGCTGGCTTGTGTCTTAGTAAAAATAGAGATCTTGGACCTACTACAGATCGGGTATAGAACAAATTTGCAGTGGGAGTTTCATTAATGAATGAAACATATACATGAACAAAACCTAAATCTTTACTTTTAAATAATGTAGAGCATGTCTAAATAAACGTCTTTTTCGTTACGTCCTTTACTGGAAAGGAAATAATACGTATTAACTAAACCCATCCCTGAAAAGAGCAGCTCCATCAGTGCTCACAAACTTCGTATGACGAGCGATGTGGAGTAGATGGGGAAGCTTAAATGTTCGTTGGGCAAAGAGTTGGCCATGAACATTATCAATGCTCACATGCTTCGTATGACGAGCGATGTGGAGCAATTGGAGAAGCTTAAATATCCTTTGGGCAAAGAGTTGGCCACAGACATTATCAGAGCTCACATGCTTCGTATGACGAGCGTTGTGGAGCAGCTGAAAAAGCTTAACTGTCCGTTGGGCAAAGAGTTGGCCACAGACATTATCCTCAACTCACTTCCTCCCAGCAATTTGGGGTTCAACGTGAACTGCCATATGCATAGGATGGATAAAAGTTTGCAGGAGCTCCAAGGGATGCTGAGGAACGCTGATGGTGACATAGAGAAAAGTTCTCATGTCCTCATAATACGAGAGGATGGGAGGAAGATTAAAAAGGCGAAAGGAAAAAAGGCTAACAGGTACAAAGACAAAGAGAAGGTTGTTCCGGTAACAACCACTCCCAAGATAAATGTTTCTCCTGACACTGACTACTATTATTGTAATGGCAAGGGTCACTGGAAGAGAAACTGCCCGAACCATCTTGCAGATCTGAAATTTGAGAATGTCTCAAAAGCTTCGTCTCAAGTATTTTTGTTATTGAAATTAATGTTGCAACTTCTCTCAATGACTAGGTATTAGATACCGGATCATGTGCTCATATTTGTTGAAATATGAAGGCACTAAGAAATGAGAGGAAGTTACACAATAAGGAAGTACAACTCCGAGTAGGCAATGGCACAAGTGTTACGGCCTTAGCTATCGGTAGTATAGAGTTGTATTTGCCCAGCGGGCTTGTAATGGAACTAGAAAATGTTTATTTTGTTCCTAGCATTTCCAGAAATATCATATCGATCTTGTGTTTAGAGATGAATGGTTTTTCATTTGTTATAAAAGACAAGTGTTGTTCTTTTTATAAAATGATTTATATTATAGATCATATTATATGATAAATGATCTTTATATACTGGAAATAAACAAACCCGTGTTCAATATCAATAACAAACGACTCAAAACGTCTCATGAAAGTACGACTTACATATGGCATTGTCGCCTAGGTCATATAAACGAGAAACGCATCAAAATGTTGCAAGAAGGTGGACTTCTTGGTGAATTTGATTTTGAATCAATTGACACATGCGAATCCTATTTACGAGGAAAAATGACCAAGACACCTTTCACCAAGAAAGGTGAAAGGGCAAGTGACTTATTAAGTCTTATACATAGTGATGTATGTGGACCAATGAGTACTTGTGCAAAAAACGGTTATTATTACTTCATCACGTTTACTGATGATTTCAGTAGATACGGTTATGACTACCCGATGAGACATAAGTCTGAATCCTTTGAAAAGTTCAAGGAATTCAAAGATAGAAACCAACTTGACAAAAGATCAAGGCCTTACGATCAGATCGTGGAGGGGAATACTTGAGTCTTGAGTTTAAAACGTACTTGAAAGAATGTGGGATTGTCTCACAACTCATGCCTCCAGGAACACCACAATGGAATGTTCCGAGAGAAGGAATCAAACCTTGTGGGACATGGTTCGATCTATGATGAGTAAAGCCACCCTACCAAAATTGTTTTGGGGCCACACACTAGAAACTGTCATACTAACGCTAAATAGGGTTCCATCTAAATCAGTTGAAAAGACAACATACGAGTTATGTTTTGGAAGAGTTCCAAATATATATTTTCTTAAAATTTGGGGTTGAGAATTTTTTATCAAACGTATGACGTTTGACAAACTTGAACCCGAATCTAATAAATGTTTTTTCGTAGGATATCCTAAGGAAACTAAATGATATTACTTCTATCACCAATCCGAGAACAAAATAGTTGTTGCTCGACAAGGTGTATTCTTGGATAAAGAGTTTCTTGCAAGAGGAAGTAGTGGGAGTAATGTAATACTTGAAGAAATTCAAGATACATCACACGATATTGTATCGAATGATGATCAGATAATCCCACTACTTGATACTTCGGTTAATGAGCATTGGAAAAAACCAAATCCACAAAGCGTTGTGAAAGAGGTTCAAGTCCCAACCTCAGAAACTTCAACGTAAGTTGAAGGAGAACTAAACCCATAAACAGTTGTGGATGAAGTTTAAGAACCGGAAGTACAAGTCCTACGTAGGTCAGAAAGAATAGTACATGCACCTGAAAGGTACATGGGACTTCATGAAGTCTCAGTGTTTGACACTAAAGATCCTTTTGACTTATGCAGAAGCATTAGATAGGCCCGACTCCGGTAAATGGCTTGAGGCCAGAAGATCTGAAATACAATCCATGTACGACAATCAAGTCTAGAACAAAGAGTTGTTTCGCTTGAAAAGGTGAGACCCATTGAAAACAAGTGGGTTTTCAAAAGGAAAACAGACATGGATGGTAATTTGACTGTTTACAAAGCACGGCTAGTTGCAAAAAGTTTCAAACAGATTCAAGGAGTTAATTATGATGAAACAATTTCGCCCGTGGCTATGTTTAAGTCAATTCGGATTCTCCTAGCAATTGCCACATTTCATGTTGATGAAATATGGCAAATGGATGTCAAAACCGTCTTCCTCAATGGTAAATTAGAAGAGGACATGTATATGATACAGCCTACGGGTTTTGAAGATCCAAAGAATACTAGGAAGGTGTGCAAGCTTCTTAGATCCATTTATGGATTGAAGCAAGCATCACGGAGTTGGAATATTCATTTTGACAAAGAAGTCAAAAAGTTTGACTTTGTCAGAAGCGAAGAAGAACCCTGTGTGTACAAGAAGTCTAGTGGGAGTGCAATCACTTTTTTTGGTCTTATATGTAGATGAGTCCTAATCAGGAATGATATTTCTTTGCTAAAATTAGCCAAGTCTTGATTAAAGAAAGTGTTCTCAATGAAATACTTAGGCGAGGCTGTCTATATACTAGGCATAAAGATCAATAGAGATAGATCGAAAAGACTCAATAGGATTGAGTCAAAGCACGTACATTGACAAAGTGCTGAATTGGTTCAGCATGCAGGATTCCAAGAGGGGATTCCTGCCAATGTCTCATGGTGTTCAGCTTAGCAAGACTTAGTGTCCTTCATGTATATAAATACCTGGTTAATCCTCCTTTTTTCTCCATCAACGACATATTAGAATAAAATGATGAACTCCTTCTTGGCTACTTTATAATTTCACTTTGGGAGCAGACCTGAACGTGCGAATACGGCTTTCAGAAATTCATACTATGACTTGTCACTAGCGCCCTGTCATTAGAGAAAAAACAAAAGATATCAAGATGAGCATATGCAAAGAAAGGAATGAAGAAACAAAAATTAAGTGGTAATGAGCATATGCAATGGCAACCTACATTCTCGCCGGTTCTCATTCAATGTTAAATTTAAGGGAGAATTGGTTTTTTGCCACTCCAAAAGTCTGAAATCTGAAAAATGCCACTGTAAAATTTGAATTCATGCTAATGCCACTATAAACCTAATTAAATCCTAAATTTGCCATCAATACATATTTACTCATGTTAAAAAAAAAAATTTAATAAAGACAAAATTGCCCTTATGAGAAGAAATATCAAAATCGTAATTCTTCTCTCCACAGAAGTAGCCGAACCCTAAAATCTGAGACGCCTAAGCCCCAACCTCCGATCATCTCCCTAGCCACTCCGCCCAGCCTCCGCCTCGCCTTCCAGCCAGATCGCCCAGCCCTTGCCTCCGCCTTCCAGCCACTCCGCTCACCTTTGCCTCCGCTCACCTTTGCCTCCGCCTTCCAGCCTTTGCCTCCGCCTTCTGCCCCCACTCCACCACTCCATCCCAGAGTAGATGACATGGACAAATCATGGATTCCTAGTGGGTAAGTATATATTTTTTCCAGATTTTTTGTTTGAGTGTTTCAATCAAATATGCATTCATTTTTCAGATTTTTTGTTTGAGTGTTTCAATCAAATATGCATTCATTTTTCAGATTTTTGAGTTCATAAATGACTAGCAATTAATGTATGATACTGACCAGAAGATATTTCTTGATCTTGATACCTTAAAGGAGTATGGTATACAAATTAAAAACCAATTTACTATAAACAAAATTCACCACTGTAATTAGAAAAGTACCTTATAAATATGAATAATTTTTTTTGGGAACAATCAGAAAAGTGCCTTACTCTAGTATAGAAAGGGAATTTTTTTTGGGAACAATTTCAGGCAGATTCTATGTTTCTTCAAATTCAGCTCAGTATTTTCCATCAAATTCAGTTCAGATTCTATGTTTATTAACCATGTATAATCTAACATTGGCATTTTACATATAGGGTTGACCCAGAAACTGCTTACAGGATACAGGTTAAGATTGAAGGATTTTGGAACAAGGAAAATGATGGTAGGAAGGTATATGTCAAGGGAAGGTCATTGAAATGGGTTGTGGATTCAGATAGGTTCTCCTTGTGTGATTTGATTAGTGATATATCCGATGAGATCTCTTGGGGGAGTTGTCAAACGCTAAGGGTGAGTATGTTTGACAAAAATCAGGAGAAGGATGTGAGCATATTGTCTGAGTCACAAATATTAGAGATGTTCAGAATGTACCAAAAGGAAAGGAAAATCTTACTTGCTGTAGTAGTGTGTGACACAGGCGATACCTCAAACTGTAGTGTTACTAATACCACTTATCCATGCACTCCATCCCAGCCAATACCACCTATTGCACCTGGTAATCAGAGCCAAGTGGCGAGTTCTCAGGGGTGTAATACTTCATTCCAGCTAGGAACATCTCAGGTAGGGACATCTCAGAATAGTCGAATTGCGGGGCAATCTGATCAATTTGACGATCCTGATCCTGATCCTGATGAATATGTGGGTGTTAATGATGAGCATATTTATTGCCACGATGATGAGGATATGGAGGATGAGGAGGCAACTATAGATGATGTTGTTGTGGAGGATGAGGAGGCAACTATAGATGATGTTGTTGACAGTGAACCGCTTATTGCATTTGACCCTGAAAATCCTAAAATAGAGGTTGGTGCATTATTTCCCGATGTCGATGCCTTTAGGAAGTCATTGAGACATTTTGCAATAAAAAATGAGTTTGAAGTTTGTACGGTGAAGTCGGACAAGACCAGGTTCATAGGAAAATGCAAAGGTAGTGGTTGTCCTTGGAGAATTCATGCTTCTAGACTCCAAGATGACAAAACTTTCATGGTATGCATGCATAATTTAGTCTCATACATTTATGATTCATGGTATGCATGCATAACAACAACTTTTGTTTGTAATTACAGGTGAAGGTATTACCACATGCCCATTCTTGCCCATCCACTACCATGGTTGATGGGAAAATGGCATCTAGTTCTTGGGTATCAGATAGAGCGGGAGATTGGTTAAGAAAGAATCCCTCGGCTGGAGCCAAGGAAGTTAAAAATAAGTTAGAAGACGAGTTTCATGTGAAGGTGTCTTATGGCAAGGCTTGGTCGGGAAGGAAATCTGCTCTTGATCAGATCCATGGGTCGTGGGAGGAGAGCTTTCAATTGATGTATAATTTTAAGGGTGAGTTGGAGAAAAGATGTCCTGGGAGTATTGTTGAGGTAGATTGCAAAAAGGTTGGCAATAAGATGGTGTTTAGCAAGATATTTGTGGCTCTGAAGCCATGTATCGATGGATTTCTATATGGATGTAGACCATATCTGGGTGTTGATTCTACTCATTTGACGGGCAAGTATAAAGGTCAGTTGGCGGCTGCTGCAGGTGTTGATGGGCACAACTGGCTGTACCCAGTTGCATATGGAGTTTTTGACTTGGAAACAACTGAAAATTGGGTATGGTTTATGGCTCAGCTGAAAAGGGCAATTGGAAATCCACCGGGTTTAGCCATATCTTCAGACGCAGGAAAGGGACTTGAAAGTGCTATTGCAAATGTATTCCCCGATTCTGAGCATAGAGAATGCATGAGACATTTGATGTCAAACTTCAAAAAGAGGTTTCATGGTGATATCTTCACTACTCACATGTGGCCCGCAGCAAAGGCATACACCATAGAGAAGAGCAAATACCACTTGAGTATGGTTAACGAAGCAGCACCAGCAGCTATTGAATTTCTCGAGAAGAATCACAAGTATCTTTGGTGTAGAAGTAAGTTCTCTGAGCTATCAAAGTGTGAGTATGTGAATAATAATATATCGGAGAGTTTTAATAGTTGGATCAAAGAGTATAAGGGTTTGCATATCGTTGATCTCGTTGATCGGATTCGGCAATTGATAATGGTAACATTTGACAAAAGGAGAACAATCGGAAGTAAACTTGAAGGTCTTATTCTTCCAAATGTCCTCCAACAATTGAATGCAAAGAGCAGGAATGTTGGGAAAGTCAGAATCAGTCGAGGTGGTAATAACTGTGCGGAGGTGAGTGGTATGGACTCCGAAGCTAAGCCATGGAGGCATGCAGTGGAATTGGATAGAAGAGAGTGTACATGTAGAGAATGGCAAGTTACTGGCAAGCCATGCATGCATGCCATTGCATTCATTTGCACACTTAGAGGAGCATGTATGCAGGATTATGTGCACGAGTATTTCTCAATTGCTAAATTCAGAGTTGCATACGAGGGTGTGATAAGACCTATGACGGATAAATCACAATGGGTAAGTGTTGATCCTGGATTCAAAGTGCATCCACCTCAAATGAAAAGACCACCCGGTAGGCCTAGAAAGGAGAGGATTCCCGGTTGTTTGGAGTTGAGGACAAGAAGACAAAAATGCAAGAGATGCAAGCAATTTGGCCACCAAGAAAGAACTTGCAAAGCTAGTATTTTGGAGGATCCTCAGGATGCTCCAAATAAGAGGTAAATGTCATTTTACATCAATTAGATTAAATTAGAAATGCCATTCTCACTTTTATACTTATTTCTGTTGTTTGCAGGAGAAGAAAAATATAGCTGTGGTGTAATGACAGCTATGATGTGAGCTAAATTAAAAGTTTGATGTAGTTTGATGTAATGATTAAAAACTAGATTAAATTTGATGTAATGACATTTTTGTAATTTTGGATTAAAAGTTTCATGTAGTCAAGTCATTACTGTAGTGAAGACTTTTTTGTAATTTTTGTAATTTGATGTAGTTTGATGTAGAATGTTGGCTGAATTATGACTAATGAGGCTGGGCACCCATGTGCGATTCCAGGAAGGTCCCAAGCATTCTTCCAATTTCCTAATTTCAATTGCTGTTTTCATATATGGCCTCATATTTGTTTTGATTCCAGTTTTTGCAAAGATGTTAGTTTTAATTTCCATCTTAGTACTGGCTTAATACTAAATACTATTATTATGTTTTGAAATTTGTACAACATCCTTTGCATCCCTCTTAGTTCCTCGTCATGGAGATACTACTCTCTATCTCCTTCTCCTTCGTTGGATGAGAAAGAATGAAGGTATGATCTCAAATTGTTATTTCCTGCTATTCTTTATTTGTTGAAGCTTTGCATCTATTGATCCGATTAATAATTTGACCAATTGAATTAGTTTGAACATTGTTCTTGTACTGAAGTGAAGTCTTTTGTAGCAGTGAAGTCTTTTGTACCTGTACCGAAATTATTGTAGCTGATATTATTGCATAGCTCATAACAATCTGTCTTTTGTACCGAAATTATTGCATACCAAAATTATTGTACCGAACCAACTTTGCAAGATCATAGCAACTTTGCATAGCTCATAACAATCATACAATATAGTTTCATCACAAAATAAAGGAAATAACACAAATTACAATTAAAAAGACAAGTATACATAGGGACGATCGATACACTTCTACACTACTTGCACATAAATACAATTAAAATAGCAACCATCACAACAACATGTACAACAAAAAGGAATATTATTTTCTCCGCTAATACAACCAATTTTCCAATCTCATTATCAAATCGAGCAACAATTCGATTAACATTGGATAGGTCATGCTCGGGATGACTTCGGGCGGCCACAACTCCAATCTTACGAAGATATGCCTCGTAATCCTCTTCCCACATCCAGAACTTGCACGAAAATGTCTTCTGCAAAATAAAATAAAACCAGCACATTCGGACAATAAAAGTACTGTAATACATTTAGTACTGTCAAGTAAAATGCTTTCTGATGGCACCATCAGCTTTTTCAGAATGATGGGTGAATATGGTGAAATCACCATGGTTAAATTCTAAACAATATCAGAAATTCTTCATAAAAATGGAGAAGGCGTAGAAATATCAGACTATGAACACTCAGAACCATAATATACTGATACGCACTCTATTTTATTTATTTCTTTTGTGTAAAACCAGAACACTCAGAACCAGAACAAGTTATCCTTGAAACTCAAAACACTCTAATTACATCAATTCGATCCAACAATCTTGCAGTAAGCATAATAGTAAGCATAACAGTAAATTATTACAACATTTGCTTCCCCAATTCACCAACTTGCATTTGCTTCCCCAATTCACCAACTTGCATTTGAACCCCCAATTCACCAACATTTGCATAACAGTAACCACTAACTTGAATTTGCTTCCCCAATTCACCATCCAAAGGTATTACAACATTAAGCACAGCTTAAAAAATCAACAGTAACCATAACAGTACTGTCGAAAATTGGGAAAAATCTAGCTAGTAAATTGGTAAAAAATTCAGTACCTTTTTGTAGTTCACGCATCTGTAGAATATCCTCTGTGGATTTGCTTCCGTACCACTCACAAGCCTCTTCACATCGATCCCGCAATTCGGGCATTGCACGATTGGCAAGATCCTGTCACTCGGCTGGGCAGCAGTTGACGAAATTGATTGTGTACAGTTCCCAAAGGAGGGTTCATGGCGGGACATACTGATTAATTTCGGAAGGAGGAGGGGCCGAGTGGCGGCAGAAGTGGAGAAATGTTGTAATCGGAAGAGAAGGAGGAGGAGGCGAAGGAGTTGAGGAGGAGGTGATCTCTTGGAGGACGAGGAGAGATCTGAAGGGTAGAGGAGGAGGGTTAATCGGAACGGCAGAGGAGGAGCAGGCGAAGGAGGGAGGTAGCGGAGCTGCGGAGGAGGCTGTGTAGCGAAGAGCGATTTGTAGCGCAAGGAGGAGGGCTGTAGCGGACCCTGGAAAATAAATCAGTATTTTCGTTGATGTAAGGGTATACATGGAAATACTAAAATATGTATTTGAAAAATGTATTTTTTAATTAATTTTTAATAAGAAAAGTATAAAAAATGTATATTAATGGCAAATTTAGGATTTAATTAGGTTTATAGTGGCATTAGCATGAATTCAAATTTAACAGTGGCATTTTTCAGATTTCAGACTTTTGGAGTGGCAAAAAACCAATTCTCCTAAATTTAATTAGGGTTTTGACAGATAAGCCAACACAAACTCGAAAATGATGAAATAATACAAGAAATTTATCACTGTTTTTCTCTTGCGGAAATCTCCATCATTCCAGCTTGCAAGTTCACCAACCCGGGTCAGACAAATTTTAGTGGTAATTGAAACAAGGCAACACATCATCCTAAATCTTGTTCAGAAATTATTCAGTATATATGCACAACAAGCAAGTATCCTTTGATTGCACAAGTTATCTTATTTGAGATAATGTAAAATCTAAAGAAGAAACTTATCTTACAAAAATTTGTCCAAATCAGATTGGAAACAGCAGCGCAGCCCTCAGCAAAGCTTGAAAATGTTCAAGCATAGTATGAACCATTTTAGAAGTTATATTGGTATTTTTCTGTAAAACAAAAAACAAAAACATTTAATAGTGGCAACGCTAGAAGACTGATGACCTGAACTGGAAGTGAAATTGAACATAATGTGAAATGACTACTTAACTCGTTGGAAACCCAAATTGTCAAAACAGGAGATTTAATCATAAACAACGATAGAGGATTTTGCAGTTAATTTCGCAAGTCAAACGTAGTTTTAACTCAGCCTACCCTATGTTCCCTCCCTCAAAGAATTGTAACTGCCTCATTTATCGTGCACACATACAAAGGAAGTGAATTTCAATATTATGACATGAATAGACAAATAAATTTTTTAACTGAAGGTGTCAAGTCTTGAATGTCATACATGCAAGTGAAAATCAATTTAATGAACTTAAGAGTAGGGTTAATGGGTAAGATATTTTCCTTTACAAGATCTAAAATCTAGTGTTGTGATATGCAATTATAATATATCTATACTAAACATAGGGATAAATTGGGGAAAAAACAAGAAATCTGACCTCAATACACAAAAGGCCAGAACATGGGTCAGGGTTTGTGCCTGTCCAAGTTTGCGGACCCCAATATTTTCATGTGGCGGTCCTAGAAGACTTACCTTTTGAGATATTTTCACAACAGAAAATGCAGGGTTCTGCTTTTCCGATTCTAACTATTCAAATTCGTTGAGATTTGTGTATGAAAAAGTTTTTTATTGAGATACGCGAATGAAAATTTTTGAATAGTTGGGATCGGAAAATCAGGACCCTACTTTTCTAAAAGAAAAACAACAGAGTTAGATCCTACCTTGTGACCTCAACTTCCCAGTCACTACTAGTAGTGCCAGGAAGTTTCTCGGCCAGCTCAGGTGACAGATCTCTCTGTCTTCACGTTTATCCTTATGGTTCTCCTTCCTAAATCTTATGAGCATCATAATGTTAACTTGAAACACATTTATAACAATGTTGGGTAAATATAGCTTATCTTTCTTGTTCATGGAAACTCAAATCTATATCCGATATACTAATTCCTTTGAACAATTTTTTCACTATTCAGGAGGCAAAATGAGTGCAACAACTAAAAAAAATCACCTTGTCTAAGTCAGGTTGGTGGATAAGGTAATGGTCTTGATGTTGCTTATATAGATGCATTTCATCCATCTCTGAAGAGAAGAGTAATTCAAAGGTATTAGCAGTACTATGTGCATTACTTCAAGTTTATGTTTCAGAAAGGTGAGGCAAATTCCCTTTCTTGTCTCTCTCACTCGTCACTATTTCTCTTAATTTATCTATTTGGAAAGCTCTCTCGCTTTCTCTCGCTTTCTTGTCCTATCTTAGAATGAGACCCTTAGCTGGTCTGGTGAAGTTACTTGGTCTGGTCTGGTTTTTTCGGGAAAAACGTACAATGTGTGACTTGTTTGCCTGACATTTTTATTTATATCCAAAGTTAATTAGAAATTAATAAAAATGCCCTGGTTGATTGATTTTATTAAAAATATCCATACCGGCCATAAAATGGCCAGTACCTTATTTAAATAGAAAACCGGCCATTTTCTGACCGGTACCCTATTTTTTTTTTGGACCCTACAAATTTATTGTTTTCGACCCTGTTTTTTTTGTTTTAATCCAACTACAAATATACTACTTCATAGAAAAAACTAAAATGCATTGGAATTTTAAAACATAAAATAACAGTACTACTTCTTAGAGCGCGATGATTTGGCCAGATCTGGACCAGTCACAGCAGACGGAGTGGAAACCTTACCAGTATAAGTACACGAAATGAACTCATCGTTCGATGCTGGAGGCTCTGGATCAACCCTTTTTTTTGTTGAAAAATAGCCGTAGGGGTTTTCCACAAAATCATCGTCCGAAATTTCATACCGAATAGGCCGTTTAATAAATTCCTCCATCTTACATACATAACATTTATTTTTATCAAGGCATACTTGACAGTTGTTCTTTTCTCCTTCATTTTTACCTCAATCACTACTTGACCCTCCTTTCGCTAGGCTACAATAGGACAACCTACCTCGCTCTCTATTGTTCATACCTTTGGCCCCTTCAAATAGCGTCATTTTCGCCAAAAAAATCGCCTTATCTTTCTCTCTGTCCCTTCTTCCCTTCCTCTTCACTGATTTGAGGTAATTGTTACACCAAAAATGTATAGTACAAAGTTTCAGTACAGTGAACTGTACTTTTTCACCTTAAATACACTTTCAGTTCAGATTGCAAGTATACAATCCTATCGAGTAATATATTATCGGGTATCGATCACAGGGACAGTTCAAGTCTTAACTAGAATTCTACCTAAATTAAATAAATACTAGAAGTTTGAAAATGTTGGTTTTGTGGTTTTACGTGTCCAAACAGTTCAATAATAATGATTAAATGCAAGAAGTAAATTAACTGGGTTTTAATCAATAATAAAAAGGTGTTTCCAAGATTATGACTTCACTCTGTTCTGTCTCGAGGTGCCCGGTCCGTGCAGTGTCCTACACGGGCCGTGTCCAATGTACACGGGCCGGGTACTGTCGTACACGGTCCGTGTGGCCCTCGAGTGAATGCAGCAGTTATTGTTTATTTGTGTTGTTCCTTTGTGTAGGGTTCTACTGACCATGCCTAATGTTCCTAAACCTCAACTGTCGTTTGTTGGTTCATTAACTTGGTATGGAATTGCAATATGTGCCCTCGTCGGGTTCTATACCTCAACTGTCGTATGTTGGTCCTAATTACCTAGTTGCTTGTTTGGTATACTAAAGGTATCATCATCCGTCGATATGAGGAAATATTCACCTGTCGGCTACTACTTGGTTTCACCTTTCGGATCACTAATTCTACCTCATGTACTTAGTTTGGTTGAGAGATTACAAGGGCCAAAGTACCTTCTAGATGTGCTCATACATCTAGTGGTAACCTAATAAAAATCAAACAATTTAATCTAAGCAGTTTGAATCAAACACAATCAAGCAAATACAAATTTCAACAAAAGAATCCAATAACTAACATGCAAAACAAAATATTCAATTACATCACAACCCTAGAAACTAAAAAGTCTACTCAAACATAGTTCTAAAATAGATAAAAAAAAAGATAATAAAAGAAGTAGCCATGAGAAAACCCAAAGAACAAAGAAGATCCGTCAAAAACTCGCGTCTTTCGCTTCTCAACTTCATCTCCTAACTTAGCCGCCAATCCAAAACCCTAGAAAATGCCTCTCTGTTCCAGAATCGTCCAAGATTTCCCCTCTGTTGCTAAGGATCCCGCCTATATAGAAGATCTGCCGACCTTCCTCCAATTGGCCTCTATTTCCAAAAATCAATTATGTTTCCGGAAATGCTTTACACGGTCTGCGTGAAATAGCACACGGACCATGTGCCTGTGTCTTTGGCTCAGATTGTAGATCTTCTCGCAAGCTTTCCGAAAAGTGGTCATACACTCAAAATGGAGTTACGAGTCAAAATCTATGACTGTTTTAATTTCAGGTGCTGAAATTTCAGCATCATATACAGGTCGTGTGGATGGTGTCCTGGTCGTGTCTGTGGTCGGGCAGAGGGTTGTACGGTCCGTATAAGAAGGTACACGGACTGTATATAAACCTTCGAATTCCAGATTCTTCCTCGGGTTCGCCCGTTTTCTGCAAAGTAAGAACAAATGCGCAGTAGTACCACATTCTATAGATATTCAATGAAATAAACACGATTTAACAGTTTTAGGCACAGGTTTTGGTACAAAGTTTGGTCGGAATATAAATAAGAAAGCGAGGCATCAGTAATTGTGAGGGGGATAGAGAGAAAGATGGGTATTTATAAGGTTTAAAATAAAATAAGGCCGGTAATTAAATAAATACGGTATTTACTATTTTGTGTTTAGTATAATTTAGTATACTTAGTATTTTGCGTAAGTATTTTCTGTTTAGATTTTATGTTTTAGTATAATTTAGCGTACTTAGTATTTTGTGTAAGTTAGAACAACGAAACATAAAACACCAAACATAAAACGCGAAATATAGAACAACCAAACATACGATAATGCAAACATAGAACACCAAATATATAACACCAAACATAGCATAAATATACAAATAATCCAAACATAAAATAATAAAACATAGCATAAATAATACAAAATAATCAACGTTGGAACGGAGAAGGGGACCATCGCTCAGCTGGTACTCCGGCGTTCGCTCATTGTGGCCAGACTCCATATCTTGGTGTCTCGACACTAGCCTCGGCCTCTCTGCGTATCCGATCGGCGGTAATCTAGACAAACTTAGCCCTAGAGACCAGCGGGGGTGTACCAAAGATAGATGCAGCGAACTCAGTCCCAAAGTCAGGCTGATGCTGAGCCCCGCTACCACTGGCCTCTCTATCATGGGCCTTCTCCGTCGCATGCGGCGGTACCGGCATCTCATACTCAAATACCCCGAACTTATCCAGAATCACACTAAAATCTGGACCAGTCGCATCCGTAGAAAAAGACTCCGGAGGCGATGCCGGCATCTCGGCTGGACTCTGCAATCACACACATATTTTACTAAATTTGAAATGAACAAAAAAATTTGTACTAACCCAGACAGCTAATGAAATACAACATACCAGGGGCTGAACCGGACGTCCCTGGGCATCATAGAATGCATGCCAGCCAGACATGGACAATACCCAATGATGGTAGTCCCACTCTGGCTGCTCATCAGGGGAGGAGACATCGCATGTACCATAATCGGGCTCGGGTCAGGCTCGGTCGGATCTATCTCACGCCAGTTGATGTTCTCTCTGGCGTCTCGCAGCATGCTGATGAGCTTCCCACCGTGCCTGGCATCCTCAACAAAATTGGCATTATGCTTGAGGAAGTGGTACCCAAGGCTTCTCCAATTCTTCATTCCTAGCATGATGATCCCATGCGCGACACCTTTAAGCGATGCCAACAGCTGAAAAAAAATTTGTTAGATCAAACCTTAATGAAGTAATCAGTTAGGAAAAAATTCGTAGTTTTATGTGCATTACCTGGCGAGCCCATTTTTACCGTTGGGCATGTAACCGTCATCGTCGTTGAGCCTGTCGCGTAAATGGGCATCGTAATTGCCCTCCAGATATACGATCGCCATGCATACCCGCAAGTACCAAGCCTCACCTAAGTAGGAGATGTCCCGGGGTTTGCAGTAGTGTAATAAGCATGAAAATGCTCGCTCCAGTCGCGCTCCAATTGCCCCAAGAGGCTCATCCTGTAAGAAACATGTTAGTTGCAACACAAATAAATCAAGTAATATAGGATAGTAGATAAGATACGACTTACTTGTGCAGGTCTACGATGGTGGACCTCGGCAAAGATGGGTCTGCGGGAATGAACGGTTGATGTCTAAACTAGCGGAGTACACTATCTAGAAATGTACGAGTAGATCTCTGTAGTACCACATCTCCCGAGACTGGAGACAAATCACCGGTAGCTGCCCATCCTCGTACACCGGTAGCTGCCCAGTCAACCTGCTCTACCGACAAACTCTGTACCTCCGACCGGACCGGTCTGATACCAATGGTACTATCGTTAGTCTGATATAGATGTGATAACAATACCACTTCTTAGCGTATGCCGAGCATGTGAGATTATCGGGCCCTCCCCACTCGGGAGCCTCATTCGAGATAGGCCGGCCCACCGGTAGCTGTGACCACGACCAGTGCTGAAGCAATAGTACTGGCCCATACATATGCTTCTTATCTTTCTGCATTTTTAAGAATTTTAGCCGTCAGATCATTTGGATTGGTTGATTAAATAATTAAGTAAGAAAATAGTTAGAGACTTACCATACAACTACGGCATATGTGTGTTGGGGAATTTGCTGCTAAATTATGTTTAGGAATTTACCGCTAAATTCTGTTTAGGCGTATGGTGCGGAAAGAACGCAAAATAAAAAATTTTACTTCTACCAATAGCCAAGGATCTACTCCCTGGTTGATTTCTAAATTTAAATTTATTTAACATTTAAATAAATTAAAACAACGTTTGTACCTTATTCCAAATTCGAATTGGAAGTGAAGTTTAACTATGATCAAAGCACCAGACGTCTGATGCCTCAATCAGTATCCACCAGGAATAACAAGAGAGTTGGTATTTCTTTTGTCAGAAATACTATACCAGCGGTATTCGAAAAAGAACTATTCACCGTAAATAAGCTATTTTCTTCAAAATCACTATTCACAACAACAACTCTTTTATTCTCACAAGAATATAATGGATTACGCTATTTCCTGCAAAACACTATTTGAGAGGAAAAGATTGTTCGAATCGAATCGAATTCGGTTCGATTTAGACTATTGAAATTATTTTTCTCTCACCCCTTCATGCTTTATATAGGCTTCAAAAGTCAGTTTTGATAATTACCAAATTGCCATTGACAAAGTCGGTTTTGATTTTACCATTGGCATAATTACCAAACTGCCATCGAGCACATAATTCAATTGGTTAATTTGGGCTTTTGATTTGAATTCTAAATTTATTTAGGCCCAAATTCAAATGAGCTTTAGGCCCAAAATGTTAATTCATAATTAACATTTTTAATCCATTTATTATCAATATAATTATTCTGAATAATTATATTTCTTGCGACTGTTGTTGTGATAAATTTATACAACGTGTCGTACACGCTTATAAATTTAATCTGTTTAAGTTTGTCATCTTTATGACATTTATTTATTATTTATAACACTTTATAATTAATAATAAAATTCTCTGATTACATTCCTATTGGTGTGACCCGATAGGATCTATGTTATGTTGGCAATAGAATTAAAACTCATTTTAATTCTAAAAATCATAAGCGGCATCTAGCAGAATGCATTATGACTACCCATTGACACAGATGATCTTTTACAATACAATATCACGATCCAGTAAACAATTTACTCGTGTTTATTCTTTTGTCTCATGGTATCAAAATAGTTTCAAGGTAGGTTTGTGTCATCCTTGCAAACTTATTATTTTCTCGATCTTAAATAGATTATCAAATATGATTAACTCTTTAATCATACCATGCGCTGATAATCCTACTTCATCAAGAGACCTAGTGATACCATCACTCGTATTAAATACGAGGGACAATAGTAGTCTTGGTGAACATCTCCCCTCCGCATAAGTTATGCATACTGAAATGTCATCTGTATAGCTACTTTTTACGGATAGCGTTGAACAACACTCACGAATACACACTTCCTATGTAAGAAAGACAAATACCTCATACTTTAGAACTTAACACTGAATGAAAACATTAATGATACGAACACAATCCATTTAATGTTCAATTTAGGGTCTGTCAAATACCATGTTCCATAACATGTATCTGTGTGATTAAAATGACAACTCTTTGTCCATGGTTTGTAAAACTTAACCATCATTTAATCCACACACTAACCTTTAAATAGTCAATTAGTGTTCCTACTAATTAACACGGTTAAAGACAATTAAGAATATTTATCATGTATATTATGGAGTTTTACAATTTCAAGTCATGAATTCGGAATGATTCATAAATGCGATACATCTCAAGGAACAAAATGATATATTTATTAATCATCCAATTCATGAAGAAAACATATAGAATACAATTATCCTATTTTATTGACTTCTAAATTATTACACTAACAATGTGGGAGTACAGATAGGCCAGGACGTCCGCACCCCAGTTGTATGGTGATACATTCTCCAGGTCTGCCAGCAGCGGGAGATACATCATCAGCATGCAGTCACCGGTGGAATCAGCAAACATGACGGAACCAAATAGGTCCATCACGAAGCCCCGTGTATATCTACAATAACAAACATGTAATATAAGATCAATAACAAATGGGAAGTAAATAACAAATGTAATATAAAAATTTATAGTTTTTACCTCTGAATCTGCTCATTGGTGGAATCTGTTGTCAGACCTGCGCTGAAGTGCTCTTGCAACTTCTTCATCCTTATGTGGAATTTTGATTTTCCACGATTCTCAATGAGAGACTGAGAATCAGCTCCCAATAACACCTCGATCTGAGCAGCAAACGTGGTGCTGTCAGATACGCCACCGACGGGGGTGCCACTGATAGGCAAACCCTAAAGGGAACTCACATCCTGAAGAGTTACTGTCAAAGATATAAAATATAAATCTCAAGTAGCATGAATAATAACATTCGTAATAAAATCACGAACAACATATAAATTAGTATTAAAAGAATTACCTTTCAAAACAAACATCCTTCATATAGCACACTGATTAGAGTCAAAATGATGATGAATTACATAGGGTTTTGGCAGGTTTTGCATATTATCTCACACTTATGTTTATTTAATTAGAGAAAAAGGCTATTGTCACCCTTCTTTATGTTTTATTGCAGAAAACAGGTTTTGGGACTATTTCACATCAAACGGAGCAAGAATCAGGTCAATCGGACAAGCGGCGCTCATCGACTAAGGCCCTGTTACGGTCCGTACCAGTTGATACGGACCTAGACAGATACGGAGCAGGAGATAGCGTGATACGCATTAAACACCTCAGCGACAAGGTGTGAAGACGGACCGTATCAGTTAATACGGTCCGTAACCAAGGTGCCCTTTGGGGAATAACTGCCACAAGCGTGTCCAGATGTATTCCTTGAACTCCACTCATCTCCAGACGTCCCCCCACTCCTATATAAAGCCCCTGGACAGAAGACGAAACCATCTTTATAATTTTGGTGATTAGGGTTAGATTTAATCGAAGTGAGAAAGAGATGAGTGTTGTAATGATGCCGTTCCGCGGCTAAGTTCTTTTCTTAGGGGCTAGGAAGTAAACCTTGTTACTTATGATGCTTTGATATATATATTTTTCGTTGATTATGATTTCTTGTTGTTGATTGAAATGCTTTTGCAATTTATTCTCCTTTCACCTAATTTCGATGATCTAGTTTAATCCTAGGTTAGTGACAGTACTTGATTAGTAGAAAAACTATGATGGACGAGTTAGCCTCGTTGGGAGCCATTTGATTTATTTGAAGAAAACCTTCATGGGGAAAGCATAAATCAAAACTACAAAACGCAAACCAAGTTCTGTCATTTACGTAAGATAAATCGCACTGTCCTGTGTAGTAACTTGTGTATTTAAGAGATCTGTCATTTGCGTAAGATAACTCACAGTGTCCTATGTAGTATCTCGGTCCCGTCATTTGCGTAAGTGACTCGTAGTGTCCTATGTAGTGTCTTCCATTATCAACAATAGGAAATCAGACCCGACAAAAGCAGAATATCAAAGTGGATTGAGTAGGAATGGTGTGCCGAAACCCTATGAATTCTCATCTCTATCTTTATTTTATTTACTTTTAATTGTTGCCAAATTTACATTGATCACAATTCCAACTCTTAATTTTTAGATTTTGTCTAGCCTTTCGACAGATTGTGATTTGATCGCTCAAGACTGTAGACCAATATTCCCTGTGGATCGACCTCGATTATACTACTCGATAAGGATTGTGCGCTTATGATCCGAACTGATAGCATTTTTGAGTTTATAAATTTTAAAAGATAACATCGCTCTCTTTTGAGTGATCACACACTAGTAGTGTCTCCATATCGCAAGAGAAGAGAGTTGTTGCAATACTAATACAACACTCCAATAGAAGATCTTTACAACACCTTAGTAGTGTCTCCAGATGGAAACATAAGAGGGTAGTTGCAACTCTAATACAATACTCCAATTAAAGGTCTCTACAGCACACTAGTAGTGTCTCCAAATAGCAAGAGAAGAGGGTAGTCCCAACCCTAATATAATACTCCAATTGAAAGGTCTTTGCAACACTCTCGAAATGTCTCCAAATGGCAAGGGAATAGGGTAATTGCAACCCTAATACAACACTCCAATTGAAGGTAGTTGCAACACACAAGTAGTGTCTCCATATGGCAAGAGAAGAGGGTTGTTGGAACACTAATGCAAAACTACAATTGAAGGTATTTACAGCACTCTAGTAATGTCTCCAGATTGTAACACAAGATGGTAGTTGCAACTCAAATACAATACTCCAATTGAAGGTTTCTGCAGCACACTAGTAGTGTCTCCAAATAGCAAGAGGAGAAGGTAATTGCAACCTAATACAACACGCCAATTGAAGGTCTTTGCAACACTCTAGTAGTGCTTCCATATGTCAAAGGAAGTGGTTAGTTGCAACCCTAATAAAACTATCAAATTGATGGACTTTGTAGCACTCAAGTAATGTCCACAAATGACAGGAGAACAGGGTACTTGAAACCGCAATACAACACTCCAATTGAATATCTTTGTATCAAACTTAAACTGTCTCCATATGGCAAGAGAAGAGGGTAGTTACAACCGTAATACAACACTCCAATTGAAGGTATTTGCAGAACTTCAGTAGGGTCTCCAGATGGCAACAAAAGAAGGAAGTTGCAGTCCTAAATCCTAAACCCTAATTGAAGGTCTTTACAGCACACTAATAGTGTCTCTAGATGGCAAGGGAAAAATGTGGTTGCAACTGCAATATAACACATCAATTGAAGGTCTTTGCAGCACTCTAGTAGTGTCTCCAGATTGCAACTGAAGAGGGTAGTTGCAACTCTAATACAATATTCCAATTGAGGGTCTCTGCACCACACTAGTAGTGTCTCCAAATGACAAGAGAAGAGGGTAGTCGCAACTCTAATATAATACTCTAATTGATAGGTATCTACAACACTCTAGAAGTGTCTCAAAATGGCAAGGGAATAGGATAATTGCAACCATAATAAAACACACCAATTGAATATATTTTCAGCACACAAGTAGTCTCTCCAAATGGCAAGAGAATAGGGTTGTTGCAACACTAATGCAAGACTCCAATTAAAGGTCTTTACAGCACTCTAGTAGTGTCTCCAGATGGCAACATAAGAGGGTAGTTGCAACTCAAATACAATACTCCAATTTAAAGTCACCACAGCACACTAGTAGTGTCTCCAGATGGCAAGAGAAGAGGGTAGTCGCAACCCAAATATAAAACTCCAATTGAAGGTCTTTGCAGCACTCTAATAGGATCCCTAGATGGCAACAAAGGAGGGTAGTTACAACTATAATACAACACCCTAATTGAAGGTCTTTACCCCACACTAGTAGTGTCTCCATATGGCAAGAGAAGAGGGTTGTTACAACACTAATACAACACTCCAATACAAGGTCTTTACAACACTTTAGTAGTGTCTCCAGATGGCAACATAAGAGGGTAGTTGCAACTCTAATACAATACTCCAATTGAAGGTCTCTGCAGCACACTAGTAGTGTCTCCAAATGGAAAGAGAAGAGGATAGTCCCAACCCTAATATAAAACTCCAACTCAAAGGTCTTTGCAGCACTCTAGAAGTGTCTCCAAATGGCAAGGGAATATGGTACTTGCAACCCTAATAGAACACTCCAATTGAAGGTCTTTGCAGCACACAAGTAGTGTCTCCATATAGCAAGCGAAGAGGGTAGTTGCAACACTAATACAACACTCCAATTGAAGGTCTTTACAGCACTCTAGTAGTGTCTCCATATGGTATAAGAAAAGGGTAGTTGCAACTCAAAAACAATACTCCAATTGAAGGTTTCTACAGCACACTAGTAGTGTCTCCAAATGGCAAGAGCAGAGGGTAATTGCAACCTAATACAACACTCCAATTGAAGGTCTTTGCAACACTGTAGTAGTCTCCATATGTCAAAGGAAGTGGTTAGTTGCAACCCTAATAACTATCCAATTAATGGACTTTGCAGCACTCAAGTAATGTCCACAAACGACAGCAGAAGAGGGTAGTTGCAACCGCAATACAACACTCCAATTGAATGTCTTTGTAGCACACTTAAGGTGTCTCCAGATGACAACAGAAGAGGGCAGTTGCAACCCTAAACCCTAATTGAACGTCTCTACAGCACACTAGTAGTGACTCTAGATGGCAAGAGAAAATGGTGGTTGCAACCCTAATACAACACTCCAATTGAAAGTCTTTGCAGTACTCTAGTATTGTCTCCATATGGCAACAAAAGAGGGTATTTGCAACTCTGACATAACACTCAAATTGAAGGTTTTTGCTGCACTCTAATAGTGTGATGGCAACAGAAGGAGGTAGTTTGCAACCCTAATACAACACTCCAATTGAAGGTCTTTGCAACACTCTAATATTGTCTCCATAAGACAATGGAAGTGGGTAGTTGTCACCCCAAAAAAACTCTACAATTGAAGGACATTCCAGCACTCTAGGAATGTCTGCAAATGGAAAGAAAAGAGGGTAGTTGCAACCTCAATCCAACACTCCAATCTAACGGTTTTTACAGCACTCTAGAAGTGTCTCCAAATGGCAAGGGAATAGGAAAATTGCAACCCGAATACAACACTCCAATTAAAGGTCTTTCCAGCGCACAAGTAGTGTCTCCAAATGGCAAGGGAATCGGGTAATTGCAACCCTAATACAACACTTCAATTGAAGGTCATTGCAGCACACAAGTACTGTCTCCACATGGCAAAACTACAATATAAGGTTTTTATAGCACTGTAGTAGTGTCTCCAGATTGTGACAGAGGTGAGTAGTTGCAACTCAAATAGAATACTCTAGTTAAATGTTTCTGCAGCACACTAGTACTGTCTCCAAATGGCTAGAGTAGGGGGTAGTTGCAACACAAATACAACACTCCAATTGAAAGTTTTTGTAGCACTCTAGTAGTGTCTCGATATGATAAGTAAAGAGGGTAGTCGCAATCCTAATACAACACTCCAATTAAAGAACTTTGCAGCACTCTAATAGTGTCTCCAGATGGCAAGAGAAGAGGGTAGTTGCAACTCAAATACAGTACTCCAATTTAAAATCTCTGCATCACCCTAGTAATGTCTCCAGATGGCAACAGAAGAGGGTAGTCGCAACCCTAATATAATACTCCAATTGAATGTCTTTGCCGCACTCTAGTAGGGTCCCTAGATGGCAACAGAGGAGGGTAGTTACAACCCTAATACAACACCCTAATTGAAGGTCTTTACAACACACTAGTAGTGTCTCCATATGGCAAGAGAAGAGGGTTGTTGCAATACTAATACAACACTCCAATAGAAGGTCTTTACAACACTTTAGTAGTGTCTCCGGATGGCAACATAAGAGGGTAGTTGCAACTCTAATACAATACTCCAATTGAAGGTCTCTGCAGCACACTAGTAGTGTCTCCAAATGGAAAGAGAAGAGGATAGTCCCAACCCTAATATAAAACTCCAACTCAAAGGTCTTTGCAGCACTCTAGAAGTGTCTCCAAATGGCAAAAGAATAGGGTACTTGCAACCCTAATAGAACACTCCAATCGAAGGTCTTTGCAGCACACAAGTAGTGTTTCCATATAACAAGAGAAGAGGGTAGTTGCAACACTAATACAACACTCCAATTGAAGGTCTTTGCAGCACTCTAGTAGTGTCTTCATATGGTATAAGAAGAGGGTAGTTGCAACTCAAAAACAATACTCCAATTTAAGGTTTCTACAACACACTAGTAGTGTCTCCAAATGGCAAGAGGAGAGGGTAATTGCAACCTAATACAACACTCCAATTTAAAGTCTTTGCAACACTGTAGTAGTCTCCATATGTCAAAGGAAGTGGTTAGTTGCAACCCTAATAAAACTATCCAATTAATGGACTTTGCAGCACTCAAGTAATGTCCACAAACGACAGGAGAAGAGGGTAGTTGCAACTGCAATACAACACTCCAATTGAATGTCTTTGTAGCACACTTAAAGTGTCTCCAGATGACAACAGAAGAGGGCAGTTGCAACCCTATACCCTAAACCTTAATTGAACGTCTCTACAGCACACTAGTAGTGTCTCTAGATGGCAAGAGAAAATGGTGGTTGCAACCCTAATACAACACTCCAATTGAAAGTCTTTGCAGTACTCTAGTATTGTCTCCATAGGGTAACAAAAGAGGGTATTTGCAACTCTGACATAACACTCAAATTGAAGGTTTTTGCTTTACTCTAATAATGTGATGGCAATAGGGGGTAGTTTGCAACCCTAATACAACACTCCAATTGAAGGTCTTTGCAACACTCTAGTATTGTCTCCATAAGACAATGGAAGTGGGTAGTTGTCACCCTAAAAAAACTCTACAATTGAAGGACATTGCAGCACTCTAGGAATGTCTGCAAATGGAAAGAAAAGAGGGTAGTTGCAACCTCAATCCAACACTCCAATCTAACGGTCTTTACAGCACTCTAGAAGTGTCTCCAAATGGCAAGGGAATAGGAAAATTGCAACCCGAATACAACACTCAAATTGAAGGTCTTTCCAGCACACAAGTAGTGTCTCCAAATGGCAAGGGAATCGGGTAATTTCAACCCTAATAAAACACTTCAATTGAAGGTCATTGCAGCACACAAGTACTGTCTCCACATGGCAAAACTACAATATAAGGTTTTTATAGCACTGTAGTAGTGTCTCCAGATTGTGACAGAGGTGGGTAGTTGCAACTCAAATACAATACTCCAGTTAAATGTTTCTGCAGCACACTAGTATTGTCTCCAAATGGCTAGAGGAGAGGGTAGTTGCAACACAAATACAACACTCCAATAGAAAGTTTTTGCAGCACTCTAGT
Organism: Carex kokanica; assembly: GCA_025461125.1. Taxonomy (NCBI): domain Eukaryota; kingdom Viridiplantae; phylum Streptophyta; class Magnoliopsida; order Poales; family Cyperaceae; genus Carex; species Carex kokanica. Next base: position 254,267 of record JAJGRX010001312.1, read on the forward strand.
AGTGTCTCGATATGATAAGTGAAGAGGGTAGTCCCAACCCTAATACAACACTCCAATTAAAGGTCTTTACAGCACTCTAATAGTGTCTCCAGATGGCAAGAGAAGAGGGTAGTGGCAACTCAAATACAGTACTCCAATTTAAAATCTCTGCATCACACTAGTAATGTCTCCAGATGGCAACAAAAGAGGGTAGTCGCAACCCTAATATAATACTCCAATTGAATGTCTTTGCAGCACACTAGTAGGGTCCCTAGATGGCAACAGAGGAGGGTAGTTACAACCCTAATACAACACCCTAATTGAAGGTCTTTACAGCACACTAGTAGTGTCTCCATATGGCAAGAGAAGAGGGTTGTTGCAATACTAATACAACACTCCAATAGAAGGTCTTTACAACACTTTAGTACTGTCTCCGGATGGCAACAGAACAGGGTAGTTGCAACTGTAATACACTACTGCAATTGAAGGTCACTGCAACACAGTAGTAGTGTCTCCAAATTGGAAGAGAAGAGGGTAGTTACAACCCTAATACAACAATTTAATTAAAGGTCTTTGCAGCACTCTAGTAGGGTCTCCAGATGGCAACAAAAGAGGGCTGTTGCAACCCTAAACCCTAAACCCTAATTGAAGGTCTTTACAACATACTAGTAGTATCTATAGATGGCAAGGGAAAAATGTGGTTGCAACTCAAATATAACACACCAATTGAATGTCTTTGCAGCACTCTAGTAGTGTCTTTGCAGAACCCTAAACACTAATACAACACTAATACAACACTCCAAATAAAAGTCTTTGCAGAACACAAGTAGTGTCTCCATATGACAAGAGAAAAGGGTAGTTCCAATACTAATACAACACTCCAATTAAAGGTCTTTGCAGCACTCTAGTAGTGCCTCCATATGGTAAGAGAAGACGGTAGTTTATGAGGGTAGTCGCAATCCTAATATAATACTACAATTAAAAGGTCTTTGCAGAACTTTAGAAGTGTCTCAAAATAATAAGGGAATAGGGTAATTGCAACCCTAATACAACACTCCAAATGAAAGTCTTTGCAGAACACAAGTAGTGTCTCCATATGACAGGAGAAAAGGGTGGTTCCAACACTAATACAACACTCCGATTGGTCTTTGCAGCACTCTGGTAGTGTCTCTTTATGGTAAGAGAAGAGGATAGTTGAAACATCAATACAACACTCCAATCAAAAGTTTTTGCAGCCTTTAGTAATGTCTCCATATGGTAATAGAGGAGGGTAGTTGCAACCTAGTAGTGTCTCCTACTGACAAGAGGAGAGGGTAGTTGCAACACTAATACAACACTCCAATTGAAGATTTTTGCAGCACTCTAGTAGTCTTTGCATATGGTAAGAGAAGATCGTAGTCGCAACCCTAATACAACACTCCAATTGAAGGTCTTTACAGTACTCTAGTAGTGTCTCGAGATTGTAACAGAAGAGGGTAGTTGCAACTTTAATACAATACTCCAATTGAGGGTCTCTGCAGCACACTAGTAGAGTCTCCAAATGGGTGTAGAAGAGGATAGTCGCAATCCTAATATAATACTCTAATCGAAAGGTATTTGCAGCACACAAGTAGTGTCTACATATGGCATGAGAAGAGGGTAGTTGCTACACTAATATAACACTCCAATTGAATGTCTTTGCAACACTCTAGTAGTGTCTCCATATGGTCTATGAAGAGGGTAGTTGCATAATCAATACAACACTCCAATCGAAGGTTTTTGCAGCGCTCTAGTAGTGTCTCCATATGGCAAGAGAAGAGGATAGATGCAACCAAATGCAACACTCCAATTGAACGTCATTGCAGCCCACAAGTAGTGTCTCCATATGGCAAGAGAATAGGGTTGTTGCCTCACTAATGCAAGACTACAATTGAAGGTAGTTGCAACTCAAATACAATACTCCAATTGAAGGTTTCTGCAGCACACTAGTAGTGTCTCTAAATGGCTGGACGAGAGGGTAGTTGCAACACTAATACAACACTCTAATTGAAGTTTTTGCAACACACTGGTAGTGACTCCATATGGTAAGAGAAGGGGGTAGTCGCAACCCCAATACAACACTCTAATTGAAGGTCTTTGCAACACTCTAGTAGTGTTTCCAGATGGCAACAGAAGAGGGTAGTTGGAAATCAAATACAATACTCTAATTTAAAGTCTCTTCAGCACACTAGTAGTGTCTCCAGATGGCAAGAGAAGAGGATAGTCGCAACCCTAATACAACACTCTAATTGAAGGTCTTTACAACACTCTAGTAGTGTTTCCAGATGGAAACAAAAGAGGGTCGTTGGAAATCAAATACAATACTCCAATTTAAAGTCTCTGCAGCACACTAGTAGTGTCTCCAGATGGCAAGAGAAGAAGATAGTCGCAACCCTAATATAATACTCCAATTGAAGGTCTTTACAACACTTTAGTAGTGTCTCCAAATGGTAAGAGAAGAGAGTAGTTACAACCATAATACAACACTGCAAATGAAGGTCTTTGCAGCACACAAGTTGTGTCTCCATATGGCAAGAGAATGCAAAACTAATGGAAGACTCCAATTGAAGGTTTTTGCAGCACTCTAGTAGTATCTCCAGATGGCAACTAAAGAGGATAGTTGCAACTCTAATACAATACTCCAATTGATTGTCTCTGCCGCACACTAGTAGTGTCTCCGAATGGCAAGAAAAAAGAGTAGTCGCAACTCTAATATTATACTCCAATTGAAGATCTTTTCAGCACACAAGTTGTGTCTCCATATTGCAAGAGAAGAGGGTTGTTGCAACACTAATGCAAGACTCCAATTAATGGTCTTTACAACACTATAGTAGTGTCTCCAGCTGTTAATAGAAGAAGGTAGTTACAAATCTAATTCAATATTCCAAATGAATGTCTCTGCAGCACACAGGTAGTGTCTCAAAATGGAAAGAGAAGAGGGTTGTCGCAACTAGAGCTGCAAACGAATCGAACCGAATCGAACTTATCCTCAGTTTGAGTTTGGTTTGAATTAATTTCGAACTAGATTTGGTTTGAATTAATTTCGAACGAACTCAATTTCGAACGAACTCCATTTCGAACTGAATTTTTTACGAACTCAATTTTGAGCCTTTACGAACTTTGTTACGACTTACGAGTTATGACTTATGACTGGGCCATAGTGCGAAATTACAGCACTTCAATAAAAACTCAAGTATTCAAAGTACAATTTAAATAAAACCCAAATATCAATAGAAG
>JAJGRX010001268.1:0-263801 GCA_025461125.1 Carex kokanica
TTCACATCCTCTGAGATGTCTCAAACTTTGAGTACTTATGCACAAATCTCAAAGCAAAAAATACTGGGCCCTGCGCTATGCCCCAATAGGTACCGTACACGTCGGTTTCGCAAAAGTTAGATATCTGAGACGATATGCCGGAATCAAATTTTGCAAGATTATACTTATTAGTGCAGTGCCTACCTCCCATGGCCCATAATTTCATATGGACTATGGCCCACCTAAGGACTATAGCCCAAGTTTATGAGGAGCATGCTCTCAATTGGGCTTCCACATGGCCCCACATATGACCCATGAGTGGCCCACATACAATGCGAACTTGAGATCACCTCGAACAAGGATGTCGACAAGTCGAGGCATGCATAAGGTTTGAGATCATTGTCATTTGGAACATCAACAGATAGTATTAATATTCTCTTTGCTGGGTGTTTGGTTAAGTCTATTACAGTGCTCAAATAGCTTACAAACCAAGCCATGAAACATCAATTTAGGAATAAATATCAACAGCATTTAATTTCTTCACAGAAGCAAAAGTTTTTGTCATTTTATTTATCAATTATCACAGCAGAGAACAAAATGAAGAGAGATGAGTAGATGACATACAATAGTCCAAATACACCTCCCATAAAAATAAAAATAAACCCAAATTTGACGCCTCATCAAAGAAAGCAAAGGGTGCTTAATTAGCTGAAATCTGAAGCTTCTTGATCGTGTCGATCTGTTTCGCTGGGTTGAGTCCCTTGGGGCACGCATGCACACAGTTCTTTATGGTATGGCACCGATACAACTTGTACTCGTCATTTATCGACTCCAGCCGCTCCTTTGTGTACTGATCACGACTATCTTGAATCCACCTGTGGAACAAAGGTGAAAAGAGTAGCATAAATTATTTGAGAGCAAAACTAAGAAGAAAACAAGAGCAAAGACCAATCCCATACAGAAAAATTAGAAACTGAGTGATATGTTAGATTTCATACATAACCTCTGGTTCTTAATTGTTGGTGATTTGAAATAATTGGAGGGGTGTCACTGTAAAAACTGACATTGTCAGAACTGTTTAGGAAGCGGAACACTAAATAAGAATACGAGTCCAGAGTTCACCAAAAGTTGACTCAGGAGTATAGCTAAAGATTTTTTTCCGTCTTCTTTTAATTTGTTTGGGTGGTTAGTCTAGTAATGAAGTTCTTTAAAAAAATACTGAAAAGATTCAGGAAGCTATCCTGAAACTCTTTTTCAATAATAATAATAATAATGATGATAATAATAAGCTCGCCACGTTCTTAGTCAGGTCAGGGTACACTATGTATTTATTAAACATTTTTATTTCTTATTTCTTTTTGGTTTTTTTTTGATACTTTACTAGACCTGTAGTTTCATCTTAATATAACTTGTGAACATTATCAAAACCTGTTCATCTCAGATTGCAACATGCTAACCCTAACCGACCTAAAACAGATATTTGATGATTGTGATTTGCATTTCCTCTCAATTTCCCCTGTCTACTCCCCACGGGTCCTTTTAAAATCCTCAATATCACCGAACACTAGATATACTGGCAATGGAGGCTTCCGACTCCCACCAAAAACTAACCTGAAACCAAATGATCAAAACCCAATACCAATCCAAAAGCGACCATAATTTCAAATCTACAAACGACCCAATAGCAAAGAGCAGCTAGTAAAACACTCAGAAATAATTGTCTGGACAATAAACAACCTGAAATGGCACAACCGAACCACAATATAACCCAACTGTCTACTCCAAAACGAACAAACCCATATTAATAGGGGTGTCAATGGCACCTTTTATCCGTTTACCCAACCCGTATCGTATTCAATAAGATAGGTATGGATAAGGTTCTTATTTCGTTAGGTTATTGGATACGTGTAAAGGTAAAGCTTTTTTCGTTAACATAACAGTAAGGATATGAAAATGCTTCCACTCGACCAGTATTGTACCCGTTGACAACCCTACCCTTGAAGGGCCTAAACAGCAAACTCCAGACAGGAAACAGACCCGAAATCCAACTCAAGAAAAAAGCAAAAAAATAGATGAAAATATAGAGGAAGGTCAGTAAACCTGTTAGCATGGAGGAGCGCAGCGGGGCCAAGATACGATTCGGGGTTCCACCAGTAGCTGGGGCAGGAGGTGCTACAGCAAGCGCAGAGGATGCACTCATACATGCCGTCCAGTTTCGCACGGTCTTCCTTGCTCTGCAAATTCTCCTTCCCGGCTTCGGTAGGTGGGTCCTTGCGCTTCAACCACGGTTCCACGCTCTTGTACTGGTTGTAGAAGTTCGTCATGTCCACAACCAGATCTTTTACCACAAACATGTGAGGCAGTGGAGTTATTGTCGATGCGGACCCCGCATCCTGTGTTTAAAGAAATGGCAAGCATATTAGTGTGAAAATTTCAAGCTGCTATCGCTAACCAGGCTGGTAGTATTTAATCATTGGCATGAACCAGTTATATTCGCACACATTGAGCATATCCTATACAGGTACCATAAATTTTTACTCATATTGAAATCATATAGTGACTTTTTCTTGGGATCTTGATGATAAGAAGCAATATATTGGTTTTTAGATTTTATTTTTTATTTTTTATAAAATAAGTTTTATAAGTTTTATTAAGGATTAGTTGATTTTTTCATAATTATTTTGAAATTTAAATCAAAAACTAACGAATCACACACTAAGATAGCAATTACTAAAAGAGTCAATCAAATTTTTATATAACCCTAACTAATTTTAATTCATTGTTTTTTCATTTCGGTACTGGTACGATTGGCCATTTGGTGGTTGAGATTTAATTTAGTAGTTCTAAATTCCTTGGATTGACTTGTATTTATTTGTATTTGATCCAAACTTTACTAGGGTTGGGTGCAATAACACCAATTTTATGGTTGCCATTGGCTTCAATTGAAATGAAAAAAGAGAACAAAAATGATTATCAGCTGAAACCGGCTATAATTGCAAGTACCTGGATTTTGGTGAGGCATGCGAGGCCGTTATCACCGTCGATGTTCATGGCACATGAACCGCATATCCCCTCGCGACACGATCGGCGAAAGGTCAGTGATGGATCCTTCTCATTCTTTATCTTGATTAGTGCATCCAACACCATAGGCCCACATTCTGCGAGGTCAATCTACCATAGAAAAAGCATTTAATTTGTCATTATTTTTGTTTTCCTTAGAAAATATTAATCAATGATGTTCTCAAGTATTTGACACTTTTGAAGGCAGCTTATAAACATATTTTCATATAAATTGATGTCTCGATTTATATGAAGAACCTCCATTTATTGAAGAAAACATAGATGGAAATCAACAAAACATAGATCGTTAATGAAGAACCTCCATTAATCAAGGAGGATTTCCAATGTCTCGAGAAACCTAACGACACTGATGCGAAATTGGAGTTCTAAAAGGTAGATTGACAACACATCACAACTGGATCGTAGTTTCTAACAAACAAGCTAGAAATTATTATCTTCTCGAATCAAGTCTAAGCCATCAGCAAAAACAGCTTTAGAAATCTAAATCATTTCCTCTCTCTCTTCGATCTTCTCTTAAATCAGCTCACGAAAGAAGAAGGACCGAAAATGAGAGAGAAACCATACCCGTAGTTCTTGAGCTCGGTTTGGTTGGGGAATCGGGATTCCACCTATAGATCGAGAAGGTCTTGATCCGCTTGGATTTCGCGTCAGCCTGAGAGGAGTGTGTCTGAGTCTGGACCAGCCTTGCGGCGGGCACCGGGGACATGATGCTCCGCGCAGCGGCGCTGGCGGCGGAGCTCCGTCGAAGTAGAGCTCTCCGCGTTGCCATTTCGTAAGGGCAATATGGGAAGTTTGATAGTTTGTTAAAACAGATAGAGATGGGTTATTGAAACAAGAGAGAAGCGAAAGAAAAGGTATAAACAAGATCATTAGCTATATGTACTAATGAAGGAATTCCGATCCCTAAAGTAACTCAAATTATGATTTTTGATATACCGTCCGATCTGCTCTGGAGCGAATATTAACAGGTAATGGATTCTAATCGGGACGGTTTATATATAAACCCATATTTGAATTACTTTAGGGGATCTGGACTCCTAATAAAGCGTGTGCTATTGGGTGATGATGTCCTATTAGATGGGGCCGACTTCCACGGGTCGGGTCTGGCTCCTCTAGAATAATTGTTTTCTACAATTCGGTACACTTGTGTTGATATTCTAAGAAATCACAATTCACTAGGGCTTGTGATATCAATGATTTAACAAGTATTTCACTGAAAATAATTAAATTTATTTATTTTTTTTCCACTTGTTCTATTGTAAAGCAAGTTTTATGATATTCTTCTAAAAAATATTTTCAACTATACATTTATTAACTGAAATATTGATTTTGGGTTTGACAAATTGGTAAATTATTTTGTTCTTCTCAACTATTATTTTGAGAAAGTTCAAATAAAAAAAAATATTTGGTTTGACACTATGTAGTTGTATTTTTTTTTTTTAGTGTAATATAACTCCATTATATAACTTGTGTGGATTATCAGAAGGCATATTTATAATGTGATGAAAAAAATTATATCAGTCAAGATATTAGCGTCTTTAGTTATTATTGATGCTCACTATTTTTGTGATATTTGTTACAGAAAATAAAATAAATGAAATATATAAAAGATGGAGCAAAACAATGAAAAGAAATGTTGGTAAAGCAAAATAATAATACATTATAGGAAATATAAATTGAGGTCGTAATATTCAGGACTATGTTTTTAATTTTGATAATGTGAAGTAAAGCCAACTTTATTTTGAAAATTGTATATCGCAAAAGAATTAATTTAGAATACGTCGGTTTAATATAAAAATTCTACAAAATATGATTCCAGAGGAGTATATTTCCCAGAAGTAATAGCCTGCTAAGGTTCTGATTTTCTGAGTCAACTCATTCTGTTCTAATCGTGTAATGATCTTTAAGTTTCAGATAGAGTCATAGTAACAAGGTACGCGTTTTATTCGTGAATAATTCACGAATAAAATATTATTTTTTATGTTTCCGAACTGAACACCAAATAAAATGCGGAAAAATATATTATATGTCTTAACCGCAAATAAAACACAAATTAAATGCGAATCACGAACTATTCGTGAATAAAACGTGAATTTTTTTTTAAAAATTTGGTTTTTTGGTTTATTTTTGCTTCCTTGTGGTACCGAATAATTCCCAAATTATACCCGAATTATTCCCGAATCACAAACTTTTGACCTCAATGAATTGAACCCAAATAATTCATTTGTTACTATGAGATAGACAAAACCTTACTCTATAATTAATTACTCGCTACACAAAAGATAACACAAAAAATAATACAAAGAGGTTGAAGGTGTGGAAGTTGGATGTTTGAGGCGGTAACCTGTGTGAACCATGATATGTGAGCGTGGCAGTTGAATGGATGGGAGATGTGGAGGCTGTAATTAGCACTAATTATAGGCATTGCTGAATTATTAACTAGCGTGTAATCAAACGCAACTTGAAAACAGGATACGGTTTGTTGAAGGTTTGAATCGGATCCGATACTATCATGTAAACTAGCCCGAATAAAACCATGAACCGAGTTAGATTAAGTTCAAACTCAGCTCATATTAAAACAAGTTGGGCATGTTCGGCAGTCCTCCTTAAGAGGGTGAGGATTAAAAATTTAATCTTTTCTAAGGAGCACTTGTTCGGTAAAATAGTAGGATTAAGAATGAAGATTTAGTATAGATAAAATATATATTGTGGTATGAAAAGACTCAACTACCCTTCTTCACATTTCACTCTCTCCAACAGATTTAATATGCATTTAAGTAAAATACATAAAATATGATAATTTAAATTATTTAATTTAACGGTTACTACCATAGGATATGATAATTATAGTTATTACAGTAAACAGAGAACAACTGCAAAAGGGGAATTAACCTTGACAGCTCAATTAAGTCTAAATTCATTCAAAGAAATCACAAGTGCATTTTTTATGGTGCTTATTATATTTGGACATGAGTGCATGCGTAATTCTTGATAAAAATAAAAATTACAAATTAAAATAGTAAGCTCAACAAAATACATACGGTTACAGCAAAAAAAAATCAAAACTTACCAAAAATAACAGGAACAAAAGAAAATCGGATACTGGCAAAAGTACAAATAACATAAAACCAAAAAAAAAAGAGGGAAAAAACCTAATACTGGTAAAAACTTAATACTTCCATTGCTCTTGCACATGAAAAACATCATAAACAAAAAAATAATATAATGAATTTCTTAAGAAACTATACAGCAATGATGAAGTGATTGAAACGATTTACATTGGTCCTAAACTCTCTTCCGTCCTATTGAACAAATTTCAAAAAAAGCAAAATTTATCAATCCTTCTTAAAATTGTTTGTATCAAGAAACAATTTATATTGTTTGCTCTATTTAATGCTCACAGATTTGTGCTCTTTGACTCTTCGTACACCTTCTTGCTCTTCTACAAGCCCAACCTCTGTTTCTTCCAATTTTGGGTCTTTGAAGAAGAGAGTGATACCCATCAAATGGGATGTCAAAAGAATGAGTGTTTCACTACAAAGTTGGTCTATGGTGTTGATTTTAGGAGTTCACCAACAAAGCACCGGCGATCTAGGCGGAGAGGAGAGGAAACACTTTTGTTCTGACTTGGGATTCTGTGTGGAGTGGGAGAGAAAGGTAATAAAAAAAATATTAAAGTAAAGATTCCCTCCTTAAGGAACCTCACTCACGGGGTAAATCGTCTAAAAAAACCAAAAAGTGGCTGCTAAGGAGGATCTAAAGAGGTCAGTTTCTCAAAGCGAGGAAACAGCTGCCTTAAGAAAATTGCTAAGGAGGCTTTTAAGGAGATACCTTAATCTTGACTAAGGAGAACTGTTCGGAGGATTAAGATAGATTAAGGAGTAAAGGAGCCTTAAGGAAGGCTGCCGAACATGTACGTGAGTTTCACTTTAGTTGAATCAAATTGAATCCAATTTGTAATAACTAGAGGATTGCCTCGCCTGCTTCGGCAGTGGTTTGCAAACGCTCTACATATCATGTAAGTAATAAACTTATAATATAGAAGTAATAGTTCACATATGAAACAACAACAACAAAATATACAAAATATTATACATGTCATGTAAGTTATAGTTTACATATTGAAGGAAAGCACAAAAATATTAGTGTATGTAAGCTATGTTAGTGCTATCTATGACATTTTTAAATTGCTGTCTAAGAAGAACAGTTATTCTATAATACATAGTTTTATCAAAATAATTTCAACTATTCTCTCTACATGGAGACAATAAACAAAATATTATTTGCACGAATTTAGCTTCGATGACATGTTACTCTTTCTTCTCTTCTGCTTTCTTGTCATCATTACTGGAAAAAAAAAAAGATATGAAAAGCTTATTAGAATTTGGATTAAAGCACAGTGCACATTTTTGGTTTATGTTTTGGAAAACAAAAAAGGCACTACATATTTATATAGATCTTTATCGTTTCTTGACTGATATTAATTTACCATAGGGTGCAAAAAATTCAAATGAGTTTTGAAGTTACAATGATATATAAATATAATTATGTAACAATGTTAAAGTTTTGACTCAATAATAATTTCTAATTACCGATAGATGAAAATATATTATAAAGTACCTTGAAACTGTGGTGATAGGCTGAGATTGAAAATTGGAAAGATCAGCTGTTCAAGCTAACATAATTTTTTTTTACAGAATTAACTAAAATGTTTATAAAATTAGCAACTTGGAAATGAAAAAAATTTAAAACAACTTTTTCTTTACCTGACATCCCAATTGCCTTTGTAGCATGCTAGTGCTTAAAGATCTGAAAGAAAAAGCAAGTAAGAATATTTTGAAAAAAAAAATATTAACTACCTATAGAGGAGAATGGAAAATAGAAAATAAGAAGGAATAGCACAAATTTCAGTAGCAAATTAGTTCCCAAAGGGAAAGTGAAGCCAAATGCATATAACTGAAGTAATAGACAATTTGCAATTAAAAGCATATTCATTTATTTCTTTTAGCCAAAAAATGGAAATTAAGATATGACGAAAAGAACCGACTGTTGAGCATTAAATAACTGATGCAAATGAAAGTGAGAACAACTGTTGCTTACTTTTTTTATTGATCCTGGTAAAATCGATTTGTTGCAATTTTGTGTTTGGTATTACCTCTCCAACTCTTTACCTTTTTTGTTGCAAATCGGATTCCTCCAAAGTGTTTCTTATTGGTCCTGGATCATTCTTTACAAATTAGAAATGAAATGATAGGCCGAGCAAGAAGGCAAACAAAAGACCGACTATTGAAAAAATAATAGCAATTGTGGACTGTGGAGGGGCATGGAAGGTGAATTGTGCAAATTCCCAGAAATCATTGGTGTTTGATTTTTATTTTTTTTCATTTTGTTGGTAGCTATTTGAGTTTCGGAGTTCAATTCTTATAACATGTTCAGAGCTGAAAGGACATTTCTTTCTGAGAAGGATCGAAGGGGGGAAGAATCGTCGGAGCGAATTTGTGAGAGAATGTCAAAGACTCATTCATTTCTTTGATAGTTTCCTGACCATACCTTGATTTTTCCCTAACCTTTACTCAAAGACATAAAGCTAGTCTTATCAGGAGTCTATGCATGATTGGTAATATTTTTAATTAATGCAATTGTGCATAAACACGTGCAAGTAGACTTGAGAACAGGGATTACCTGATCAAGCTGCTCGAGGCGGGTTAGGATACAGCCAGTTTCAGCCTCGTCATGGTTAGGCCCTCCTGGAGCAGCTGCTTCATAGTTTCTGCGGAGTACACAATGTTCAATGCAGAGTTGGGATCCTCATTCCATTATTCTCTGCAACCTGCCCATCACAACAACACAAATTGAAATTCAGCCCACTTTCCAATAAATCAAATTCTTCGACTTCCTTTCTTGGTTTTTTTCTTTGTGGTTCTTGTGGCAGAGTTGGTAAATTTTTTTTCCAACTTTTGGTATTAAAAGAAGTATTTTTTTGTGAAAAATATAGAGTGAAAGAAAATAAAGCAGCATGTGTACTGTTGAGAACTAACTTAACTCAGAACTCATTGGTTATGGTGGAAATAGGTAACCAATATTTTTTGTTTATTGTTTTGCTTGGTCATAAATAGGGTACTGTATTTTCAAATAGCTTCATAGAAGATGCAACCTGCATATATTGTAAGTTTAAGATGAATTTACAACCATTAAATAGGATTAATTTGAAACTGAAATAAACATGCTTTAATATTGTACCTGCTTTTGCTGTATGGTTGGTATTGTCGGTAGCTCACTTGACTTTTTCTGATACAATTTCCTCTAAATTTGTTCTTGCCCCTGTGCATAGTTAAAGGGACAATTGTGCAAATCAAGAATCAAACCAGGTGAACTGAAGATCTTATATTGGATTCCAGAGACGGACCAAAAAATTCTTACATGGGTCAAATTTGTTTGGATTCAAATCAACACCGATGATGTGCGAAGCTCCTGCTAACCTGTCTCCCTGGGCAGCCTAATTACCCAAATAAATCACTCCATACTGGAGCTCAACTTTAACAATCCATTGAAAAAAGAAAATGAAGAATGGACTTACCAGCAAGGCAACAGTTGCCAGAACAAAAATTACCACAGTAAAACCCTTCAGTGGTCTTGTAACATTAAAACTTAAAAGTAGCATCAAGGCCTAATAATCAGAAAAAACAAAATAGAAATCAGATCATATTAACTATAATATCATAAAAAAGATAATAACAACTTACTTTTCACTAATTTTTTTTTATAAAGAAGACATAACTCACTATTTACTAAATACTAATGACATCCAGGAATCCCCAATATCCATTTCATATCCATAAACCATCAACAATGGAAATCAAAATAGTTCGAAGCTATATCAGATACTTACCAGTCAAACTGCCACAGCTCAGAACACAGACTTTGTCGAGTGGGGATTCAGGGTCGATCTTTGCAATACGGCCGAAGTGGATGACGGCATTCCCGTTGAAGATGGAGGTGATGACAAAATGGTAAACGGGCTTGCCGCTGATGGATAAGCCAGACTGATCGAAAGAGAAGGTGTGCCCGTGGTAGGAGACGATCGAAAGAGAAGAAGGTCGGCAGAGAAAGAAGGAGAGAAGAGCGGCGGACAAGACGAGGAGAGAGGAGCTGCAGCGAAAAAGCGCTGCGGGTCGAATCGACACGTAGCTGAGAAGGGGAGAGGTGTAAGCGCGAGAGAGAATTCTATCTTCAACCATGCGATCCGGATCGGACGGTACAGAGAGTAGGTGTTACTGTTGGAGTACTGTAGCAGTTCCCACGTAGATTATATAGATATATAATAGATTCGCTTGTGTGTTGTGAGTAGGGCCGTAAACAAATATAATAGATTCGCTTGTGTGTTGTGAGTAGGGCCGTAAACAAATCAAACTTAACCCAGTTCCAGTTCGAGTTCGAACCAATTTCAAATCAAACTGATTCGAAATTGAAGCAGACTGAAAAGAAGAGTTTGAGTTTGATTTGGTGCGATTCGAACCAGTTTTGAACCAAACTGGTTCGAAATTGAAGTAGGGTTTAGAACTAAAAAGAAGAGTAACGAATTGAGTTGGACTGAACTGGGTTTAGAGTTCGATTCGAACCAATTTCGAACCAAACTGGGTTTGATTCATTCCAGAACCGAGCTGGTTTGATTTGTTTCGAACCAATTTTTTTTTCTAATTGAACTCAATCAAATTATGAACTACGAGCTTTTTGTGCGATTTTTTCACTTTTATTCGCAACAAATTTCATGCTCTCAGGATAAACACAAAGAGGGTAGTATAGCAGTTAAAAAGAAAATTTCATCCTTTTCTTGTAACAAAACAAAAAATTGAGCTGAGCCAAGAACCAACATTTGGTCTAGTAACAAAGACAATGCTCACCGTATGAAAGGTCGTATGTTCGAAATTTAGAAAAATTTAGAAAAAAAAATTTAATCGGGTTGTTGCCTACTTCTGAAAAAAAAAATTGTCCACCTATGAACAAATTAACTACAATCTGAATTGGTTAATTCATGACAGACTGTACGTAACTCGCTAGTCATATAAATAAATTTGTTTACTTCTAATAAAAAACCTGACTATGTCTCTAATTCCTAAACCCAATAAAAATACTATAAATAAGAACTTTATAATCTGTGAGTTGCCATATAATAAGCAATGACCCACTACAGCAAAAACTGTCTTCAGCAACCGGCATCAGAGACCGGTCTGTTGCCGGTCGCTGAAGATTCCCAAAAAAACAAAAAAAATAAAAAAATTGAAATGCATCGGAGACGAACTCTTTTGCGACCGGCACCTTGCCTGACCGATGTTGCCGGTCGCAGAAGGATGCCTCCTAAACCCCGTGCGAGTTAGCCAAAAAAAAAAACGCTAGCTGACCCCGACCTGAGCACCTCGCCCCCCTTTCCGTTCCTGTTCCTGATAATCGAATTAATTGAGGCGAGGCAACTACGATCCGTGAGGCGAGCTCCTCGACCTCGACCTGAGCACCACGATCTGTGAGGCGAGGCAACTACTCGGTGCTTGCTGTGAGGCCGTGAGGCGAGGCACCTCGACCTGAGCATCAGAGGCGTGAGGCAATGCGACTCCTTGTGGGGGATGCACCTCGACCTGAGCACCGGAGGCCGTGAGGCGTGAGACCTCGACCTCAGCAGACATTGCTCTTAGGTGATGTGAAATTTCCAATCAACTTATTTCTTCTTCTTGAATTTGTCAGCAAAAGTGATTGGACAAAAAAAACACTGGTGTTGCATGCATTTGGATACAAGTTAAAGCTGCACTGAGGGGAGAAGTAATCAACTTGATCCTAACAATTTTAAATTTCTTGTTTTAGTTGGGACAAGCTTGGGTGAAGTTTTGATATGGGACCTTTCTTCTAAAGAGAGAATTCATAAGAAGTGCTTTGGACTTCTAGACAACCCAGCCTTTTCTGTGGCGATTCAGGTAACACATTGACATAGTTTATTCTTCATCTAAATCTATTTTCTAATCTAGATTAACTTGTAAATAATTAATAGGCTAAGTTTATATAAAGTTTGTTACCTTTCATATTTATTGATATAAGAATTGCTAAACTTGTAATCAAGAAATTGAAAAAAAACAGTATGTTGTAAGCAATAATCAGGCCTTCTAAATTTGTCTTGAAATATACAAATCATTTGCTCTAGGTAAGTAATATCAAGCGTTTAGGTACATAATGGACTAAACAAATCTAATGGAGAAGAGTGTCTGCGCGCATGCACACACACACATTCTTCTTGAAAAATTCATACTGTTCAATAATGCAAGATGCTCTTGATAAAGAAGGGTTTTTCTCGGTTAGACGTGTTCTATGGAGTACTGACGGGTGCCATTTCGGTAAGTTTATGCATGTATAACTATTTGTAACAATCTATCTTTACAAAGATTCATAGAAAACAATCTATCTTTACAAATATGCATGTATAACTATTCGTACCGACCCCAATCTATCTTTACAAATTAAGTCTTGGTGTGTTAATTCATAAATTTTCTTTCATGTATAAGAGTGTGTACCTCAACCAGTTCATCTCATCAGATTTTTCTGCTCCTTTGAAGAACCCTAATCAGCAAAAGAGGTAATCTAGCTTCTTTAATTTTTTTTGTGCGCATGCAAATTGTACAGGGCGTACCAAAATGTATGCTTCAATGCATGACAAGGGGACTGGTACGCACAAGCCCCAGTTCAGTTCAGTTCATTCATTTGGGCATAAACGTCCGATTTTTAGTGGTCTTTGGTACGTTCAGTTCATTTCAGTACCAGTATTACCAGTACAAAAGTTTCAGTACCAGTATGTCCGCCTCCGATCTGACATGACACTTTTTTTTTTGTTTCATTTATTGAACCCCTAAATGCATGGGTTATTTATAAAATAGGACTGGTACTGTAAATAGGGGTACATGGCATATACTGCACTGAACTACTGTAAAACTGTGCTTGTGTCGATAACCTTACATAAAAGTTGTCTTGACAAATTTGGTAGAATTTAATTGGTTGCTTTTTCTTCAGACTTGCAAATATTGAATTGTAAAATTTGCCGATGTTGTAAAATTGCAATGCTCTATATCTCCTTTCGCCGAGCCATCTCACTGTGCCATCTCAATCCGAACCACACAACAGGGCATTTATTCATTTTGGTTGGTACTGTGCTATACTGAGAAAACATTTATTCATTTGGTTGTATTTTTTGGCTAGTCAACTACAAACAAGGCATAGCTGAATTGAACATAATGGGTTGTTATCTTGTAATTTATGTATATCTTGTAATTTAGAATGGATTGTTATATTTGTTTGGGATTGGAGAAAAATAAATGAACATAATGGGTTGTTATATTTGTTTGATATATTTCGTATCAATTGGAGAAAAGAAAAATAACAGCAAAAACCAAAAAAAAAAAACAGCTTTCTATGACCGATTATTGTATCATCAGCAACCGCCATATCGGTCTCTGATGGTCTTCCTGCCACGTCAACATATACCATCAGAGACCGATATCATCGGTCGCTATAGGGGTCATCTGCTACCGGCGCCTTACCCTTCAGCGACCGGTGACGTCAGCAGAGAGGGCATCAGCGACGGAGCAACGGAGACCGACACTTCTGAGTCCGATTTTGGTCTTCTGCGATCGAGACCACCCTTCTACGACCGATTTGGCCGGTCGCAGATGGGTGTTGCTGTTGTAGTGACCGTCAAAAAAATCACAATAGATCATTGGTGAATAAGCAATGACCTAAAAACATTGAATGCTGAGTGCTGGCTAGCATGTCACGTTGTATGTATGAATAAAAAATTATTCTATATATTTTTATATTTAATTACCTTAGTTATCTATAAGGAATAATTTATATCTGATTATCCGTACACTTTTAATTTTATTCAAATTTTTATTGAATACGATATGAATTAAGAAAGCCGAAATTTTGTATCTTTCACTTTCAATTTTTCGAATTTTAACCTTTCTATTGATTTATGAAAATCCTCAATGTTACCATACACGTAGCCTAGGCTGCGTGGATGTTTTTTTGTGGAAATGGGAGGCCTTTTTATTGGGAAAATGGTTAATTCGCAAGCATGATATAGAAGGACAAAAACAAATTAGAAAAATAAACTTTAAATATTAGTACTTAATTTTAGAATGCTAGATATTGTCAAATTAAATTTGCAAATGAATAATTAACAAACCGTTTTTGATTGAAATAAAAAAATACATAACTGAGGATTAGAAATTTCAACTGAAGTTTTCAGACACTAAACGACGTTTTTTTTTTTTTTTTTTTTTTGCAATTTTGATTTTGTTGGCTTTTGCGGGCTATGCCAAATAATAATAGTCATACGCTTAAATCGGGATTTTCTACTAATAGTTATGGCCATTTAAATGTTAGAAACAATACATCGATGTCTATTGCAAAAACATCGATGCTGTGTTGATACACTGATTAATTCCGATGTATCAATGTTTCATTGTAGAATATAAATGTGACTAGGGGCGGAGCCAGATTTTAGTTAGCGTATTGTAGTACAAAAATTAATATGTCAATTTTAGGTGAATGGGGTCAATCATATCAAACTTGCATACGACATATGAGGGTTAATTTTACGGTACTCGTAGAATTTTATTCTAAACTATAAGAAAATCAAGTATAATTAAAAAAATAAAACATAAATAAGGATCAATTGACTCCGTTCAATTAACTTGAATCTGCTACTGAAAATGAACCATTTTCAATTGACTCCGTGTACCGCCTCTGTCCTAAAATGAACCATTTTCAAATAAATAAAAAAGTCTACGCACCCTAAAGCTGCGCAATTCCTCTGCGCAGTAAGGATGCGTGGAGCTCCTTGGCTCTACACATTAAGGCCCTGTTCGGCCCCGTCTTGGGAACGGGAACGGGAATGGGCTTGGGTCCGTGTCTTTTGTACCCTCTTCGATTTTGACCAAGTCAAAATCAATCGCCTCATCCAATTTTTTCTTTAAGTAATGATGGCAAGAGGCACAGTGAAACCTCGGTTAGGTAAACAAAAATTTTGCGTTGCATTTCTTTTAATCTAAAAGTTAGTTTATATATATATGTTGTTTGATGTAATGCCCATGCGACCATATAAAAATACTAAATAAAATAAAAAAATTAATAAAAAGTAAACCAACACAAAAACTTTGTAACAATTCATGTAGACTTGTACAAGCTCCATTCTCAAAGTTGTTAATGAAAAAGAAAAAAAAATGGCTAAAATGATACGTCGAAAACATTCACAAAATATAGCTAGATTTATCATGCCTGCTCTTACTATTTAGTCTTGTAATCAATAGTCTCATAATTCTCATTCGGTTTCCATGTGGACAACCCAAATAAGATTGTTCCTTTCCATCCCAAAAGAATCCATTTGTTATCTTCCTCAACAAGAAACTCCTTGTGGTAAAGTCCTGATCTCACTGTTCCCATTATCTTTTTCTTGATCAGTGAATCCAAGGGTAATTGCACAAAACCGGCCCGAAGATTCCTGGCCTGCCACTGCTTATACGTCTCAGGTCTTTCCACTCTCTCTGAACCCTCACAAGCTATTGCATTAATTGCTATTGGACTTAGAATGGTCCTTTCTATATGGAGCCTCGCCTCACTCTCTCGAGGCATAGTTGACTCGAAAATATCAAAAAAAGAAGAAAATTTGGATAAAACTTCCTTAAATCGAATTGTATAGAACGGCGTACTATATGAGCCATTCAGAATTCCATGAATAAAGACACGTGGTTTGATCTCCCTTATTATGCTTAGAACTTTATCACGAGGGCAGCTCATGGCAATTGTCTCATCGGCAAGTTTTTTAAGTCGATTCATGCAATTTACTACTAAAATCTCATCTTCTTCAATCTTAAGATCTTCTATTGTAATGTTTTCCCATTTGGATGCTATACCTTGATACTTGAGAGGGATATTATATCTCTGAGGCATATTCTGACTAACCGCCTTCCTGTCTCTTCAACTAGTCTGTCTGGACGGAAACCCTTTTGTGGAAATTCTATACCAGTTATACGGATTTTAGGCGGTGTTTTTCCTAAGCTTGTGAGACGTTCAAAGAAAGATGGCCACAGGAATCCCATGTGGATTCCAAAGTCAATTATATGAACCTTTGTGGCATTTTTTGCGATGTTTAGGATTGTTTGGACAGAGAAGTAATATTGTACCTTCAAAAACGGGCAAACTGCATGATAAACACGAACATGCTTTCAAAAAGTCAGTCACAGTTCCCTGCCTCGACAAGTAGTTTATGGTAGATATCACTTCCCGTACCAACCAAGCGTGCCTCGAGTGCATCCACCAAATAATATGCCAAACGTTGGTCGCCATGTCCCATAGGGGATGAGCGTTTCCTTATTTGCTTGATTAGTTCATAGGCCCTGCTGGTAGTTGCTAGCAGAAACTGCTTCAGAACAACTAATTAGGAGAGAACGAAGATTCGCTAAGTCCTCTCCGGTTTCCTTCTTTTCTAATGCCTTCTTACTCCTTGTGTCCACCTGATGCTCCGGTGACTCATTTTTGATACCTTGTTTCATACTTTCACGTACTGACATAACCTCTTTCACATACTCGCTACCACGGTAAAGAAGAAACTGATCCAAGTTCTCATTTCTTGCCGGATCATCTGAGGAAATTGCTCGTTGCTTGCGAGCTTGCACCTCTGATAGATCTGGTTCTCTATCATTACTTGCACACTTTTTAGTACAGGTCTCGTAACATATTGCTATGTTCTCATTGATATCATTTTCCTTGGGTTTCTCATGAAACTCGGATCTATTTGGCTCTAAACCAACAAACAACTTTTCAATGGATGGAAGAAACTTCATTGCTTCTTCAGCACCCTTTTGCGCTGGTGTGACCGGAAGGTTCTCCATAACTAAAGTAGATATATTGTTAGCATTGATCAAGACGGGTTCCAAGTTACTGTATGGTGGCACCTCATTCTCCGAAACACTTTTTATAGCATTACTGGAACCACTATTTGTAGCATTACCGTTTTGAGGTGGATGGAATTGGACCAAGGTAGGTGCAAGAGGGTACTCTTTTCCAAGGGTATCATAGAAGGATTTCTCTATTTCTCGAATAGCTTCCTCTTCTTGACAAATGCTATTGTCATCATCTATATCTTCTTCTAACAAAATTTGGCCTATGTAGTTGATTACGGCATTGGACGTGAGATCACAAACCTCTTGGCTATCTGTACCGTTGCTTACCAAAGGATTAGGTGTGGCATTCTGGTTTAGGTTGTCACTCGAAAAAGTTGGTGGTATTGTTTGGTAACATTCGAAAATGGCTTCTGGTGCACTCAGTGTATCGAGGACATTATCCCCTTCTTCTGGGAAATTTGCATGCCAAAGCCCTTTTGCAGCCATATGAAGCTATGATAGTAGAATTTGTGTTTTCCAAGTTGCAAACTGCCAACTAACTGCAATTTACACCAAATTGACTGCTTAATTTCTTTTGCAAAAAAGACAGTTAATTACTTGCAAAGGCAATAGTAGAATGAAAAAGGATATATACCCAAAGTTTTATGGCCAAAATATGAGTTGAGTGAATTTGCTATAAAAAGAAGTTGCAAATTATTAAGCTTTTCTCTTTTACTTGTAACAAAAATAGGACGAGAATAACAACGTCTCTAAGAAGTAAGCTACTTGATAAGTAGTTTTGAGGGAAAAGGAAATGTTGAATTGTGCAGGCATTTACATTTAACATTATCTATATGATTTTGAATTGCAAACTGGCCTCATAGCCTCTAATAAATAATGGATCGTGATTACAATAATTTGAGGTCGTTAAAATTTCCTTGAGACTTATACCATTTATGTTTGTGTTGGTCTTTTTCATGCCAGTATACGTTGAAGTGTACAAAAGAAACTGAACTGATACATTAGTGGTTTTCTCTAGCTTCCTTGGATAGGTTGTGGTATAACTCATTAAAGTCTACGTCAGGTTTAATTAGATTGAAAGTTTTGGTCAGGGCTGGCATTGATGCGATTAAAGAATGGTGATGTCCAGTTCCAATGTTATGTTTTCGTTTAGTATTGAGCAAATTGGTTATGATTATTTGATTTTCTTCCCATCCCAAGTTTGTTCAGATTAAAATCAAGAGATCAGGTATGAGGAAATTTCGACTAACATCGTAGTTTCATCACTCAGGAACCCAATAAATTTACTAGGTATTAGGGCATGTAATTATGCCCTTACATGTCACATATGCCAAAATTTGGAAGGCTCCTTTGTAATTATGGGGTTTAATTTAAGGTGGTTTGAATTGTAATAACTAATAACCCAGTTAGTTGCTTCACGTACGGTTAGTCGCGGTGCATGGTATAATACTGGATCAATAATACTGGTTTAGTGACCTTCTGGTGTTAAAGCTAACTGTTTAGCGTCCTTTACTGGATAAGACTGGTACTATTTGTTACCAGTAAAATGAATGGAATCAAGTATTCTTGTTTGGGAAAGCTCCTTCAATAAAAAGTAAAATGAGAATTCCATAATTTTAAAATGAGTATTAATAAAAAAAGCAATAAACAGGTAAATTTGTAAGTTTTTGAAATTTAGAAAGGTAAATACGATTTTATGAACTTTAGAGGGGGCCAATACGTAATTTCAATGTTTCTGAAGGGGTATACATGAAATTGCCCCTAATGAAAGAAAAAGTGATGTTTTATATGTTTTGTTATGGTAATTAATATGTTAGAAAAATTCATTTTTTGACATATTCACTCTTTAAAGATAACAATTTCCGTGGATAAAATGTTCTTTCAAATATACCATGAAATTCATTGGAAGAACAAAAGTAGAGGGATATGGTATGGAAAGCCTGTACCTATCTGTGCCGTTGAAGCTCTGCTTTCTCTTCCTTGTATGGGATGCAGCTCTGCTTTCTCTATGTTATGAATACAGAGAATGCTTCCTTGTATGGGAAGACCTCTCTCTTTCTCTCTGCAAATGGAATGGTGGGAATGAAGTGTAAAATATTAACACAGACGGAAGGGGTTTGATAATTCGGAGAAAAGTTACCAAAAGAGTCGAAGATTGTATGCGCTTGGAATTGGATGCTCTACAATTATAAGGATGTAAAGTCTAAATGCACGGTACCCATCCCTGCTAGTAGGGGTGTAAACGGATCGGATATTATCCGATTTCGTCCTGATCCGAATCCGGAAAATTACTTAAGTTATCCGATCCGTATCCGTATCCGTATCCTTATCCGAAAAATTTAACTGATAAGGATACGGTAAGATTTCTAACTATCTGTATCCGACCGTTTACACCTCTAAACCACACTAAGTGTACTCTATGTTCTTAAATTAATTTATTAAATTGCATATACATACCAATACTTTATTAAACTGCATATTCATTTATATTCTAATGAACAATAAAACACTATGAAATGATTAGTGACTAATATTTTGATAATATGATATATGTTTTGTAACCAACAAACTTATTATGAAAAATATTACATCCAATTTATGAATGAAAAATTATATTTAGATCGATGTTATATATTTTTTACTAGAATGTACATTAATAATTTATTTTTAATTATCCGTTCTTATCCGTATTTGTATCCGTCCGATATCCGATCCGTATCCGTATCTGTTTAATATCCGATCCATATCCATATCCGAGACCATCCATATTCGTACCCGTATCCGAAAAATTATAACGGATAACGAGATGGTTTGACCACTATCCGATCCGTATCCGAATGTTTACACCCTTACCTGCTAGGCATAAATTTATATTCTTAAAACCAAATAAAGTAAGGACTTTGCAAGATAATTTGGTATTATCGAGAGAAATAATTATTTTATGAGAAATGGTGAAAATTGAATCTTGTGTATTTATTACGCTCCCAGATAATGATTCTTGAAAAAAAAACACATCAGGACGCCAGCTTTGACTCTTGACTTGTGATTAATTGTGGTGCTGATTGCTGATGTGATATTTTCGGAATAAATCTGCTGCGATTCTCAAACGCAGGGAGCCTGTTAATATTTTGGAAAACACGAATCTCAAAAGCAATTGATTTTGATGTACAAATCTCAAACAATAAACAGTTCGATTTCGAAAAGCATGCTCCCTGCGATTTTTTTGGAATCACAGCAGATTTATTTCTGATATTTTTATCAAGCTTGTTATGGATTACTATGACCAATTGGGGTGTCATTGTCAATGAGTCTTGTACGGGTCTGAGAGCTATTTTCATACTCATGCTCATTAAAAATCAACTTTATCCCTTATAATTAGTTACAAAATAGCTCTTACTCATATGATCTTACTTAATAAGTTAACGAAATTTTTTCTTAACTATACCTCTACCCAATAAACTAACTATAAACAACTCTACCCATACTCGTTTTATCGAATACATTTCAGATTTAATTAACAGTTAAAAGAGCACCATTGACACCCCTAGCTAAAAAAAAATGAGAAATTTATATATTTTTAATATCGTCAACTTTTATCTAACAATTTTACTCCCGTGGAACCTAATTGAGAGAAATAGGTCTGTCAAATGACCTCCACACCGGATCCGTATCCTCCCAGGTACCTGACTCAAGACAATTGAAACCGGTGCCTATTCGGGATGGCGTAGGAGGCCAGTATTATTTATGCTTTGAGCTTCGCGCCAAGTTAAAAGAATGCTCCTAGACCGTCTGTTTCAATTGTACTCAGTCAGGTAACTTGAGGGGATGTGAATTCCTCCAGAGCTCCGTTCGATCCCTTGTATCTCTGGATTGTCAGTGTCTCTTCTTTTAACGTCTCAATAATTCTTAACTCTGACGTGTTCGACTCCCCTTGTCAATTGAACTTGTGACTTTTACACCCTTATCTTTTATTTTTTTAATATAAAATATGATAGAAATAAACAAATATCTCATAATAATATTTCATTTTAATGAATTTTTAAGGAGATATCAGAAAAAATTAATGAAAACATTCTATTATAGTATAGATTTTAAATTTCCAATGGTAATAACAATGGGCCAAACCATAATCTATTGGCTCAGATTTTAGGATAATATTTTGATATCAGGCAATCAAATATAATGAGTGAGAAGTCATGTTACCCTTCGTCAAAGGCAAACAACATTGATAAGACTAGTAGTATTAGCTTTACTGGATAACTGTTTGGGAAAAGCTCCTTCAATAAAAAGTAAAATGGGAATTCTATAATTTTAAAATGAGTATTAATAAAAAAAAGGCAATAAAACAGGTAAATTTGTAAATTTTTTAAATTTAGAAAGGTAAATATGATTTTATGAACTTTAGAGGGGGCAAATACGTAATTTCAATGTTTTTGAAGGGGTATACATGAAATTGCCCCTAATGAAAGAAAAAGTGATGTTTTATATGCTTTGTTATGGTAATTAATGTTTTGTGATGTTTTATAACAATTTCCGTGGATAAAAGGTTCTTTCAAATATACCATGAAATTCATTGGAAGAACAAAAGCACAGGGATTTGGAAAGGCCGTACCTATCTGTGGTCCCCCTGCAGCTCTGCTTTCTCTGCTTTCTCTATGTTATGAATACAGATAATGCTTCCTTGTATGGGATGCAGCTCTCTCTTTCTCTCTACAAATGGTGGGAATGAAGTGTAGACAAATTAACACAGACGGAAGGGGTTTGATACAGGTGGTCATCATTTAGTTATATTCACATTTGATAATTCAGAGAAAATATACTAAAAGAGTCAAAGATTGTATGCTCTTCGATGCTCTACAATTATAAGGATCTAAAGTCTAAACGCACGGGATGGGTACCCATTTGGGATACCTCTATCAGAAAAAAAAATTAATATGTTCATGGAACAAATTTCTTAACAAATTTTATCTTGAAAGTAATAAGGTTCATGGATAAAGTTCAAATATACCAGGAAATTCAATACAAGAACAAAAGTGTAGAGATGAGATGAGGTACCTATCTGTGGTCTCTCTGCAGCTCTCCTTGATCTCTGTTGTGAATACAGAGAATACTTCCCTTATAGAAAGACCTCTCTTCTTCTTTTACCTATATACCTCTCTGCTTTCTCTCTGAAAATGGTGGAAATGAAGTGTAGAAAAATCAACTCAGATGGAAGGAGCTTTATAATATCAAGATAGTCATAGTCATCATTTAATAATTACGTTGACAATTTGGAGAAAAAATAAGCTATAGATTAGATATACCAAAAAAGTCAAAGATTGTGTGCTCTTTGATGCTCTACAATTATATTATCTACACGCACTGCTACCATTTCTTTTGCGTTATATTGTTTTATTCTCTTTAATTTAATGATGGGTGATCATGTTTGGTTGATAATTAAATCATGAAATAAAATGTTTAGGTCTCACTTAAGCCGTCAAACGTGATTTAATTGAGCCGGTATAAGATGGTATAAGTCGATCTTTAGACCGGCCTAAAACATAATGTTAAGTCACCTATCAAGATGATTTAGTACACACTTGCAAATATTTCGCAAGTGATGTAGTCCACACAAAAACGTGATTCAATGTTTAGTCCACACTTGCAGCTTAAGATTGCAAATATTAAGTTTAATAAAATTCAAATATTTACAGATAAGTAATATGAAACTTGTTAATTATATGATTTCTCAAAGTACAATAAATTTATATGTTTGTTTAAATAAGGAACTCGATCCTAACTTTAGTTATGTGGAATGGAAGAATTTCATTGAACGGTTTTCACCGTTTGAATTTCAAATCTAATTAAATTGTACTTTGATACTAAGTATATTTTACTATTTTAGTAATATTTCACATCAAATTTGCTCGAATTTATATTATGTCAATGTGATTCATATACTTTTTTATTTCAATTAGCTAATTTGTTAATGCACATTATGTAAATTTTCGACGATCACTGCACATAATATTAAGCTCCAAACGAAACGATAACGGTAATTAGCGAATAAATTGATAACATATAATTTAATCCAAAAATATACAAATAAATATACACATGAAATATATCATGCATGTATCTAATATCATAAAATATAGAAAATTATTATTTTTGCTCCCATTTATAATTTATAATCTTCTTTTATATTATTTAAAGTGATATAAATTAATAACTGAATGAAATGATAAAATATTGTATAAATAAATTTGGTCAAAAATTACTAATTCAAAATCTACATAAAATGTTAGATGAATTTTATCACATGAACTTTCTTGTGTAGGGAAGATTGGACGAGTAACAAAAGAGTAAGAGGTTAAATCATCCCATAATATCTCCACGGATTTGTAAACTTTGATTGATTTTCGTTTTTGCATGTGAAGAAAGAGTGGCCGGTAGAATCGAGTGAGATATCGAAGATACGAAGGAATGTTGCGAAGCAAAAAGACCTAACTAAAACCAGTGTTGTAAATAACGGTAAGAAACATGGGAAATATGTGCTTTTGCCACTACACTAAATACTGAGTTTCTAATTTCAATGCTGATCATGCCATCAAAACCCAAGTTTGTAAATCTTAAACACCTCCAAAATTTAATATCTCATCCTGGTCATTGAAGCATTTGAGATTAGCTTGTTTTTAATATGGCGTCGATGATGTTTCAATCTCAACTCTTGTATTCATAGGTGAAGTTGAAATTTTTAGTAGGGTGGATATAATTTTATAATTATTTTGAATATTTAGTATATTTTTATAATTTTTTAGAAAGAAAAATATAGAAATAGAAACATATTTCAGGAAGGAAATTTAGGATTAGACATAATTTATATTTTTAATTTTAAGTATATTTTTATAAAAAAAATTGTAATTTTTAGATTTTTCTGTAAAAGGCATAGAAATAAGACATATTTTAATTATTTTTTTAGACGAGGAGCAAGGGTCTCCCTTGTATCTTTGAAAATTGACGCGACCATATCTTGTAGTTTTGTCACCATATTTCTTATCATTTTAAAAGTTGTTACTTTTCTAATAAAATAAAAAATTCTTACGCTTCTACTCTGTCCTCAATTTGCGTCTGTTCATTTGTTTATTTATTTTCTTTATATATCTTTTACTTACTTCAATGTGGGCCTATTGGTCTAAACCAGTATTGTGCCGTTTCTAAATAGCGTGCTATAACGCTGATATAGTGTTTTCAGACCATAGTGTTTTCAGACTAATTGTTATTATTATTATTATGTTAATAGTTTAATGTCCAATAAAATCACAGCATAATAAGATAACAAATCATGACAATTTTAGTAAACCTAATTTCTAAAGAAAATATATTCTGCAATTTGTTTCTACACACAGGTCTTAGATGTTGGGTCTCAAGTTTGTGAAAACTAATTATAAAATGATTTCGTTTATGATAAATTTATATTATCATATTAGGATTTCAAATTTACCTTATAAATAACCTAATTAATTTTAAGAGTTAGGATTAGTAACATGTTAGTATAAGAATTAGTAATAACGAAGTTTACGAAATGAGAACAAGAGAATATAAACATTTCTAATTAGAGGCATGTTCACATCAGGCCGCCAGCTTTGACTCTTGACTTGTCAATAATTGTGATGCTGATTAGAGGCATGTTCATTTAAATGAGAACAAGAGAATATAAACATTTCTAATTAGAGGCATGTTCATTTATTAGGTTGGACTGTTAAAGATTTAAGTGACGTAAAGGACAATCGAGAATTGACTCAGATATCAAGTGAGAGTTTCCTAGACTTTATAAAATTATTTTACTTGCGTGTTGTCATTTAACTGTTTATTATTATGGCATTAGTTGGATTTATGTATGTTGTTTTCGAATCAGTTGTATGACTTGAGTACACTAGTGGAAAAACACACATCAGGGTCGGTTATATATGCACATTAGCATCGGACCTCGAGGTGACGCTGACCCAGGCGTCGCAAATACGATACTAATCTGGGTCGGTTGAACAGGCGATGCTAAAAGTTTGAATTAGCATCGGTTATCTACAGTAACCGATGCTAAAAGTTGAATTAGCATCGCCTATTTGTAAATAACCGATGCTAATTTACACTTTTAGCATCGGTTATTTACAAATAGGCGATGCTAATTCAACTTTTAGCATCGGTTACTGTAGATAACCGATGCTAATTATAATTTTTTTTTTTTTTTTTTTTTAAGCTGGTCAATAATTAATATGCCACAATCACAAACAAAAGAATTATCAAAATAATATTCAACAATCACAATTCCAACAATTAATCAAACTACATCAGCCATGTCACTTAACAAAATAATAACAATGAATTATCAAAATATCACAATTACATAGAATCATCTAACTAGCATTTGTACACTAATTTACAACTATATCAAACATTTCATATTTACAGAAACTGCTCTCACCCTCCTGCAATTATAAAATCAGATTTATAGTGTCAAGCACAAGCAACAATGAATTTCAGTACCAGACTAACGGTATATATACATGCACTTCAAGCTCAATGAATTTCATAATGACATACTTGTCAGTACTAATGGTATATATACTAACGGTATCTATTACTCCCTCATTATATAATGACATACTTGTTAGTACTCAGAACTTCAATATTACAAAAATAGAAAAACAATTGTGAGGTTGATAAAGAAATTACCAGGAATCATAAACTTGGTCTCTTCATCTCGTGGCATCAGAGCTCTACAAATTCTGAAAAGCAAAATTTCAATCAATTCCAAAACTTGATTAGCAAGTGATCTTGGTAAGGTTTCATTTTGAAAACAATTTAGATTAAACAATTTTAACCTATTTGTCACAGAACCTTAGTCACCATATTCACAACATAACACTGTCTTAACACTGACACAAGTAAGATGAAATATTGAGAGCAGCATCTGAATACAAAAGTTTTGCCAAAACACTATAATTAGCCAACTGTACCAACATTAAAATCATCAACCTTCTCTTTTTTAGTTAATGCTTGGCAAAGCTTCGTCTCAAGAGTCCAGTATTAAATTCCTTTATAGTTCATCAATAATTCTACATAATTAGAGAAGAAACATAGTAAAAATATCAACCTTCTCTTTTTTAGTTAATGCTTGGCAAAGCTTAAGTTTGGATGTGAATAGGCTACATGTGAGTAGCACAAGAAAATTTTTGTGTGAGATCGATGCTGTCTTCATCTGCTGCTTGAAATAGCACAAGATATGTGGGATGCTAGTTGCAATACAAGAAACAGGTGCTATTGACAAGAATATGTTTCGTTACATGTGGTTTGCAAAATAAAAAAGAAAGAAAAGACTGTTATATATAGAGAATTAGAGACCTGCTACAACAGAATCATGAAGAGGAGTAAAGCCATTGGCATCTTGCATGTTGAGATTAGCACCACACTTGATAAGATACTCAATGACATTTGAATTTCCAAAATTAGCTGCAAAACCAATAGGTGTTTTCCCTACATATATTGTAAATCATAACTACATATCAAATTTATTGATTAATATAGGAAATTTAAAAACCAAAAAAATAATATAAGCTACAATTTAGAAGTATACTCCTCGAAAACATGAAACATGATTTGATGTTATTATGTATACAGACATCAATTAGTTTTGATTCGGACTTTAGATCAAACACTTTCAGAGCATTTTAATTGTTAAATACCACAAAGAGTAAGGTCAGTCATTAAGATCAATACCAGATTGTAAGTGACATTTTAATCCTTGCATGGCTAATCCAGCTTTCGTAAAATTGGCACCAATTAGAATTATACTTTCCAGGACCAGATACCAATAAGAAAATTCACTTGAGAATTTCATCGAACACCTTGCATGCGCTGAAATAGATTTATAATGTCAATAGATTCAAACTAGAAGCTATTACATTTCAAGCAACTCAAAGCAGAAAAGTCCTTGCGCTTGCATTCAACCTCTACCAAAGGGATCAATTTCAACTCAAAATCAGTTACAAGCAATGTAATCAGAGGAGAGGTAATTAAATATAGAAAGGGCAGTATTTGCCCCTTTTCTTTCGATCCCTCTCCACTGTGTAGTCGTTCCAGTGGGAGAGAGGCGATTGACTGTGAGATTCGAAGAAAAGAAAGAAAGTGAAGGGGAATTAAACCTGTAAAAAGTCGGGTTTGGCGGTGTTGAGATGATGGTGCTGCGAATCGAACTCCAGAACCAAGATCTCGTCTTCCTCCACCACTACTATCTTACGAGGGGAGATGCTAGTGCTGGTCTTGAGATGGAGCAGCGACATGGAAGCAACATCGACGCTGAGCTTGGCGGAGTTGAGCACGAGGAATCGCGTGGGAGAGACGACGTCGACAGTTACATAGGTTCCCTCGCGGGGACGGCGGAGGAGAGGGGGATGCGGGGTGAGAGCGGCTGTGCGGGAGAGAGGGAACTTAAGAAACCCTAGCGGGATTTAGAAAAGAAAAGTTGTGAAATGAGGTGACGAGGCTCTGGAGGGGGGATAAAAAGACGAGGCTATCAGAATCGGTTGTTTGGAACAACCGATACTAATAGGTATATATTCAGCATCGGTTCTTCTAAAGAACCGATTCTGTTTTGGCCAGCACTTTTAACATCAGTTATTTATATTTAACCGATTCTAATTATCCTTTTCAAGATCGGTTGTTTATAAAACCCGATTCAGATCTAAATTAGTATCGAATTTTTGAAAGTCCGATTCTAATAGGCCGATTCTGATGTGCGTTTTTCCACTAGTGGTAGAACATAAATAAATTGTATGAAATGATATGATTCATACATTGATTAATGAACTTCCATGAATAGGATGTGTTGAGCATGACATGAACTATGTGATTGAATGAATGTATGTGAAATGAACATATAATGAAAGTGAACAAGGGCCAATATGCTTGCATATTGGGATATATACATTGGGTCCGGTGTTCGACTAGACCCCTCGTTAACATCACATACGTGATTGTAGGCGCAAGCGGTCCTATCACAGACGTGATTGTAGGTGAAAGTGGTCCTATCACCGTCAAGACCTAACGGCATATGAATTCACCGTCTATTGAGGCAAATGAAATGGATTAATGGAATTTTGAAAGTAAATGAATATAGTAAGTAATGATAGGATATGCATTGCATTAGAAGAAGCATACGTATTTTAATTATATATGTTCATATATTGTGATAATAAGTAAATGTTTTATAAGCTCTGGGTTGGAACTAAATTCCGCACTGAGAAAATGTTTGATTTCTCACCCGTTCCACTTTTACGTGGGTTCCAGTTAACGAAGAGGAAGAATCAAGCAAGGGCAAGAGTAAAACCAAGCAGGAAGGCTTATGATTGATAAATTGTCACATGTTGTTTTGTTTTGTTTCCATAATTTAATAATTGATACATTGAGCAGGCATGGCAGTGCTTGTGTTACTAGCCATGTCCGCCGTGATCGTTTGTTAAACTCTTTTGATTATGAAATAAATATGGCTTTATTTATATTGTTATTGATAATATATGTGATGTGAACACGCCTTACATATAAATACGTGGCGGGTTGTCCTGGGGTGTGACATTAACAAATAGTAAAAAATATCAAAAAATTAGATGTAAAATTTGATCTCCAAGCACATTTTAATATAGAGATAATGTTAAACGGTTTGGATCGACTGTTTGAACATTAAAAAATCATATTGTAAGATGTTGTAAATATAGAATGTTGTAAGTGGATCCCTCTAAAATAAATCATGCTGCATGGGAATCTCTTCACTTGATTTCCATCATCAAGTGAATATATTTATTCGCAAAAAGCAAAATTAATTTCAGTGACATAATTAAATTCAAGAATAATTCATTATTGATTTTATTGAAAATACTTTATACTTCGACATGTTTTAGAGGTGCTGGAAGACAATCATCTTTGTTGATAGAGTATTATTAATTACATCCCTTAATATAAATAATTAGTTAAATATAAGTAAAAAGTAATGTATGAACAGTATAGCCCTAGTTGTACTAAAATGTAATAGATGAACAATTAATTATTCAATAAACAATTTTAGTTGATTCCATTCAGTGAAATTAATATGTTATCAGAGGGTAGAAGGCCCAGACATCAAATTTGCTGCAGAAGGCTCAGAAGCTTTGTCAGGCCCAAAACAAAGACCAAAATAAATTCAATCAAAAGAGGTGGAGGGATGTGGAAGTTGGATGTTTGAGGTGGTAACCTGTATGAACCATGATATGTGCGCGTGGCAGTAGAATGGATGGGAGATGTGGAGGCTGTAATTAGCACTAATTACAGGCATTGCTGAATTATTAACTAGCGTGTAATCAAACGCAACTAGAAAACAGGAAAGGGTTTGTTGAAGGTTTGAATCGGATCCGATACTTTCATGTAAATTAGCCCGAATTAAACTGAACCGAGTTTAGGACTGTACAAAAAGCTCATGGCTCGTGAGCCGCTCAAACTCAGCTTGGCAATGAACTCACTAACAACTCGTTTATTAAAAACTCGGGTTGAGTAACTCATTTAACTCACGAGTTCAGTTCGAGGTGGACTCAGCTCGCTCATTTCAACTCGGACTCGATTGAGTTCAGTACCTACATCCCATATCTCATTTTTTAACAAATGAACAGTGTTTCAAAGGATGTCCTTTCTTACCAGTAAGCAAAAATAACTATGACATACGTGAATATTTACAAGAATTTCTGCTAGAGCTGCTGCTTTTTGAACAAATAAACCTTCTTGAGAATAGTTTATTACATAACAACAATTCAACATCTTAAAATTCAAAGTGCTAGACTGCTAGTAGGTAATTAGAATCATTGATCACGAGTTAACTCGAGTTAATGACGAGTTGAGTTCGAGTCAGCGAGCCAGCTCGATTCAGATTCTCAACTTGAGTCAACTCCGCTGGCTATTTTCCTGAGTTGAATTCAAGCTACCCTGAACTCGAGCTAACTCGGCTCGTTAGCAGCCCTAACTGAGTTAGATAAAGTTCAAACTCAGCTCATATTAAAACGAGTTGAGTTTAACTTTAGTTGAACCAATCACGAGGCAAATTGAGTCCAACTAGTTAATAATTTGTTCGTGTATTGTGAGTTACATATAGATTAAATTTTTTTGGCAACTTATCACATTGTGAGCCTAAAATATATTGTAAGTTGCGATTCTTTTCACTATTATTCGCAACAAATTCATGCTCTCACGATAAACACAAAGAGGGTAGTAATTAAAGTATATAGTCAAAAAGAAAATTTCATCTTTTTCTTGTAACAAATAAAGAAATGAGCTGAGCTAAGAACGAGCCTTTGCTCTAGTAACAAAGATAATGTTTTCTGTATGGAATGTCATATGTTTGAAATTTAGAAAAAAAATAGAAAAATTAGAATTTTTTTTTTAATCGGGCTATGCCAAAAAAAAAATTAATCGGGTTGTTACCTACTTTTGAAAAAAAAATTGTCCACCTGTGAACAAATTAACTACAATATGAATTGGTTAATTAATGACAGTTTGTAACTCACTAGTCATATAAATAAATTTGTTTACTTCTAATAAAAATCCCGACTATGTTTCTAATTCCTAAACCCAATAAAAAAATTGTAAACAAGAATAGCATGGGGTTAGCACTGTTCTTGGGTTAGTGACTATTCTTCTCTACTATTATACGTTTGGATCACCCTAAGAATAGAGCTATTCCTGGGGTTAGCGCTGTTCTTGCTAACCCATCTAAACGATGGAATAGCGCTAACCCCAAGTTAGCGCTATTCTTGCTATTCTCAGCGTTGCATCCAAACGTACCTTATAATCTGCAAGTTGCCATATAATAATTGGGGAATTTCACATATACCTCTCAAAAACTTCAAAATTACATATTTCCCCCTCTAAACTTTGAAATTACGTATTTCCCCCTCTAAACTTCAAAAACTCACAAATTTACCCATTTTATTGTCTTTTATATTAAAACTCATTCTAAAATTTTAAAATACCCATTTTACCCTTTATTAAAAGCATATAAAAGCCCATTAGACTCAAATTTGAATCTGAAGGGTTCCTTTACCGTC
Organism: Carex kokanica; assembly: GCA_025461125.1. Taxonomy (NCBI): domain Eukaryota; kingdom Viridiplantae; phylum Streptophyta; class Magnoliopsida; order Poales; family Cyperaceae; genus Carex; species Carex kokanica. The sequence goes on from JAJGRX010001268.1 coordinate 31,103, forward strand.
CGATCTGCACGCATCGCATTAAGATCTGTGCGCATTGCTTCAATATTTTTGCTGATCTAGCATGCACAGATCTTAAAGCAATTCCGATCCGCACTCATCGCATTAAGATCTGTGCATGTCACTTCAATATGCGTGTGTGTTCGCATCAAGATTTGTGCCGATCTTGCGTGCACAGATCTAAAAGCAATTCGGACGGTAGATGAACCGTTCAGATTCAAATTTAAGTCTGATGGTTTTTGTATGTTTTTAATAAAGGGTAAAATGAGTATTTTATAAATTTAGAATGAGTTTTAATATAAAAGACAATAAAATGGGTAAATTTATGAGTATTTGAAGTTTAGAGGGGGGAATATGTAATTTCAAAGTTTAGAGGGGGAAATACGTAATTTTCAAATTTTTGAGGGGTATATGTGAAATTCCCCCTATAATAAGCAATGACCGTAAAAACATTGAATGCTAAGTGCTGGCTAGCATGTCACATTGTATGTATGAATAAAAAATTATTCTATATATTTTTATATTTAATTACCTTAGTTATCTGTAAGGAATAATTTATATCTGATTATCCGTACACTTTTAATTTTATTCATATTTTTATTGATTACGATATGAATTAAGAAAGCCGAAATTTTGTATCTATCACTTTCAAATTTTCGAATTTTAACCTTTCTATTGATTTATGAAAAACCTCAATCTTACCATACACGTAGCCTAGGCTGCGTGGATTTTTTTTTTTTTTTTTTTGTGGAAAATGGGAGGCCTTTTTTTTGGGAAAATGGTTAATTCGCAGGCATGATATAGAAGGACAAAAATAAATTAGAAAAAGAAACTTTAAATATTAGCACTTAATTTTAGAATTGTAGTTATTGTCAAATTAAATTTGCTGATGAATAATTAACGGACTGTTTTTGATTGAAATAAAAAAATACATAACCGCTGAGTATCAGAAACTTCAATTGAAGTTTTGAGACACTAAACGGTGCTTTTTTTTTTTGCAATTTTGATTATGTTAGCTTTTGCGGGCTATGCCATATAATTAAAGTCATACGCTTAAATCGGGATTTTCTACTAATAGTTATGGCCGTTTAAAGGTTAGAAACAATACATCGATGTTTATTGCAAAAACATCGATGATGTGTTGATACACTGATTAATCCCGATAGTGGTGTATCAATGTTTCATTGCAGAATATAAATGTGACTAGGGGCGAAGCTAGATTTTAGTTAGCGTATTGCAGTACAAAAATTGACATGTCAGTTTTAGGTGAATGGGGTCAATCATATCAAACTTGCATATGACATATGAGGGTTAATTTTACAGTATTTGTAGAATTTGTAATAATTCTCTCGTGTGTTGTGAGTAGGGCTGCAAACGAATCCAACTTAACCCAGTTTGAGTTCGAGTTCGAACCAATTTCAAATCAAACTGGTTCGAAATTGAAGCAGGGTTTCGAACTGAAAATAAGAGTTCGAGTTTGATTAGGTGCGATTCGAACTAGTTTGAACTGAACTGGTTCGAAATTGAAACAAGATTTAGAACTAAAAAGAAGAGTTTCGAACCGAGTCGGACTCAGTTCGAGTTCGATTCGAACCAATTTCGAACCGAACTGGGTTTGATTTATTTCAGAACCGAGCTGGTTTGATTTGTTTCGAACCAATTTTTTTTCCAAATTGAACTCAATCAAATTACAAACTACGAGCTTTTTGTGCACCCCTAGTTGTGTGTTCCATATAGATTAAATTTCTTTTGGCAATTATAACATTTAGCCTAAAATAAATCGTAAGTTGCGATTTTTTTTTTCTCTTTAATCGCAACAAATTCCATGCTCTCACGATAAACACAAAGAGGGTAGTAAAGCAGTCAAAAAAAAATTTCATATTTTTCTTGTAACAAATAAAGAAATGAGTTGAGCTAAGAACGAGCCTTTGCTCCAGTAACAAAGACAATGCTCTTTGTATGGAATGTCGCATGTTCGAAATTTAGAAAAAAATAGAAAATATTAGAAAAAAAAATTAACCAAGCTATGCTAATTTCTTTTTTTAATCGGGCTGTTGCCTACTTCTGAAAAAAATTTTGTCTATCTGTGAACAAATTAACTAGAATATGAATTGGTTAATTCATGATAGTTTGTAACTCACTAGTATAAATAAATTTGTTTACTTGTAATAAAAATCCTGACTATGTTTCTAATTCCTAAACTCCATAAAAAGATTGTAAATAAGAACTTTATAATCTGCAAGTTGCCATATAATACCGTCAAAAAAATCACAATAGATCATTGGTGAATATATTGTTACCTAAAAACATTGAATGCTAAGTGCTGGCTAGCCGATATTTTTATTAATAACCCCAAACAAAAGAAAAATATCAAATCTAACCTCAATTCCAAAAAAATTTCAAAACTAACCCAACCGCCCCATTATTGGGCGGTCCGCACCCCCCGCCCTAACCGCCCCATCATTGGGCGGTCCACCCCCCCCTAACCGCCCCCCCATGGGGCGGTTTAGTAGGAATTTTTTTTTTTTTTTAATAAAACCCGCGCCCATCCCCCCCCCAGCCCTAACCGCCCCTGCCTCTTCCCCACACCCCCGCCACCGCCCCCTACCCCCAGCCCCGCCCTCCCCCTCCCCTCCCCGCCCCTCCCCGCCCCTCCCCGCCCCTCCCCGACCCTCCCCCGGCCCTCCCCTCCCCTCTCCTCCCCTCCCTCTCCCCTCCCCTCCCCTCCCCTTGGCCGGCCACCACCTCCTCCCTCTACCCTTGGCCGGCCACCACCACCCCCCCTCTCTCTCTCTTGGCCGCACTCTCTCTCTCGGCCACCCTCTCTCTCTCCCTCTCTCTCTCTCTCTCGGCCATCTCTTCCTCTCGATCGATCGTCTTCGGGTAAGTTATCGTAACTTATTATTTTATTTTTTGTAAGAATTGAGGTGTTAACAGTGTGCGGGTTGTTGATTTTCCCGACGCAATTAAATTGTGCGGTTTAGGTTAGAAATTAAATTACGGTTTAATTAGGGTTTAGACTTTAGTTTAAAAATTTAATTGTTAAATTGTGCGGGTTGTTGATTTTCCCGACGAGATAGAATTGAACAAAACTAGGAGTTATGATTTATAAATTAGGGTGTACAGTTAGGGTACAAAATTAAATTAGGGTTTATGTTTTAGCGAAATAAATTAGGATTTAGGGTACAAAATTAAAGTAGGGTTTAGGTTTTATAAATTAAATTAGGGTTTATAAATTAAATTAGGGTTTAGGTTTTATAAATTAAATTAGGGTTTATAAATTAGGGTTTATAAATTAGAGTTAGGTATAAATTAGGGTACAAAATTAAAGTTATTTGAAAATTGTGGTTTATCTAAAATTGTGAAATTTAAGTTATTTGAAAATTGTGCACTGCAGATACTATGGAGAGGGCAGGTAGTTCGTCTAGCACGGATGCTCCCAGTGCATCCGGTGCAGATGCTCTCGGTGCAGACCACGCTACACATGCAGCTGATACATTCAGCCCTCTCCTGTGGATTCCACACGTTCAGCACAGGGTCGCGCTCGCATCTATTGAGGTACGTTGGTTTTTAAGCAATTCAGTTCAAATTACAGATTTTTAATACGGCATATAGTAAGTCGCTTAGACTGAAATCATTGTTAAATACAGGACGAGACGATGTTGACCGTGAGACATCGCACCTCCGGGATACCGTACGTCGGTCATCCTCTGATGGAGGCGTGCATTATGAATCTCGGGTTGTATCAGCTGGCTACTATGCCTCAGGGTCAGATCGACCAGGCTCTCATGAGCGGGCTCGCGGAGAGATGGCGACCGGAGACTCATTCGTTCCACCTACCCTTTGGAGAGATGACCGTGACCCTAGCAGATGTGAGCGCTCTATGGGGTCTACAGATCGATGGGGATCCTATCACCGGTGTCTCCGACAGTCCACTTCACGTGGGGATGATACGGCAGCTTCTGGGGGTAGAGGATCCAAAGACGCTGCAGAAGAAGAAGAAGAGGAAGGATGACGAGGAGTTCCGGTATTCGGGGTACTGCATTAGCCTAGCGTCGCTCCGTGATCACTTCTTCCTGCATCGGATCACAGCCGAGACCACTGATCTGGAGGCTGTCAGGAGGTAATAATTAAAAACTTGGAATTAAAATATGTTACGAATTCAAATATGAAAATCATTATTTATATGTACTATTTTATATTTTTAGGTATGTGAGGGCCTTTGTGCTGGATCTCTGTGGCAGCGTCATGTTCGTGGACTCCAGCGGTGACGCGGTTCCGATTATGTTCCTATCTCTGCTGACAGAAATTGAGAAGCCATCGAACTGGAACTGGGGCGGAGCTGTGATCGCCCACTTATACCGGAGCCTGTGCCATGCTTGCTTGGTAAGTTTTCACAAATATTTCGGAATTTACATTACAATAATTAGGGTTCAAAAATCACCAACATATTCACCTCATGTCAAAAATATAGGTGAAGAACATGCAGATCCACGGACCGCTTCTTCTACTCCAGCAATGGTCGTGGTCTCATTTGCCGGTATGTCGGCCAGTTCGTCCGTCTATTGTCCCATACTTGAGGAGACAGGATGCCGAGAGGTGTCCCGCGTACGGTGCCATTTGGGGCAGTCACCACAGGTACGAGAACACGGGCAAGGGAAGAACTGTGGGGATTTCCTATGTCCGGAGTCAGCTCCAGATGCTTCACGAGAGTAGCGTCGACTGGTTCCCCTACCGGGAGTTCTACGAAAGGAACGCATTTTGTCGACTGACATTGGAGCAGAGGCATCTCTGGTTTTATCGGGGGCCGTGCGTATGTTACTGGATTGTTGAGTACACGTGGCCAAATTGCGTGACCCGACAGTTTGGTCTGGACGCATTTGTCCCGCAGTTCCCAGACCTTGGAGAGGTTGAGACCACCAAGCTGCACAAGTAAATTAAAATTACTTAATTGCTCTCTACCGTTACTTGTTCAGTTCTGCACTTGATTAACATTCTTTTTTAATTTAAATGTACTGCAGGACTAAACACAATAAGCCCAACGTCGACTGGAGAGTGCGCCACACAGATCATTACCTCCGAGCACAGTCTCCACATTTTCACATGTGGCAGCCTCCTACGGCCGATGATGTCACACTGGGCGCAGGGCCTGGGGGATTGCGGTACTTAGTCTGGTACCAGAGGTGGGGCATGCCCTCGGTATACCTCACGGGCCATTGGGGTGAGATCCTTCGACGGAGGCTTTCTCGTGCAGGGTCGAGAGGTTTTATGTCTTTTGGACCGATCCAGGCTCGCCAGGTAATTACTTACAAAACAAACATATTTAAAGCATTAAATGTTTATTTAGTTTTTCCTGAAAAAGTTATAAATACACTTTGTGCAGATTCTTACCGGTATCAGAGGAGTGGCACACAGCTTGGTGTGCATGGCACAAGAAAGTTGGCGAGCAGTGGGATGTACAATGCTCCAGCACACTGCTCCTATGGTGGAGGACTCCGGCTTTGACGGCCGCCTCATTGGCATGTTGCGTGACAGTGGGGAGAACATAAACTGGCGCGAGATAGAGCCCCCACCACGTGATCCGGATCAGCCCAGAGTCGCTATCTACGCTGATGAGATGCCGCCACCTCCTCCAGGTAATTTGATTTTGTTGTACACAGTCATTTCTCGGTACAAAAACTATTCTCATTAATTTTTCTTCAATTATGCAGTGGATGAATCAGGTTGGGGCTTCCACGAATGGGTGTTGAATAATAATGCGTGGAGCGCTTACTACAATGAGTATGGAGTTCCGGTGCAGGTTGGACAGGTAGCAAAAATTTATTATTTATTCAACTTACTACTTATTTGTATGTAGCAAAACTAACATTGTTTCCATTAAGGGTGGAGCTCCCCCACGACATTCCACTCCGGAGTTCACTATGGATGACCTTACCGGAGATTATGCTAGGGATGAGGGACCGAGCCTCCACATACCACGATATCCAGAGGCCATACAGCACGATGACGAGGCCAGTGGGAGTGGAGCACAGCATGCAGATGCCTATGCATATGCTATATTTGGCACACCGCCTCCTCCGCCTACGTATCCATCGACCTGGGAGCCATGGGAGGTGCCTACTATGCCGCCCATCCCCCCACTGGTGGAGGATCCATGGGCCGAGGCGGATACAGCCGCACATGAGGAGGAGGTTCACGTGAGGGGTGTACAGCCGCATAGGGACCGCCATCCACCTCGTAGGTTGGATCTCTCTGGTCGTCGCCCTCGTCCTCGTCGTTAGGTTTTTTGTTCTTGTAGTCTGATAGCTTTTCTACTATTGTATATTCGGTTTGGAGTGTTTTATCTTATGTTGGGGACATTTAGATTACGTAGTTTGGATGTTTTTTTGGTGGACTTACCATTTATATTACATATTTTCCACTGTTTATCACGTTATCCAAATCGACAATCAATACAACACCCGTATAATCGACAATTATTATAAAAGAATCGACAGTTCTAACGTCAAACGACTCATCCACATTCAACCAATTTTTATTTAAAATTACAATAAAAAAATAAATCATTTTCATATAAAAATTACAATAGAAAAAATATATCTTACAATATATATCTTAATATATCTTAATAAAAATATATTTACAAAACAAATATATATTTAATATATTTATAAAAAATATATATATATTATAAATATATCTTAATGAAAATATATGTACAAAAACAAACATGTCTTAATATATCTTAAAAATATATATATATCTTATAAATATATCTTACTAAAAAAAAAAAAAAAAAAAAAAATTGCATAACCGCCCGATTGGGGGGCGGTTTGCATGGCCGTGTGGACCGCCCAACCACTGGGCGGTTTTGTGGGTAGAGTGAACCGCCCAATGATGGGGCGGTTGGGTTAGTTTTGAAAAATTTTTGGGGTTGGGGTTAGATTTGATATTTTTCTTTTGTTTGGGGTTATTAATAAAAATATCGGGCTGGCTAGCATGTCACATTGTATGTATGAATAAAAAATTATTCTATATATTTTTATATTTAATTACCTTAGTTATCTATAAGGAATAATTTATATCCGATTATCCGTACACTTTTAATTTAATTCATATTTTTATTGAATACGATATGAATTAAGAAAGCCGAAATTTTTTTATCAATCACTTTCAAATTTTAGAATTTTAACCTTTCTATTGATTTATGAAAAACCTCAATCTTACCATACACGTAGCCTAGGCTGCGTGGATTTTTTTTTTTTTTTTGTGGAAAATGGGAGGCCTTTTTTTTTTTGGGAAAATGGTTAATTCGCAAGCATGATATAGAAGGACAAAAATAAATTAGAAAAATGAACTTGAAATATTAGTAATTAATTTTAGAATGCTAGATATTGTCAAATTAAATTTGCTGTAAATAATTAACGAACCGTTTTTGATGGAAATAAAAAAATACATAACTGCTGAGAATCACAAACTTCAACTGAAGTTTTGAGACACTAAATGACGTTTTTTTTTTTGCAATTTTGATTATGTTGGCTTTTGCGGGCTATGCCATATAATAAAAGTCATACGCTTAAATCAGGATTTTCTACCAACAGTTATGGCTGTTTAAAGGTTAGAAACAATACATCGATCATGTGTTGATACACTGATTAATCCCGACAGTGGTGTATCAATGTTTCATTGCAGAATATAAATGTGACCAGGGGCGGAGCCAGATTTTAGTTAGCGTATTGCAGTACAAAAATTAATATGTCAGTTTTAGGTCAATGGGGTCAATCATATCAAACTTGCATACAACATATGAGGGTTCATTTTACGGTACTCGTAGAATTTTATTCTAAACTATAAAGATAATCAAGTATAATTAAAAAAATAAAAAATAAATAAGGATCAATTGACTCCGTTCAATTAACTTGAATCTGCTTCTGAATGTAACGCTAATATTTTATACCGTGTACCACCTTTGTCCTAAAATGAACCATTTTCAAATAAAAAAAAAGCCTACGGACCCTAAAGCTGCTCAGTAAGGATGCGTGAAGCTCCTTGGCTCTTAAGGACCTGTTCGGCCCCGTCTTGGGAACGGAAACGGGAATGGGCTCAGGTCCGTGTCCTTTGTTCCCTCTTCGATTTTGACCAAGTCAAAATCAATCGCCGCATGCATCCAATTTTTTCTTGAGTAATGATGGAAAGAGGCACAGTGAAACCTCGGTTAGGTAAACAAAAATTGTGTTGCATTTCTTTTAATCTAAAAATTCTTTTATATATATAAGTTGTTTCATGTAATGCCCATGCGACCATATAAAAATACTAAATAAAATAAAAATAATAATAAAAAGTAAACCAACACAAAAACTTTGTAACAATTCATGTAGACTTATACAAGCTCCATTCTCAAAGTTGTTAATGAAAAAGAAAAAAAATGGCTAAAATGATACATAGAAAACATTCACAAAATATAGCTAGATTTATCATGCTGCTCTTACTATTTAGTCTCGTAATCAACAGTCTCCTAATTCTCATTCGGTTTCCATGTGGACAACCCAAATAAGATTGTTCCTTTCCATCCCAAAAGAAGCCATTTGTTATCTTCCTCAACAAGAAACTCCTTGTGATAAAGTCCTGATCTCACTGTTCTCATTATATTTTTCCTGATCAGTGAATCCACGGGTAATTGCACAAAACCGGCCCGAAGAATCCTGGCCTGCCACTGCCTATATGTCTCAGGTCTTTCCACTCTCTCTGAACCCTCACAAGCTATTGCATTAATTGCTATTGGACTTAGAATGGTCCTTTCTATATGGAGCCTTGCCTCACTCTCTCGAGGCATAGTTGACTCAAAAATATCAAAAAAATAAGAGAACTTGGATAAAACTTCCTTAAATCGAATTGTATAGAACGGCGTACCATATGAGCCATTCAGAATTCCATGAATAAAGACACGTGGTTTGATCTCCCTTATTATTCTTAGAACTTTATCACGAGGGCAGCTCAAGGCAATTGTCTCATCAGCAAGTTTTCCAAGTTTAAGTAAGCAATTTACTACTAAAATCTCATCTCCTTTAATCTTAAGATCTTCTATTGTAATGCTTTCCCATTTGGATGCTATACCTTGATACTTGAGAGGGATATTATATCTCTGAGCATATTCTGACAACCGCCTTCCTGTCTCTTCAACTAGTCTGTTTGGACGAAAACCCTTTTGTGGAAATTCTATACCAGTTATACGGATTTTAGGCGGTGTTTTTCCTAAGCTTGCGAGACGTTCAAAGAAAGATGGCCACATGAATCCCATGCGGATTCCAAAGTCAATTATATGAACCTTTGTGGCATTTTTTGCGATGTTTAGGATTGTTTGGACAGAGAAGTAATATTGTACCTTCATAAACGGGCAAATTGCTTGATAAACACGAAAAGCTTTCAAAAAGTCAATCACATTTCCTTGCCTCGACCGTAGTTTATGGTAGATGTCACTTCCCGTACCAACCAAGCGTGCCTCGAGTGCATCCACCAAATAATATGCCAAACGTTGGTCGCCATGTCCCACAGGGGATGAGTGTTTCCTTATTTGCTTGATTAGTTCATAGGCCCTGTGGTAGTTGCTAGCAGAAACTGCTTCAGAACAACTAATTAGGAGAGAACGAAGATTCGCCAAGTCATCTCCAGTTTCCTTCTTTTCTAATGCCTTCTTACTCCTTGTGTCCACCTGATGATCCGGTGACTCATTTTTGATACCTTGTTTCATACTTTCACGTACTGAGATAACCTCTTTCACATACTCGCTACCACGGTAAAGAAGAAACTGATCCAAGTTCTCATTTCTTGTCGGATCATCTGAGGAAATTGCTCGTTGCTTGTGAGCTTGCACCTCTGATAGATCTGGTTCTCTATTGTTATTTGCACACTTTTTAGTACAGGTCTCGTAACATATTTCTATGTTCTCACGGATATCATTTTCCTTGGGTTTCTCATGAAACTCAGTTCTATTTGGCTCTAAACCAACAAACAACTTTTCAATGGATGGAAGAAACTTCATTGCTTCTTCAGCGCCCTTTTGCACTGGTGTGACCGGTAGGTTCTCCATGTTGCTGTATGGTTGCACCTCATTCTCCGAAACATTTTTTATAGCATTACTGGAACCACTGCTTGTAGCATTACCGTTTTGAGGTGGATGGAATTGGACCAAGGTAGGTGCAAGAGGGTACTCTTTTCCAAGGGTATCATAGAAGGATTTCTCTATTTCTTGAATAACTTCCTCTTCTTGACAAATGCTTATGTCATCATCTATATCTTCTTCTAACAAAATTTGGCCTATGTAGTTGATTACTGCATTGGACGTGAGCTCACAAACCTCTTGGCTATCTGTACTATTGCTTACCAAAGGATTAGGTGTGGCATTATGGTTGAGGTTGTCACTCGAAAAAGTTGGTGGTATTGTCTGGTAACATTCAAAAATGGCTTCTGGTGCACTCAGTGTATCAACGACATTATCCCCTTCTGGGAAATTTGCATGCCAAAGCCCTTTTGCAGCCATATGAAGCTATGATAGTAGAATTTGTGTTTTCCAAGTTGCAAACTGCTAACTAACTGCAATTTACACCAAATTGGCTGCTTAATTTCTTTTGCAACAAAGACAGTTAATTACTTGCAAAGGCAATAGTAGAATGAAAAAGGTTATATACCCAAAGTTTTATGTCCAAAATATGAGCCGAGTGAGTTTGCTATAAAAAGAAGTTGCAAATTACTTAGTTTTTCTCTTTTACTTGTAACAAAAATATGACGAGAATAACGACGTCTCTAAGAAACTTACTTCTTTACCCTAACCCTAAGCTGCTTGACAAGTAGCTAGTTTTGAGGGAAAAGGAAATGTTAAATTGTGCAATTTTTTACATTTAACATTATCTATATGATTTTGAATTGCAAACTGGCATTGCAGCCTCCAATAAATAATGAATCAGGATTACATTAATTTCATGTCGATAAAATTTTGCTTGAGACTTGCACCATTTATGTTTGTGTTGGTCTTTTTCATGTCAGTATACATTGTAGTGTACAAAAGAAACAAAACGGATACATTAGTGGTTTTCTCTAGCTTCCTTGATTAGGTTGCGGTATAACTCATTCAAGTCTAGGTTAGGTTTAGATTTGAAGTTTTGGTCAGGGCTGGTATTGATGTGATTAAAGAATGGTGATGTCCGGTTCCAATGTTATGTTTTCATTTAGTATTGAGCAAATTGGTTCTGATTATTCGATTTTCTTACCATCCCAAGTCTGTTCAGATTAAAATCAAGAGATCAGGTATATGAGGAAATTTGGACTAACATCGTAGTTTCATCACTCTGGAACCCAATAAATTTACTAGGTATTAGGGCATGTAATTATGCCATTACATGTCACATATGCCAAGATTTGGAAGGCTCCTTTGTAATTATGGGGTTTATTTTAAGGTGGTTGGAATTGTAATAACTAATAACCCAGTTAGTTGCTTCACGTACTGTTAGTTGCGGTGCATGGATAATACTGGTTTAGTGACCATTTGGTGTTAAAGATAACTGTTTAGCGTCCTTTACTGGATAAGACTGGTAGTATTGGCTACTAAGGCTAGCTAGCTTTACTGGATAACTATTTGGGAAAGCTTCTTCAATAAAAAGTAAAATGAGAATTCTATAATTTTAAAATGAGTATTAATAAAAAAAGCAACAAAACAGGTAAATTTGTAAGTTTTTGAAATTTAGAAAGTAAATATTATTTTATGAACTTTAGAGGGGGCAAATACGTAATATCAATGTTTTTGAAGGGGTATACATGAAATTGCCCCTAATGAAAGAAAAAGGGATGTTTTATATGCTTTGTTATGGTAATTAATATGTTAGAAGAATTCATTTCTCGACAAATTCACTCTTTGAAGATAACAATTTCCGTGGATAAAAGGTTCTTTCAAATAGACCATGAAATTCATTGGAAGAACAAAAGTAGAGGGATATGTATGGAAAGCCCGTACCTATCTGTGCCGCTGCAGCTCTGTGCTTTCTCTTCCTTGTATGGGATGCAACTCTGCTTTCTCTATGTTATGAATACAGAGAATGCTTCCTTGTATGGGAAGACCTCTCTCTTTCTCTCTGCAAATGGTGGGAATGAAGTGTAGAAAAATTAACACAGACGGAAGGGGTTTGATACGGGTGGTCATCATTTAGTTATATTCACATTTGATATTTCAGAGAAAATATATCAAAAGGGTCAAAGATTGTATGCGCTTCGATGCTGTTAAAAATAATAACGGCTATAATTCAAATTTGTAAATAATGGCTAGTTAGTAATTAATAGACTAGAAGTTAGTGGGTAGGAGTTAGTGGTTAGTGGTTGGTAGTTGTAATTAATTGCAACGGCTAGATTTTTCTTTATAAATAGAGATGTATGTAAAATCTGAAAATAAGATTGCAATAATAATTGTTTTCTTGATCTCTTCTCTCTTCTCATCTTACAAAAAATAACATGGTATCACTAATATTGAAAAAGAATTGGAACCAAATGCCACACGTTTTTATTTCAACCAAATGTCACACGTTTCTCACTAATATTGAAAAGAATTGGAACCAAATAATTATCAAGAAGCAATTAAAAGTCCAATTTGGTATAAGGCTATGGATGAGGAATTAAAAGCCTTAGAACAAAACGAAACTTGAAAAATTGTCTCCCTTCCAAAAAATAAAAAACCGGTTGGTTGTAAATGGGTATATAAAATCAAATATAATAGTGATGGTACCATAGGAATGTATAAGGCAAGACTTGTAGCTAAAGGATTTACCCAAACCTATGGCATAGACTATAATGAAACCTTTGCACCGGTGGCAAAAATGAATACCGTAAGAATTTTACTTTCTATTGCCGTAAACAATGATTGAGACATCTACCAAATGGATGTCAAAAATGTCTTTCTTCAAGAACATTTGAAGAAGAGGTGTATATGACACTACCACCCGGTCATAAATTGGAAACCAACTCTAACTTGACTTGTAGGCTTAATAAATCAATTTATGGATTGAAGCAATCTCCACGGACATGGTATGTCAAACTTAGCTCTTATTTAATTTCTTGTAATTTTAAAATTAGTAATGCCGATCATTCTTTATTTACTAAATGTGATGGTATCAATACAACTCTCATTTTAGTATATGTAGATGATATCATAATTACCGAAAATAATTCAGAGCACATTCAAAAAATTAAGAACCAACTAAAAGAAAAATTTGATATAAAAGATTTAGGACATCTTAAATATTTTTTAGGAATAGAGATAGCCTTTTCGGATAAAAGACTTTTTATTTTTCAAAGAAAATATACACTTAATTTATTAAAAAAAACCGGTAAGCTAGGATGTAAACCGGCCTCTACCCCAATTGACAACAAATGCAAATTAAATAGTGAAGATGGTGAACCTTTAAAAGACATAAATCAATTTCAAAGACTTGTTGGAAAATTGATCTATCTAACGGTTACTCGTCCGGATATTTCATTTTTGGTAAGCCAAATTAGTAAGTTCATGCACTCACCAAGAACACCACATTTAGAAGCAGTAAACAAAATTTTGAGGTTTTTAAAAAATAATCCCGGTAAGGGTATTTGGATGAAAAATAATAATTCTAATGATATATGTGGCTATTCCGATGCAGATTGGGTCGGAAGCTTCAATAGAAAGTCGACAACCGGTTTTTGCACATTTATAGGCGGAAATCTAGTCACATGGAAAAGCAAGAAACAAAATGTTGTAGCACAATCAAGCGCCAAAGCCGAATATCGTGTCATGGCATCAACCGCAAGCGAACTAACATGGATCAAACAACTCCTATTAGACATGGGATTTAAAACTCAAGAACCGATTAAAATGTATTGCGACAATAATTCGGCACGACACATAGCTTCAAATCCTGTGTTTCATGAACGAACAAAACACATAGAAGTGGATTGCCACTTTATTAGAGAAAAAATTCAAGCAAAAGAAATTAAAACACCATACGTAAAAAGTGAAGATCAACTCGCGGATATCTTCACTAAAGGCTTGGATCCGGGTCCATTCGAGAAAATTACAAGCAAACTAGGATTGTACGATATATACATTTCTAGCTTGAGGGGAGTGTTAAAAACAATAACGGCTATAATTCAAATTTGTAAATAATGGCTAGTTAGTAATTAATAGACTAGGAGTTAGTGGGTAGGAGTTAGTGGTTAGTGGTTGGTAGTTGTAATTAATTGCAACGGCTAGTTTTTCTTTATAAATAGAGATGTATGTAAAATCTGAAAATAAGATTGCAATAATAATTGTTTTCTTGATCTCTTCTCTCTTCTCATCTTACAAAAAATAACAGATGCTCTACAATTATAAGAATCTAAAGTCTAAACGCACGGTACCCATCCCTACTAGGCATAAATAATAAAGTTATATATATTCTTAAAACCAAATAAAGTAATATGTTCATGAGCTATTTGGGATACCTAGAGTGGGAAAAATGGCACGGCAGAGCCGGCTCCGTCACGGAACGACACGGTTACGGTACGGCACGCGTGTCAGTTACGTGCCGTGACTCGCGTGTCCCGTCCTGTGCTCATCTTTTGAAACTTTGGCACGGCACGGCACGTGAAAGATTTAGTCACGGCATGGCACATAGTCACGCGAGTCACGTGTAATTAGGACCATTAGATATTGATTTAGTGGTGAATCTTGAATAAACTAATCTAAATTATAATTAAATGGTCATGCGAGTCACGCGAGTCATGTATAGTCACGGTACCTTTAGGTACGGCGTGACTTACGTGACGTGACCATTCGCGTGCTGTCACCACCCCTTGACATTTTGGTCACGGCATGGCACGGGAAAAATTAACTTAATCACGACACGACACGGTACGTTTTTTCTTCTCTAGGGATACCTCTATCAGAAAAAAAAATTAATATGTTCATGGAATAAATTTCTTAACAAATTTTATCTTGAAAGTAATAAGGTTCATGGATAAAGGCTCTTTCAAATATACCAGGATATTCATTACAAGAACGAAAGTGTAGAGATGAGATGAGGTCCCTATAAAAATTAAAAAGCCCGTACCTATCCGTGGTCTCTCTGCAGCTCTGTTTTATCTCTGTTGTGAATACAGAGAATACTTCCCTTGTGGAAAGACCTCTCTTCTTCTTTTATCTCTGTTTTATCTCTGCAGCTCTGTATATCTCTGTTTTATCTCTGTTGTGAATATCCGTGGTCTCTATACCTCTCTGCTTTCTCTCTGAAAATGGTGGAAATGAAGCGTAGAAAAATCAACTCGGATGGAAGGAGCTTGATAAAGATAGTCATAGTCATCATTTAATTACGTTGACAATTCGGAGAAAAAATAAGCTGTAGATTAGATATACCATAAAAGTCAAAGATTGTGTGCTCTTTCATGCTCTACAATTATATTATCTAAACGCACTTAAGAATTATATGCTCTACAATTATATTACAATTATATTGTTTTATTCTCTTTAATTTAATGATGGGTCATGTTTGGTTGAGAATTAAATCATCAAATAAAATGTTTAGGTCTCACTTAAGTAGTCAAACGTGATTTAATTAAGTCGATCTTTAGACCGGCCTAACAAATAAAATGTTAAGTCACCTATCAAGATGATTTAGTACACACTTGCAATATATAGCAAGTGATGTAGTCCACACTAAAACGTGATTCAATGTTTAGTCCACACTTGCAACTTAAGATTGCAAATATTAAGTTTACTATAATTCAAATATTTATAGATCTGTAATATGAAACTTGTTAATTATATGATTTCTCAAAGTACAATAACTTTGTATGTTTGTTTAAATAAGGAACTAAATCCTAACTTTAGTTATGTAGAATGGAAGAATTTCATTGAACGGTTCAGCTTCACCGTTTGAATTTAAAATCTAATTAAATTGTACTTTGATACTAAGTATATTTTACTATTTTAGTAATATTTCGCATCAAATTTGCTCGAATCTATATCATGTCAATGTGATTCAGATACTTTTTTTTTTAATTAGCTAATTTGTTAATGCACATTATGTAAATTTTCAACGATCACTACACATATATTAAGCTCCAAACGAAACGAATAACGGTATTTAGTGAATAAATTGATAAGATATAATTTAATCCAAAAATATACAAATAAATATACACATGAAATATATCATGCATGTAGAGTGCGAAAAATGGCACGGCGGAGCCGGCTCCGTCACAGAATGGCACGGTTATGGCATGGAACGGCACGGCACGGCATGCGTGTCAGTGATGTGCCGTGACCATTCGCGTGCCGTGTTCATCTTTTGAAACTTTGACACGGCACGGCACGACACGTGACGGAATAGTGGGAATGAAGTGTAAAAAATTAACACAGACGGAAGGGGTTTGATAATTTGGAGAAAAGTTATCAAAAGAGTCAAAAATTGTATGCGCTTGGAATTGGATGCTCTACAATTACAAGGATCTAAAGGCTAAACGCACGGTACCCCATCCCTGCTAGGCATAAATTTATATTCTTAAAACCAAATAAAGTAAGGACTTTGCAAGATAATTTGGTATTATGGAGAGAAATAATTATTTTATGAGAAATGGTGAAAATTGAATCTTGTGTATTTATTCCGCTCTCAGATAATAATTGTTGAAAAAAAAAAAACACATCAGGCCGCCAACTTTGACTCTTGAATTGTGAATAATTGTGATGCTGATTGCTGATGGCAGAGATGTTTGGTTTTTACTTATTTCTTCTCCAAGTAGTGGCTGGTTGGTCTTTGATCAGTACGTGGTTGTATTGTTGGAAGGAAGTTTTATTTCTTTAATATAATAACCTTGGCAGCCACTGCCAAGTTTTTCAAAAAAAAAAAGATATTTTCGGAAAAGCAGGTTCCCTCAAGATTTATTTCTGATATTTTTGTCAAGCTTGTTTTGGAATACTATGACAAATTGGGGTGTAATTGTCAATGAATCTTGTACGGGTCGAGATGTATTTTCATACTCATGCTCATTGAAAATTAATTTTGTCCCTTATAATTAGTTACAAAATAGCTCTTACTCATATCTTTACTTAATAAGTTAACGAAATCTTTTTCTTAACTATACCTATACCCGATAAATTAACGATCGATAAAAAACTCTACTCTCATACTCGTCTTATCGAATACATTTCAGATTGAATTAACAGTTAAAAGAGTACGATTGACACCCCTAGCTAAAAAAAATGAGAAATTTATGTATTTTTAATATCTTCAACTTTTATCTAACAATAATTTTACTTCCGTGGAACCTAATTGAGAGAAATAGGTCTGTCAAATGACCTCCACACTGGATCCGTATCCTCCCAGGTACCTGACTCAAGACAATTGAAGCAGACGGCTCAGATTTATTATCAGCCGGTGCCTATTCAGGATGGCGAAGGAGGCCAGTATTATTTATTCTTTGAGATCGTGCCAAGTTAAAAGAATGCTACTGGACCATCTGTTTCAATTGTACTCAGTCAGGTAACTTGAGGGGATGTGAATTCCTCCAGACCTCCGTTCGATCCCTTGTATCTCTGGATTGTCAGTGTCTCTTCTTTTAACATCTCAATAATTCTTAACTCTGACGTGTTCGACTCCCCTTGTCAGTCGAACTTGTGACTTTTGTACCCTTATCTAGTTTTTGGCGAAGTCGTATCCTATGCGTTAACGTACTATTTGAGTTAATTTATAGACCGTACGATTAGAATTCGGGTCAATCTAAACCACACCTATAATGCGTGGAGACCTTTAATATTGATTCATGTTATATAGGCGGTCTAGCATGTGCATAGTTAAAATTTGTATTCAATTAGAATTTTTACGAGTATTTATTTGAAATTAACGTTATAAGAAAATTTGCATGTGGAGTTAGAGAGATGAAGAAAATAAGTTTAGTATGATGTATCATGTAAATGTTACTTGAATTTTTTTTAAATATCTCTTCACTTTTGTGAATGAAATTAATTATTTACGGGAAAGAGTTGAAAATATATGGACAAATTCTTATATTTTATTTTTTATATATAAAATATGATAGAAATAAACAAATATCTCATAATAATATTTCATTTTAATGAATTTTTAAGAAGATATCAGAAAAAATTAATGAAAACATTCTATTATAGTATGGAAAAAGCCTTGGCAGACTATTTCCAAGGGTAGCGCATGGAAATGCTCAATTTTCAGAGTACTTCTATCAAGGCTTGTTGCGACGGTAGTATTTCCAAACGTATCGCATGGAAATAACAATTTTGGGTCTTATTCCAAGGGCAAGCCGTTGGAACAAGCCTTTTTTCTACCCTTGCTAAAAACGGAAATTCTATTAGTGAGTATTGATTTTAATTTCAAATGGTAATAACAGTGGGGCCAAACCATAATCTATTGGCTCAGATTTTAGAATAATATTTTGATATCAGGCAATCAAATATACCGAGTGGGAAGTCATATTACCCTTCGTCAAAGGAAAACAACATCGATAAGACTGGTAGTATTGGCTACTAAGGCTAGCTAGCTTTACCGGATAACTATTTGGGAAAGCTCCTTCAATAAAAAGTAAAATGAGAATTTTATAATTTTAAAATGAGTATTAATAAAAAAGCAATAAAATAGGTAAATTTGTAAATTTTTGGAAATTTAAAAAGGTAAATATGATTTTATGAACTTTAGAGGAGGCAAATACGTAATTTCAATGTTTTTTAAGGGATATACATGAAATTGCCCCTAATGAAAGAAAAAGTGATGTTTTATATGCTTTGTTATGGTAATTAATATGTTAGAAGAATTCATTTCTTGACAAATTCACTCTTTGAAGATAACAATTTCCATGGATAAAAGGTTCTTTCAAATATACCTTGAAATTAATTGGAAGAACAAAAGTAGAGGGATATGGAAAGCCCGTACCTATCTATGGTCCCGCTGCAGCTCTGCTTTCTCTCCTTTCTCTATGTATGAATACAGAGAATGCTTCCTTGTATGGGATGCAGCTCTGCTTTCTCTCTGCAAATGGGGGGAATGAAGTGTAGAAAAATTAACACAGACGGAAGGGGTTTGATACGGGTGATCATCATTTAGTTATATTCACATTTGATAATTCGGAGAAAATATATCAAAAGAGTCAAAGGTTGTATGCTAAACGCACGGTACCCATCCCTGCTAGGCATAAATAATAAATTTATATTCTTAAAACCAAATAAAGTAATATGTTCATGAGCTGCCCTATTTGGGATACCTCTATCAGAAAATAATTAATATGTTCATGGAATAAATTTCTTAACAAATTTTATCTTGAAAGTAATAAGGTTCATGGATAAAGGCTGTTTCAAATATACCAGGAAATTCATTACAAGAACAAAAGTGTAGAGATGAGATGAGGTCCCTATAAAAATTTAAAAGCCCGTACCTATCCGTGGTCTCTGATCTGCCGCTCTGCTTTATCTCTGTTGTGAATACAGAGAATACTTCCCTTGTGGAAAGACCTCTCTTCTCTCTGCTTTCTCTCTGAAAAGGGTGGAAATGAAGTGTAGAAAAATCAACTCGGATGGAAGGAGCTTGATAAAGATTGTCATAGTCATCATTTAATTACGTTGACAATTTGGAGAAAAAATAAGCTATAGATTATATACCAAAAAATTCAAAGATTGCGTGCTCTTTGATGCTCTACAATTATATTATCTAAACGCACTGGTACCATTTCTTTTGCGTTATGTTGTTTTATTCTCTTTAATTTAATGATGGGTCATGTTTGGTTGATAATTAAATCATGAAATAAAATGTATAGGTCTCACTTAAGATATCAAACATGATTTAATTGAGCCGGTATAAGATGATATAAGTCAATCTTTAAGCCGACCTAAAACAAAAAATGTTAAGTCACCTATCAAGATGATTTAGTACACACTTGCAAATATTTCGCAAGTGATGTAGTTCACACTAAAACGTGATTCAATGTTTACTCCACACTTGCAGCGTAAGATTGCAAATATTAAGTTCAATATAATTCAAATATTTATATATCCATAATATGAAGCTTGTTAATTATATGATTTCTCGAAGTACAATAAATTTATATGTTTGTTTAAATAAGGAACTCGATCCTAACTTTAGTTATGTAGAATGGAAGAATTTCATTGAACTGTTCAGCTTCACCGTTTGAATTTCAAATCTAATTAAATTGTACTTTGATACTAAGTATGTTTTACTATTTTAGTAATATTTCGCATCAAATTTGCTCGAATCTATATCATGTCAATGTGAGATTCAGATACTTTTTTAAAAAAAATTAGCTAATTTGTTAATGCACATTATGTAAATTTTCAAATTTGCTGCAGAAGGCCGAGACATCAAATTTACTACAGAAGGCCCAGACATCAAATTTGTTAAATATAAGTAAAAATATAATATATGAACAGTAGTATATAACCCTAGTTGTACTAAAATGTAATAGATGAACAATTGTTCAATAAACAATTTTAGTTGATTCCATTCAGTGAAATTAATATGTTATTGGAGGGTAGAAGGCCCAGACATCAAATTTGCTGCAGAAGGCTCGGAAGCTTTGTCAGGCCCAAAACAAAGCCCAAAATAAATTCAATCAAAAGAGGTGGAAGGATGTGGAAGTTGGATGTTTGAGGTGGTAACCTGTGTGAACCATGATATGTGAGCGTGGCAGTAGAATGGATGGGAGATGTGGAGGCTGTAATTAGCACTAATTACAGGCATTGCTGAATTATTAACTAGCGTGTAATCAAACGCAACTAGAAAACAGGATAGGGTTTGTTGAAGGTTTGAATCGGATCCGATACTTTCATGTAAATTAGCCCGAATTAAACTGAACCGAGTTTAGGACTGTACAAAAAGCTCATGGCTCGTGAGCCGCTCGAACTCAGCTTGGCAATGAACTCACTAACAACTCGTTTATTAAAAACTCGGGTTGAGTAACTCGTTTAACTCACGAGTTCAGTTCGAGGTGGACTCAGCTCGCTCATTTCAACTCGGACTCGATTGAGTTCAGTACCTACATCCCATATCTCATTTTTTAACAAATAAACAGTGTTTCAAGGGATGCCCTTTCTTACCAGTAAGCAAAAATAACTATGACATACGTGAATATTTACAATAATTTCTGCTAGAGTTGCTGCTTTTTGAACAAATAGACCTTCTTGAGAATAGTTTATTACATAACAACAGTTCAACATCTTAAAATTCAAAGTGCTAGACTGCTAGTAGGTAATTAGAATCACTAATTACGAGTTAATTCATGAGTCATGAGTTAACTCGAGTTACTTGTGAGTTGAGTTCGAGTCAACAAACCAGCTCTGTTCGGATTCTCAACTCGAGTCAACTCCGCTAGCTATTTTCCCGAGTTGAATTCAAGCTACCCCGAACTCGAGCTATCTCGGCTCGTTAACAACCCTAACTGAGATAAAGTTCAAACTCAGCTCATATTAAAACAAGTTGAGTTGAGTTTAACTTTAGTTGAACCAATCACGAGCCAAATTGAGTCCAATTTGTTAATAATTTGTTTGTGTTGTGAGTTACATATAGATTGAATTTTTTTGGCAACTTATAACATTGTGAGCCTAAAATAAATCGTAAGTTGAGATTTTTTTTCACTTTTGCTCTCATGGTAAACACAAAGAGGGCAATAAAGCAGTCAAAAAGAAAAATTCATCTTTTTCTTGTAACAAACAAAGAAATGAGCTGAGCCGAGAACTAGCTTTTGCTCTAGTAACAAAGACAATGCTCTCCGTTTAAAAAAGTCGTATGTTCGAAATTTAGAAAAAAATAGAATTTTTTTTTTTAATCGGACTGTTGCCTACTTCTGAAAAAAAAAATTGTCCACCTGTGAACAAATGAACTACAATCTGAATTAGTTAATTCATGACAGTCTGTAACTCACTAGTCGTATAAATAAATTTGTATACTTCTAATAAAAATCCTTACTATGTTTCTAATTCCTAAACCCAATAAAAAGATTGTAAATAAGAACTTTATAATCTGCAAGTTGCTATATAATAAGCAATGACCGTCAAAAAAATCACAATAGATCATTGGTGAATATATTGTCACCTAAAAACATTGAATGCCAAGTGCTGGCTAGCATGTCACATTGTATGTATGAATAAAAAATTATTCTATATATTTTTATATTTAATTGCAAATTACACCAAAAATTAAAAGTCTGTAAATGGGCCTTAGCTGTAATATAACTAAATGTGGGCCAAATCTGTAAATGGACCTTAGCTGTAATTCATATCGTATTCATCTGCTACAAGGAATAATTTATATCCGATTATCCGTACACTTCTAATTTTATTCATATTTTTATTGAATACGATATGAATTAAGAAAGCCGAAATTTTGTATCTATCACTTTCAAATTTTTGAATTTTAACCTTTCTATTGATTTATTAAAAACCTCTATCTTACCCAGTGTAACAAAATGCGGTTTATGCGGCCGCATATGCGTATGCGGATGGAAACTGCATAGAAAATCAATATGGCGGTTTTATATGCGGTTCCGCATATTCGGCCGCATAATTTTTGCCGCATATACTATAATCGGCCGCATGGAATCCGCATATTTATTATTCGGATCCGCATGAAATCCGCATATACCATAACCTAACCCGTTACCCGTCTCTTGCCTCCGTCTCTCACCCTCTCGCCCTCTCTCCGCGTAACCTGCGGGCTGCAACTCCTGCCTCCGTCTCTCACCCTCTTCCGCCGGCTGCTCTCCACCCTTCTCCGCCGCCTCCTCTCCAATCTCCACCCTCTTCCGCCGGCTGCTCTCCACCCTTCTCCGCCGCCTCCTCTCCAATCTCCACCCTCTTCCGCCGGCTGCTCTCTACTCTCCAATCATGTATGAGTTCAATTTTAGGGTTTCTATTGTAATTGACCTGTTGTAATTGTAAATTTGTAATTGACCTGTTGTAATTGTAAATTTGTAATTGACCTGTTGATTTTCCCGATTCGAGTGATTTCTTGTTGTGTGCCTTGTTGTGTTGAATTGTTGGTGCTTTGCTTGATTTTCTGGTACACTGGTACCCCCGTACCAGTACCCTGTTGTTTTTTTCCTTGCTCTTGTTGCTGGTACTGACCCGAAACTGCCCTTGTTTCTGTTTCTGGGCTGAATTGCGGAGATGGGTGCCTTGTTCTATGCTGTGTTGTTTTGGCTTTGTTGGTTCTGGAGCCTTGCTCTTGTTCGGTGCTTGTGCTGGCTGTTGTTCTTTTCTTGTTCTTGCACTGGTACCGACCGGTACTGGGCTTTGAGACCACGTGTTGGCCTTCCTTTCTTTTGTAATTCACCCGATTTAGACCGCATGTTGGCCTTCCTTTCTCATATGGAAGAGTAATTGACCTGTTGTAATCCCTATTATTTGTAATTCACCTGATTTAGACCTGATTTTGGCCTTCCTTTCTTAATTGACTTTGTTCTAGTTTTTAGTACTGTTTACAAATTATATAGCTTTGCATACAAATTATATTTGAATTCTCATTTTAAAATCCGCATATGTAAGTACCGCATGAAAACCGCATATGCGGCCGTATACCGTATATGCGGTATGCGGTGGCCTTCCGCATACCGCATGAAAACCGCATTTTATAACCTTGATCTTACCATAGGCTACGCTGCGTGGATTTTTTTTTTTTTTTTGGAAAATGGGAGGCCTTTTTTTTGGGAAAATGGTTAATTCGCAGGCATGACATAGAAGGAAAAAAAAATTAGAAAAAGAAACTTTAAATATTAGTACTTAATTTTAGAATGCTAGTTATTGTCAAATTAAATTTGCTGACGAATAATTAACGTACCGTTTTTGATGGAAATAAAAAAATACATAACTGCTGAGCATCAGAAACTTCAACTGAAGTTTTGAGGCACTAAATAAGGTTTTTTTTTTTTGCAATTTTGATTCCGTCGGCTTTTGCGGGCTATGCCATATAATTGAAGTCATACTCTTAAATCGGGGTTTTCTACCAATAGTTATGACCGTTTAAAGGTTAGAAACAATACATTGATGTTTATTGCAAAAATATATATGTTTCATTGCAAAATATAAATGTGATCAGGGGCAAAGCCATATTTTAGTTAGCATATTGCATTACAAAAATTAATATGTCAGTTTTAGATGAATGGGGGTCAATCATATCAAACTTGCATACGACATATGAGAGTTAATTTTCAGTACTCGTAGACTTTTATTCTAAACTATAAAGAAAATCAAGTATAATTAAAAAAAAAAAAATGAGGATCAATTGACTCCGTTCAATTAACTTGAATATGCTTCTGAATATGATGCTAATAATTTATACCATGTACTGCCTCGATCAGTCCTAAAATGAACCATTTTCAAAAAAAAAAAAGTCTACGCACCCTAAAGCTGCGCAATCCCTCTGTGCAGTAAGGATGCGTGGAGCTCCTTGGTTCTACACATTAAGGCCCTTTTAGGCCCCGCCTTGGGAACAGGAACGAGAATTGGCTCAAGTCCAATTTGAACTGAAACAGTACTGTGCGCGTGGGGTTTTTTCCACAAAGTCAGAGTTAATTTTGTTTCCCCACGCGCACTGTAAAGCGCTGAACAGGGCCTAAGGTTGCATGGAGTTTATAATCTCTGTGCAACTTTAGAGTGTGTGAATAGTAGTTTAAGTTGCGTAGAGCTTCTTATCTCTTTGCAACTTTAGGGCCTGTTCGGCAGCACAGTGGGCTGTGGAATGGGTACGAGAAAAAAAAATTTTGAACTGATTTTTGCTGTTCACGTGGGAAAAAAAAAATTCAGTCTGAGTGAATTTTTTTTCCCACGTGAACAGTAAAATTTGAGGAGCAGCCGAACAGGCCTTTAGAGTGTGTGTTATATACCTCAGCCCCTTTGTGTGGCTTATGATCTGTTTGGTAATCTTTCTAGTTATTGCTATGATGTGTCCATCTTTTATGCTGATGATATTTTGGGTTAGATTCTGTTGCTTTCTAATACGCTGAACATGCTGTTGGTGTAAGTTAACTATTTTCTCTAATGGAAACGGGCTTAGGCCTTTTTATCAAAAAAAAACAAGTTTAGTTTTTTTCAGAAATTGATGGTACGATCAATATTCTGAAATTTGATGTTGCATTTCTTTTAATCTAAAAATTCGTTTATATATATAAGCTGTTTGATGTAAAGCCCATGCGACCAAATAAAAAATATTAAATAAAATAAAAAAATTAATAAAAAGTAAACCAACACAAAAACTTTGTAACAATTCATGTAGACTTTATACAAGCTAAATTCTCAAAGTTGTTAATGAAAAAGAAAAAAAAAATGGCTAAAATGATACATAGAAAACATTCACAAAATATAGCTAGCTTTATCATGCCTGCTCCTACTATTTAGTCTTGTTGATATAATTCTCAATCGGTTTCCATGTGGACAATCCAAATAAGATTGTTCCTTTCCCTCCCAAAAAAAGCCATTTGTTATCTTCCTCAACAAGAAACTCCTTGTGGTAAACTCCTGATCTCACTGTTCTCATTATCTTTTTCTTGATCTGTGAATGAACGGGTAATTGCGCAAAACCGGCCCGAAGATTCCTGGCCTGCCACTGCTTATATGTCTCCGGTCTATCCACTCTCTCTGAACCCTCACAAGCTATTACATTAATTGCTATTGGACTTAGAATGGTCCTTTCTATATGGAGCCTCGCCTCACTCTCTCGAGGCATAGTTGACTTAAAAATATCAAAAAAAGAAGAGAATTTGGAAAAAACTTCCTTAAATCGAATTGTATAGAACGGCGTACTATATGAGCCATTCCAAAATCCATGAATAAAGACACGTGGTTTGATCTCCCTTATTATGCTTAGAACTTTATCACGAGGGCAGCTCATGGCAATTGTCTCATCGGCAAGTTTTTCAAGTCAATTAATGCAATTTACTACTAATTAAAATCTCATCTTCTTCAATCTTAAGATCTTCTATTGTAATGTTTTCCCATTTGGATGCTATACCTTGATACTTGAGAGGGATATTATATCTCTGAGCATATTCAGACAACCGCCTTCCTGTCTCTTCAACTAGTCTGTCTGGACGGAAACCCTTTTGTGGAAATTCAATACCAGTTATACGGATTTTAGGCAGTGTTTTTCCTAAGCTTGTGAGACGTTCAAAGAAAGATGGCCACAAGAATCCCATGTGGATTCCAAAGTCAATTATATGAACCTTTGTGGCATTTTTGGCAATGTTTAGGATTGTTTGGATAGAGAAGTAACATTGTACCTTCATAAACGGGCAACTTGCATGATAAACACGAAAAGCTTTCAAAAATTCAATCACATTTCCTTGCCTTGACAGTAGTTTATGGTAGATGTCACTTCCCGTACCAACCAAGCGTGCCTCGAGTGCATCCACCAAATAATATGCCAAATGTTGGTCGCCAGGTCCCATAGGGGATGAGTGTTTCCTTATTTGCTTGATTAGTTCATAGGCCCTGTGGTAGTTGTTAGCAGAAACTGCTTCAGAACAACTAATTAGGAGAGAACGAAGACTCGCTAAGTCATGTCCAGTTTCCTTCTTTTCTAATGCCTTCTTACTCCTTGTGTACACCTGATTCTCGGGTGACTCATTTCTCATACCTTGTTTCATACTTTCACGTACTGAGATAACCTCTTTCACATACTCGCTACCACGGTAAAGGAGAAATTGATCCAAGTTCTCATTTCTTGCCGGATCATCTGACGAAATTGCTCGTTGCTTGCGAGCTTGCCCTTCTGATAGATCTGGTTCTCTATCGTTACTTGCACACTTTTTAGTACATGTCTCGTACCATATTGCTATGTTCTCACTGATATCATTTTCCTTGGGTTTCTCATGAAACTCAGTTCTATTTGGCTCTAAACCAACAAACAACTTTTCAATGGAAGGAAGAAAATTTATTGCTACTTCAGCACCCTTTTGCGCTGGTGTGACTGGAAGGTTCTCCATAACTAAAGTAGATATATTGTCAGCATTGATCAAGATGGGTTCCAAGTTACTGTATGGTAGCACCTCATACTCCGAAACATTTTTTATAGCATTACTGGAACCACTATTTGTAGCATTACCGTTTTGAGGTGGATGGAATTGGACCAAGGTAAGTGCAAGAGGGTACTCTTTTCCAAGGGTATCGTAGACGGATTTCTCTGTTTCTCGAATAGCTTCCTCTTCTTGATAAATGCTTATGCCATCATCTATATCCTCTTCTAACAAAATTTGGCCTATGTAGTTGATTACTGCATTGGACGTGAGATCACAAACCTCTTGGCTATCTGTACCATCGCTTACCAAAGGATTAGGTGTGGCATTCTGGTTTAGGTTGTCACTCGAAAAAGTTGGTGGTATTGTCTGGTAACATTCAAAAATGACTTTTGGTGCACTCAGTGTATCGAGGACATTATCCCCTTCTTCTGGGAAATTTGCATGCCAACGCCCTTTTACAACCATATGAAGCTATGATAGTAGAATTTGTGTTTTCCAAGTTGCCAACTGCCAACTAACTGCAATTTATACCAAATTGACTGCTTAATTTCTTTTGCAAAAAAGACAGTTAATTACTTGCAAAGGCAATAGTAGAATGAAAAAGGATATATACCCAAAGTTTTATGGCCAAAATAATATGAGTTGAGTGAATTTGCTATAAAAAGAAGTTGCAAATTATTTAGTTTTTCTCTTTTTCTCTTTTACTTGGTTCTGATTATTCGATTTTCTTACCATCCCAAGTTTGTTCAGATTAAAATCAAGAGAGGTATGAGGAAATTTCGACTAACATCGTAGTTTCGTCACTCTGGAACCCAATAAATTTACTAGGAATTAGGGCATGTAATTATGCCATTACATGTCACATATGCCAAAATTTGGAAGGCTCCTTTGTAATTATGGGGTTTAATTTAAGGTGGTTTGAATTGCAATAACTAATAACCCAGTTAGTTGCTTCATGTAATGTTAGTCGTGGTGCATGGTATAATACTGGATCGATAATACTGGTTTAGTGACCTTTTGGTGTTAAAGCTAACTGTTTAGCGTCCTTTACTGGATAAGACTGGTAGTATTTGCTACCAGTAAAATGAATGGAATCAAGTATTCTTGTTTGGGAAACTCCTTTAATAAAATGTAAAATGAGAATTCTATAATTTTTAAATGAGTATTAATAAAAAAAGCAATAAAACAAGTAAATTCGTAAGTTTTTGAAAGTTAGAAAGGTAAATATGATTTTATGAACTTTCGAGGGGGCAAATACATAATTTCAATGTTTTTGATGGGGTATACATGAAATTGCCCCTAATGAAAGAAAAAGTGATGTTTTATATGTTTTGTTATGGTAATTAATATGTTAGAAGAATTCATTTCTTGACATATTCACTCTTTAAAGATAACAATTTCCATGGATAAAAGGTTCTTTCAAATATACCATGAAATTCATTGGAAGAACAAAAGTAGAGGGATATGGTATGGAAAGCCCGTACCAATCTGTGCCGTTGCAGCTCTGCTTTCTCTGCTTTCTCTTCCTTGTATGGGATGCAGCTCTGCTTTCTCTGCTTTCTCTTCGTTGTATGGGATGCAGCTCTGCTTTCTCCATGTTATGAAGGAAGACCTCTCTCTTTCTCTCTGCAAATGGAATGGTGGGAATGAAGTGTAAAAAATTAACACAGATGGAAGGGGTTTGATAATTCCGAGAAAAGTTACCAAAAGAGTCAAAGATTGTATGCGCTTGGATTTGGATGCTCTACAATTATAAGGATCTAAAGTCTAAACGCACGGTACCCATCCCTGCTAGGCATAAATTTATATTCTTTAAACCAAATAAAGTAAGAGGACTTTGCAAGATAATTTGGTATTATCAAGAGAAATAATTATTTTATGAGAAATGGTGAAAATTGAATCTTGTGTATTTATTCCGCTCCCAGATAATAATTGCTGAAAAAAACAAAAACACATCAGGCCGCCAACTTTGACTCTTGACTTGTGAATAATTATGATGCTGATTGCTGATGTGATATTTTCGGAAATAAATCTGCTGTGATTCTTGTAACACTCCGGTAATATATAGTTTTCAAATATATATACACTTTGGATTTGTATATAATATTTATGAATTCCAAGGTTTAAATTATAAAAATGAAAACTTTAGAAGAAAAAAAATGATGTGGCATTTGTGTACAGGTGGCCCTCATGCATGAATAACCTCCACTCCTAAACCGACCTCCATGCACTGAATTCCTTAAATTGATTCAATCTCTTCTTTGATTAACATAAACCAAATGAAATAGGAAAAAAAAAGAGAGAGAAAGAGGAAATGCGAAGGAAATTTAGAGAAAATAAAAAGAAATGTTTTAATAAAAAAGATATGATATGGAGTCTTGTTCGATTGGAATTCCGACTACGTCGTGTTGATTCTGAACAGTCGTTGCATCTTGAATTGGATTTATGGACTAATTGCTATCAGGTAATTAACCGGACTTCTCTATAATCTGTGTTTTCGATTTGTTTGGTTGAATTGGATGTTTTAATTGGATATTGGATTATGATGCATATTTTAACGGGATAGCGGGTCTGAGGTTCGAATTTGATTGTGAAATGATATGATTGTGTGAAATGAAATGAGATCGATACTGTGTGACTTGTTTTACTGACGACCTAGACCCAGGTGCTATCATTGTTAAATATGCAGGCATAATTTGATGTGAATTTGTGTGGATTAATCCAGTCTGTTTGAATGGTTGTTTAAATAAGCCAATTATAGAGAAGCGCGTCGTTAAATAACCGGTTACTAAGCTTTGTAGCTTATTCCGTATTGTTTCTTTGTTTTTCTGTTTGCGACGTAGGTTGATGGGACGATGGATGGATGTCCGGATGCCTCTCTTGTCGCGATCCCGGCCCGGCGGCGGGGTTGTGACACGTTTCTGCCTCCGCCTCGGCCGGCTACCGATCTCCGCCCCTGCTGCTCTTCTCTACTGTTTGAAGCTCTCCCTCAAAACCCTAGAACACCCAGCGCTGCCTCATTCAGACCACTGCTGCTGCACCTCCACACTCTCTCTCAGCACCAAGAACTCGCTGATTTTGAGGCGGCTGTGAGGTAAGGCTCGATCCTTGGTACCGACCCTGGCCTCTACGATACCCGAATTGGAGTCTCTCTCCCGGAATGGAGAAAAAGAAAGAGAAGAGAGGAAAGGTGTCAGCAGCCCTATGCGGTGGTGACGAGAAGGGGACTAAGGTGAAGGAATATTCTCGGATTTGCTTGCTCGCTTGCTCATGATTCTGTGGCCACTCCTCGAATGACTCAAATAGCTGACCAAGAATAACGGGCTTGATTTTGAGATACGTCGTGTCGTCATGAACAGGTGCGGATTTCGAGTTATTCTTAACCCCTTTCAACTAATTTTATTGATTGTTGATTGCTAGATTATAAGTGTTGATTTGGTTTGTTTGATTTGTTGATTGCTTGCTTATAATTGTTGATTTGGGTTGCTTGATTGTTATAGAGTAAGTATTGATCAATTATTGGGTAATGGTTCATGTTTGCAAGGCATGCATAATTAACATAGCATATGGGTATTGACCAAATATAAAGGGGACTGCATTGAAATTTATATAAATGGACTGCACTAAAATTAGTAGACTATGGAATAACATCCCCGCTAATTGGTTAACCAAATTGGGTTGCATGATGACACACTTTAGACAAGGTATTGTAATTTAGAATTGTATGCATAAGCCTCAAGTATGGTATTTAACAGTTTCTGTATCAATTTATGGGACTAGAGAATAACATGATTGAATCAGTTGATTTAATATTATTTGAAACAAGATTTGGTTTGCATGGTTACTATTTTCCTGATAATTGCTTGCTGATATCTAATTTGTTTGTCCTACTAAAGATATTTGTTATAGTTTTAAATTGTATGATATGAATGCATGAAATGTCTTAGGAAACATGATCATACTGTTCTGAAATTGATGCATGATTTGATATAATAATTCATATGGTTGGATCATAAGTTTGATTTAAGTGAACAGTGGCATGCATGATAAGAATGCATAGTATAATTTCTCATGAAGCATAACATGTAGTCATATGTGAAATTGATTGAATATTAAAATGGATACTTGACCGGTCATGTAGGCGCTGTCTTTTCATGGTAGCGCATGACCGTGGTAATGTATTGATGGAATATTGAACTTGGAAACTTGACCGGTCATGTAGGCGCTGTCTTTTCGTGGTAGCGCATGACCGGGGTCATGTAGGCGCTGTATTCGTGGTAAGCGCGTAATTTTTGTTATGTAGGCGCCGTTAATTCGTGGAAGCGCATAACATAAATTGCGTAGGCACCGTATTCGTGGTAGCGCGTGATCCAGTTATGGTAGGCGCCGTTGATTCGTGGAAGCGCATAACTGAAGGCACGTAGGCGCCATATTCGTGGTAAGCGCACAATTTCAGGTTATGCGCATAACAGAAATTGTGTAGGCACCGTATTCGTGGTAGCGCATGACCCGTAGTCAGATGAGTGTTGAATCTGGATCGCAAGATAGAAATGCTAAAAGACTTGCTTTACAAGAACAATTGTGCATTAAATAAGATTCATGAGCATTTTTAGTATTTGATATAATATGTTAGAAATTCATGCATGTTTGAATTTATAATCAATCTAATTGCGTGAGCATTGCATTTGGGTAACTATATCAGATCATATGCATGGAAAAAGATTAAATTTTGTTTCAAGGTTTCTCTTAAGGTTGCTGCAGTTATTATTATTACTTCTTAATTATTTATTTTGCTTGATCATTAATGTTGCTCTTTTATAATTATGCTCGGTGTGGCTTTGGTTTAGTTGGTTGGGTCTTAGAATAACTCGACTGGAACTGAATACCGCATTGGGAGATTTTCAATCTCTCATATTTCCATTTCGGTGGGTTCCAGGTACAAAGCACAAGACACAAAAATGAGATGTTGAACTAGAGGACTGTGACATGCCACAAAGATGAGTCTTTGGTTTACTTAAAATAGATCTGTTATGGTATTTCGATTGTATTTTATTGTACCGTAACAGGTTTATTTTCCAATTGTTTGTTACATGTAAATTTCGAAACTTAAAAGAAAGGTTTATTCATGTATTGTGGGCCTTGTATTTGTCATTGGTAATGTATGTATATATATTGTGTATGATTATGGAATCGCCTTGCGCTAATGAGCGTAGCGGGTTGTATGCCCTGTTGTCGGGGTGTTACAACTAAAGTGATACCAAAATTGTCACAATCCCGCCGCCGGGCCGGGATCGCGACAAGAGAGGCATCCGGACATCCATCCATCGTCCCGTCAACCTACGTCGCAAACAGAAAAACAAAGAAACAATACGGAATAAGCTACAAAGCTCAGTAACCGGTTATTTAACGACGCGCTTCTCTATAATTGGCTCATTTAAACAACCATTCAAATAGACTGGATTAATCCACACAAATTCACATCAAATTATGCCTGCATATTTAACAATGATAGCACATGGGTCTAGGTCGTCAGTAAAACAAGTCACACAGTATCGATCTCATTTCATTTCACACAATCATATCATTTCACAATCAAATTCGAACCTAAGACCCGCTATCCCGTTAAAATATGCATCATAATCCAATATCCAATTAAAACATCCAATTCAACCAAACAAATCGAAAACACAGATTATAGAGAAGTCCGGTTACCTGATAGCAATTAGTCCAGAAATCCAATTCAAGATGCAACGACTGTTCAGAATCAACACGACGTAGTCGGAATTCCAATCGAACAAGACTCCATATCATATCTTTTTTATTAAAACATTTCTTTTTATTTTCTCTAAATTTCCTTCGCATTTCCTCTTTCTCTCTCTTTTTTTTTCCTATTTCATTTGGTTTATGTTAATCAAAGAAGAGATTGAATCAATTTAAGGAATTCAGTGCATGGAGGCACTACTACAAAAAAAGATATTATACACGGACAATAATGGAGGAGCTACACGGATTTCCTACCGTGTTTAAATCGAGGGTGTACGAATAATTCAATAACTACACACGGACTTTTGCCCGTGTACAATTTCAACGATTCTACACGGATAACTTCACAAACAGCCATATAAAAAGATCAGAATGTGTCGCTCTCCATGTTACCGAGCTACATGGATATCCCAAAACAACCGTGTAAGATTCTTTTTATACACGGACATTTAACTAAAAAATCATGTAGGTTTACTTTTTCTACACGGACATTTAGTTAAATGTCTGTGTAGCTCTCCTCTTTCTACAAGGATATTTAACTAAATGTCCGTGTGGCTCTACTTTTTTCTACACGGACTTTAGTTAAATGTCCGTGTAGAAAGAACATTTTTTTTTTGTATTTTTTGTTTTTGGGTTAGCCTCCAGTTTTGCTAGCCAGTTTTGTTACAGAACTATTCAAAATTCATATAACAAGAAATTCATATTTTCCAGATTAGCAAGAAATCCATATTTTCCAGATTAGCCAGAAATCCATATGCAATAAATTATACAATATTCATATACACTAAATTATAGAAAATTATGGAAATCCATATTGAGCATTACAAAATTCCATTCGAAACCACCTTGCCCACACACACCTGATATCGTCGATCTGCTCCTTGGTGTAATGCGGTTCCTTTGGCACATTCTACAATTACAATTTGGTATTAGTTAGTAACAAGAAAAGGTAGATGAAATACAGTTGCAAATATCAATTGCTATTATATAGGAACAATTAATATGAATTACATACCGCTTTTGGGAATTGGAATTGTATTCTTTCGACAAAGTCAAACATGAAAATCATCGTGTAATAAGCGCATTCCCAACTCTCCAACTGTTGCAGGCCCTGAAATTTGCATTTAGCGGCCTATGTTAGAATGACAATATTTTTTTAGACAATATATGAAATTATAAATTTATAGTGTGCTCACCAGCAACCACTTCCAACTCAACTTGGTTTTCTGGTGCTTGTTATGCAATCCTCCCTCTTTAACATATTTCGCAAAAGCCCTTACAAAATTGAGTGAATGTTTATAGCAATTTTATAATTTGATATAATTGAAAAAAATTCAAACCAATTAAATTATTATTGCTTACTTATTGACATAAGAGAAGATATATTTGCACTTGTTAGCAAGGATATTTCCTTTGGGCTTACAAGAATCAACGATTATGCTCATATTTAGGTAAGGCACAATGATAATCAAACACCAGTGTTTGCTGTGGGAGGATAAAAATTAAAGAACTTTAGCATATAATAGTGACACGAGTGTTTGCTAATATGAACAATACATAAGCTAAGGTTAGAATTAACCTCTGGTGGTATGGCACGATAATGAATTTCTTCTCCTCCTCCATAGCACGATGCAGCGCTGGACACATGTACTCGATAGCCATATCCGAATAACATCTCAAGAACGTGGCACTCACTCTCTCGGGGTCCAGAAATATGCACAAGTTCTTCCTTTGTACCATCTCATTACAGTTTCGGATTAGCTTCCTGAAAACTCATCATTTTACATTAGAATATATATTTGAGTTGTATACAATAATGAAAATAATTTTGGGTCACTAACATGAGGAAAATGGTGATGAACGACACATCGAGCCATCTATCGGATGATGAGTGGTGGAGAATGTCCTTGAAGTCTTTGAACGACAGAATGAGAACCCTGCCTTCGTGTAGAAACATCCCAGGTGGGACAGGGATGATGATATCCTTCAGCCTTCGGGTGCCGACATCAAGCGGTCGTGGAGAAGGCGCAAATCACTGGGCAAACATCTGTATTCTTCTTCGGTGACCATAGGACGGTCTGGTGATCCTGGCGCGTCAGCCCCGACGTCGCAAGCCACAACAGTCCGTACCGGTGACATCATCTCCTGTGCACCGATGACATCATCTCCTCGTGTCTGCATTAAAATTAACATATCTTCTTCAAGTATTTGAAAAAGAATGATTTGAATGTAACAAATGAAATGGATTATTTAGAGATTACCTGATGCAAAATAATCTGACTCCTGGTCCATTGGACAAATGAATTCCGAGCATCATCAAGAACAAACATATCACTGGTAGGGGCAGGAAGAGGTACGCGCCCCCATCCCTCCATGACTAAGTCAACCTGCACGCATGCATGGTCGGGCTTGAGCTGAGCATGGTGTACACTTGGGGCTCCTGGAAGTACAACGCCCATAGCAATGGTCAGAGGAACACTACCCTGCCACAGGACGAGGTCGCATGCTCTGGGGTCCTGCAATTATCAAAAAGTTGTTACTTTTTAATGGTGCGATATTGTCTAACAAGGTTACAAACAGGTATTAATTACCTTTAGACTATAAAACAGTAGTGATTACCTTTAGATATTCCAAATCATCTAAGACCCAAGTCCCGGATGCTTGGCTACTTCGTCGAACTCCCAGCGAAATAGGAGGTGGTTGCTCGGATTGCTGTGTAAGAGATGAAAACCGGTTCAACAACCTTGATTCCATCTCAGCCAGCTTTGCGTCGTACTCTTTGCTGACCTCCGCGCGTACCTGCGCAACTATCTCATCTTTATTTACTTTGGCACGAGGTTTTCTTCGAGGTTTTTGTCCCTCAACTCGGAACACCTCCTTCCAGCCCCTGTAGGCCCCTACACCCCTTGCCCTGCCCGTGTGTTCTGGATTCTCGAGCACTGCGGCCAAGGAATCATTTTGTCGTTCGACCGTCCGGGCACCCGAATTGACCTCCTGCTCCACCTCCAACTGTTAATAGAAAAATTAGTTATAGCAAAAGACCAAGTGATGTACATTCAGAGTTATAATTTCGTTTGAATGACACAAAGTTATAACAAATGACTCTTACCATTCTCTGAGCCACGGGTTGCAATTTCTCTGGGAGTACTATCTGTTGTCCCTAAGGCACCACTAATTTACTTTAAAAACTGAAATTAATCTCAAATAAAGTAAATAGAAGAGTTTAGAGAAATTGACACTCGGGATGTTAACGGAGTTCGGCAAAATGGCCTACGTCTCCGGGGCGTCGCAACCGCTTCTCGGTGCGCCTTTCTATTACCCAATGAGAAATGTTACAACTTGTGAACCGGTGAGCCCTTACAACCAATGGGAAGTCACTCGGCCAACTAGAGTAGAGAATGAAGTCTCTAAGTTTATAATCTCAAGAGAAATGATCACAACAACTAATTTTAATCTAATCTAGCAAGATTAGTGAAGTAGATTTGAAGTTGTGTGAAGGAATTTTGAAGTTTTAGCTCTCACAACAATGGAGGGAATATTGCACAGTAAAAATCGCTTTTTGAATAGCTGGGGGCGGCTCTAGTTGTTTTTGGAAGAAAACCTAATTGCTCTATTTATAGAGGCAGCTTCCAAAAGAGTATTCTGCCTATAATCGTTACCAACGATTAGTGCTAATATGCAATTAGGGTTTCAGCCAAATTCAAAATTCTGCGAGACTTTCATAATCGTTACAACGATTATATAATCGTTGGTAACGATTACTCTCTGGAAGAATTGTGTTATTTCTCGCATTCTGATTTTCTGTGCAGCTATTTTAATCGTTATAACGATTAGACAATCGTTGGTAACGATTGTTCCCTGACTTCAACATCAAATCTATTTTACCAATTCTATGAATTATACAATTTAAAATATTGATAAAACTTGATGATTTCTTCAGGATAACAGATCCAAATTGCAATTCCAATTGTCTTAAACCTGCAAAGCATCTTAACTCAAAGGAATTGTTAGATTCAAATATTGTATGTTTTGCAAATTAGTCAAATAATATACTTAGAGTATTGCTTACAACAACACTATCCTTTCGTCAGCGGTTAACTCGGATCTACCCATGAACCAATCTTGGCCCTTAGGATTTTGGATCCTAACCACGGGTGAGTAGGAATCTTTGTTTTGCTCCAGTACTGTCCTCCACTCTGCCGACTTACCCTCGTAACCACCTGACCCTAAATGGTGCGGATACTTGTTCATGGCAGCGATCCTCCTGCCTTCGGCACTTTTTTTCTTCACATGTGCAAGAAAATCAATTAGTTTTAGGAAAATAATTGAAGATCGAGAAAAAACAAAAACTACTTTGGATAATGTTATATACCTTGAACTCTTCTGTGGACTTCAAAGCTTGAAACTCCTCCCACACCTCTTGTGTTAGCCAAGAATAGTACCCTACCGGATTTCTCCCTATCTCCATGAAATCTGTCTTCAGCGTGCTCTTGAATTGCTTCCAACCTTCGTTCATTATCCTCAGAGTCTTAGCCTTTGGGGGTATCGCTCTCGATGTTCCACTGAGCCTGATTGACACCAAATTCACTGTATTTAATTTCATGTACAACAATGAAAATAAAGTAAAGAGTTGTTCGGTACTTTACTTTCACCATGTTCCACCAGTCGTTCTTCTCCTCTTTATCAAACTTATTCCAACTCTCTACAAGGATACTTGCCTTTCGCTTCACCAAATTGCAACACCAATTTGAGTACGCCATTCGGTTTGGACCTTGCGCACGCCCGTCTTCCGTGAACAGAATTCCAACTGCTTCTTCTCGGACGTGCTTGTGTACATTGTCGGACCTCTTTTCCTTCTTTCTGGTGAGGCAGTAGCTTGCTGATCCTCTTCTGCCATCACATCTATGTGCTCACCCTCAACCGACATGGTTCTGCCATACAAAGAAATATTAAAAGAAAGTAATGGACCTATGTGTAAAATAGTGAGGAAACAGAGAAATAAAATGCAAAATGAACACGACAATTAAATGGAAGACTTCGAAACACACAACATGGACATTAATTTCATATTTTTCTGATTTTTTTTTCGATTTTATATAAATTTCCAAAGTTCAGCCTCTCAAAATGAAAATTCTGCACCTTTAAATAGCAGCAAATATGAATTAAAAAGCTGAACTTTGAAATTTCATATAAAATTGAAATATAATCAGAAAAATATGAAATTTGTGTCCATTTTGTGTGTTTTGGAGTCCTCTATCTGTTGGTCAAGTCATAAATCTGTTTTGGCCCCCGCATTGATCTGCACTGATCAATTTACCAACAGAGGTCATTTTGGCCGTTTGGAGTACATACATACATACCATATATAATCAATTAGACCTAATCAATTCAGTTAATAGGTTTTGCATACATCCACCATAATTTAGATATAACAGTAAAATCTGTAAATTAAATCTGTTTTGAACTTGGTAAAATCAGTTTTTAAATCAAAACAGAAAAAAATAAAACAGAAAAAATGCAGCAGATTTTATATAAAACAGAAAAACTAATTTTAATTAAAACTGAAAAACTAATTTTGATTTTTATTATAACAGAAAACATAAAATATAAAAATTATAACTTTGTTAAACCCTAACTCGGCCAAAATCAGTTTGGAGTGGTGGCAGTGGAAATACAACAGATTTTTCTGTGTTTATTAAAAAAGAAAAACTAATTTTATGTAAAATCTGTTTTGAACTCGGGAAAATCAACAACCCGAACTCGGCCAAAATCAAAGAAGTGAAGAGTACTTTACCGAGAGAGGTGATGTGTATTTTTGGTATTGGATTATGAGTCAATTTGTAATACACTTTTCACTTTAAATTTATAAAACCTTAATACACAATGATAGATTGGTTGCAAGCATACAACCTATCCTTGTAGTAAAATAAGTATCGATCCAAAGATAACGGGAGAAATTATTTTCTACTAAATAATTAATTCTAAAATGATTCAAATAAAGTAAATAGGGGGTTTTTGTTGTAAACTGAAATTGTGGGTTCAATACCCGAATTTTTTACAAAACAATTCTAAACAAATAATAAAAAGGAGTTTGTAATCAAAGAGATGGAATCTAAGGGCTATCGGCTCTCAATCCCTTGATCAAATTCACACTTACTTGGTTTCTAAATTCATGTTTGTAATTTTGGAATTTATAAACCTAATATATCAAGAAGGGTCACTTTCGTGAATTAATGACGTGTCTAGATAGTTCGGATTTCACAATTAAGTCATTCACCCTAATTATCTAGAACTTAAGCACATGTTTAGCCTAATTTATTCCTAAATATCGACATTTCACGATTAAGTTCTTCACGCCAAAATTCGGTTCAATTTTAGGGGTCCCAATCGAATATAAGGCTTCACGATTAAGTCATTCACCTCAATTCAACCATTGTTCTTGTGGTTCCGGACTAAGAAATAGATTTGGTCATTTCTAATCTCAATCCTAGAGTTATTCATGCAAGTTATTTGGTTTTATCAATTCTTTGATCCTAACACCTTAAGTTGGTTAAACCTAAGCGGGACACTAATTAATAAATCGCAAATCACAAAAGTACATGAATAATTAAATTAACAAGATCAATCAAACATCAAATAATCATTATCTAGAATAAATATCCAAGTAAGCACAAATCTAATATAAGTTCATGATTTTAGCCTAAGCCCCTAGAGAGGAATCTAGCCTCTCATGGGTGCACTAACATCCAAGAGATACAAAAGAGAAAACATGACTAAAAACCTAGATAAACAAATAAGAGAAGAGAATACACCAATCTCCTAGTTTGCCGCTCCTTGTCTTCGGTATTTGCTCGCTCGAATCAGCCTTCAATCCTTCAATCCAAAAGCCTTTGATTTGTGGAGAAGATGGAATAAAAAATGGAGAAATTTGGAAAAATAGAATCTAAGAAAAAGATGGAAGAAGAGATCCCCTTCTCCTGCTGCCTCCTGGCTATTCTATAGCAATTTTTGTAACTTTGGGAGCAAGTAAACAAGATCTGGAAGTGAATCGGGCGAAGTTGGCAATAAAATCTGTCCAAATCTAAGCTGGTGCGGCCATTGATGTGGCTGCACAAAATTCTACATTCCGAATTTGGATTTGTTTCCTTCATGAAAGTTGTAGATATTTTTGTCCTGGTTCTGTCAAGCTTTGATTCATCCAAATCGGAGTTCGTATGACCAAGATATGGCCAAAATACGAACTGTATGTCGGCAGCTGTAATTCTATGCGACCCATTGTGCGGCCCGCACGAAATTCTTGTACAGGCCGCAAAACTCTCTGGATTTCTGTGAAACTGAACTTCAAACGGGCATAAATCATCATCCGTAACTCCGTTTTCAGTATTCTACCACTTTTCAGAAAGCTTGCGGAAGATCTACAATTTGCTCTATTTCCTGTAATTTAAATAGACTTTGACAGTAACTTGGTTCTTGGCATATTTTAACACAAATTTACACTAAAATACAAGGAAATTGACTTAATTAGTTTTCGAGGTTAAATCTTAATCAAAAGTATATATAATTGAGGCTTATCAAGATGAGAGGGTGGACCGGAGAGGTGGTAGAGGACCGACAATGGCGGAGTGGACCGGAGTGGTGGCAGTGGCCGGAGAGATTTTGGAGCTTTTGGAACTCAAATGGCGTGCAGCTAATGAAAATTTAGAAGAGAAAGGACTTTTGAATTATATTTTTAACTCTTTCTACACGGATTATTAAGTTCACCACCGTGTACAATTTTTCTTTCTACATGGACAAATAAGTACATGTCCGTGTGCAATTCCCCTTTCTACACGGACTTTTAGTTAATAGTCTGTGTAGCTCTCTGCCCTTTTATACACAGTTTTATAGTTAAATCCGTGTACAATGACTATTTATACACGGACTATTAACTAAAAGTCCGTGTACAAAAAGTTCAAACATATTAAATTATGTTTCTTTTTATTTTTTATATTATTTAAACTAATAATAAATTAACTAAAATAGTATATCACATATAATATTTAAAACTTATACTAATATTAACTAATACCCAGTTTTTTTATTATTATTAATATTTGAACTATAGACAATTAAAATTTGAACTATAGACATTTAATATTTGTACTAGTAATTAAAAACTAATACTAATATTTTATATTTTATTTTTATTATATAATATCTTAACTAATATTTTGAAAACTAATACTAATATTTGAAATAGAAATTTTGTACCATTATTATAAAAAATGAACTAACATTTGAACTAGAGAAATCTAATATTTGATATTTGAACTACAAATATTTTATTCGTAATATTAATATTCCTACTAATATTTTAAATCTAATACTAATATTTTATTTTTTATTTCATTATTTAAGAATTCACTAATATTTTAAAAACTAATACTAATATTTGAAATAGAAATATTTTGTTTTTAATATTTAATATTTGTACTAATATTTAAAATCTAATAATAATATTTGAACTAGAAATGTTTTATTATTACAAAGTTGTTTCTAAAAAAGAAATATTACAAGTTTAAATTTTAAACAAAAATAAATATTACACACCGGCTTTTTTTTTCCTTTCTCTTTTTTTTTTCTCCTTTTCAACAGTACTCTCGGCCCATATCCTTCATTGTGGTCGGATCGCATGTAGTTTGCTCCGTCGTTTTCTTCAATTGTTGCTACCTTAGGTTGCATATCGGCACAAAATGGAGGTATTTCGTCGAACTGGTCATACTCTTCTTCATCGACGACATTTTCTACCCCGACAATCCTTCTTTTTCCAGATAGGACGACGCTCCACCTATCATCACTCGGGTCAGTGACATAAAAGACTTGGGTGGCTTGCTTGGCGAGTATAAACGGATCATCAACATACCCAACTTTGTTAAAATCAACGAGTGTGAACCCGTCGTTATCAACTTTAACACCCCGGTCTTCGACCCATTGACACCGAAACAAGGGAATGCTCAGGCGAGGATTGTAAACGAGCTCCCAAATTTCTTCAATGACGCCATAATATGATCTTGATGCTATTACAGCCCGGCCATCTCTGGATCTACTGAATTTTTGAGACGTCGCCACCAACGTCACCCCACTATTTTGCAGCTCTTCTCACTTTGCCGTTTAGTGTAAAAAGTATAACCGTTAATTTCGTTTCCTTGGAATGTTTTGACAACAATTTGGGGTCCTTCGCCCAGCAGTCTAACAATTTCAGGTACGGGGTGTGACTTCACTCTTTCTTTCAGCCATCCTATAAAAGAACGATTATGCTCATTAGTAAGCCACTTCTGACTTCTCGTGTAGTTCTGTTGTTGAAGGATTGTCATGTGCTCATCTATGTAGGGAGCAACATCTGTCATGTGCTGTAGTACAATAAAATGTGCCTTCTGTAGATCATTTATATCAGCAACTACGGCTCTCAACCCAATTGTCCCGACTCCTTGGAGCCTTCCCTCGTATCAAGATTTCAGAACGCCAATAGGATCCACACCGACCATGTAGTTGGTGCAAAACTCAATCACCTCTTCTGTGGAATATCCTTCTATAATGCTACCTTCGGCCCGATGTCAGTTCCTCACGTACTTTTTCAAGATGTCCATGTATCTCTCGAATGGATACATATACCGCAGGAACACGAGACCACAGATCTGAATTTCTCTCACAAGATGAACAGCAAGGTGAACCATAACATCGAAAAAAGATGGCGGAAAATACATCTCAAGTTGGCAAAAAGTAACGACGACCTCCCTTTGTAAAGAGTTCAATTTTAGAGAGTCTATCACTTTGGAATTGATTGCATTGAAGAAAGTACAGAACTTCGTAATGGTTTCCCGAACCTCCTTTGGTAAAATTCCCTGAATTGCAATATGAATCATATGTGTCAGTAAAACATGACAGTCGTGGGATTTCATACCAAGCAATTTCAGGTCCTTCTTCGACACCAGATTCTTAATATTCGAGAAATACCCTGATGGGACTTTAATACTATGAAGGCATTCATAAAAACTTGTTTTCTCTTTCTTTGACATTGTGCACAGTGCGGGGGTAGGTACGTGCGCTTCCCTTTCTCCTACGGTGCAAGCTCGGGTCGTATTCCCATTTCTATCATGTCTTTCCGAACTTTAATACCATCTTTAGTCTTTCCCTTAATGTTCAATAGTAAATCAATCAAACTATCGCAGACATTTTTTTCAACATGCATGACATCTATGTAATGTCTCACTTCTAAAAATTTCCAGTACGGTAGCTCCCAAAATATGGATCTTTTTTTCCAAATATTCTTTGGTGGTGCTTCGGCACATTTTCCAAAAATAACATCAAGGTTTTTTACC
The DNA here is from genome assembly GCA_025461125.1 of Carex kokanica. Classification (NCBI taxonomy): domain Eukaryota; kingdom Viridiplantae; phylum Streptophyta; class Magnoliopsida; order Poales; family Cyperaceae; genus Carex; species Carex kokanica. The sequence goes on from JAJGRX010001268.1 coordinate 74,254, forward strand.
CGATTGAAGACACTATTCCCGTCTAATGGACGACGGACCACTCCAAGCTCAATTTTTCCGTTGAATGCTCTCTTCTTCTTACGGTATGGGTGATTAACAGGAAGAAACCTACGATGCCCCATGAAAACATTCTTCTGACAATTTTTCAGCCTCAGCACCTGCGTGTCATCTTCACAGATAGGGCACGCTTTTGCTCCTTTACAAGTGTAACCCGATAAATTCCCGTACGCGGGGAAATCATTTACTATGCAAAACAATATGGCCCGCATTTGAAATACCTCTTTGCTGTACGCATCCCAGACCGGGACGCCATCACGCCACAATTTCTGGAGGTCCTTAATTAATGGTGCGAGATACACATCTATGCCATTTCCGGATTTCTTGGGTCCTTGGATTAGTAATGACATCATTATATATCTGCGTTTCATGCACAACAAAGGAGGAAGATTATAGATGGATATAAGAACTGGCCAAGTATTGTGCCGACAGCTCAAGCTTCCAAACGGACTCATTCCATCTGTGCTCACCACAATCCTAAGGTTTCTCATTTCGGAACCAAATTCTTTGAAGTGTCTATCAATGTTTCTCCACTGAGGAGAATCGGCCGGGTGCCTTAGTTTACCCTTTTTTTTGCGCTCTTCTTCAAGCCAACGCAATAATTTCGCATCCTTGGAATTTGCAAACAACCGTTTGAATCTCGGTATTATCGGCAAATACCACAACACCTTAGCCGGAGGCCATCTCTTTTTGTCCTCGTTACAATCATCAGTACTGTCCTGGTCCTTACGTTTATACCGTGAAACACCGCATTTAGGACAAACATGCATGGTCTCGTACACATTACGGTACAATACACAGTTATTCGGACATGCATGTATTCTTTCGATCTTCAACCCCATTGGACATATCAATTTTTTCGCCTGATATATTGTACCGGGTAACTCGTTGTTATCTGGGAGCATTTCTCGTAAAAGCTGTAATAAGGACGTGAAACTCTTATGGCTCCAACCATTGTCTGCTTTTAAGTTTAATAATTTCAACACAGCTGACAGTTTCATAAATTTGGTACACCCGGGATACAACTGCTTTTTGGAATCATTAGACAAATTTTGGAATTTATCATAATTTTAATCACTAATTTCATTTTCCGCATCATGAAACATTTCCTCCAGATTTTCAATAAACTCGTGTTCTACAATTTCACCAAAATTCATCTCCAGCTCATCATCGTCGTTTCCGGGTTCAACATTATCAAAAATTTTGACATCCTCATAATCCTCGTTCCAATCAAGTTCAAAATTATCAGAAATTTCTACATTCTCATCATTCAATTCACAACGATTAAAATCTTTATTGGTACTACTACTTTCACCAAATTTCTCACCGTGCATGATCCAACATGTATATCTCTTCTTAAATCCCCGACAAATTAAATGACCTCTAATTTCTTCGAAGTCCACAAATCTTAAAAAAAATTTACAATCTCTACAAGGACACAAAATGTCTTCTTCTTTTTTCTTCACTCTATACCTCTCAGCAAATTTTATAAACTCATCAACGCGAACCAAATATTCTTCACTGTCACGTCGCAATTCATACATCCAACTTCGATCCATCTGTAAATTAAATTATAAAAAATAATTTGTTCAATTAATCATGCATGGTCAACATATAAATTGTACCAAATTTTGGGCTTACAAAGGGCCGGTTTACAATCCTAACCCACTCTTTGAATATTATGTCCCATATGTGAACACATATTAGCGAGTTTTAATTAGTATTTGAGAAAAATTCGGCAGCATTTCCCCTTAACTCCCCAAGTATGCGTACGAACTACATACTCGTAGGAGCAATAAGGGAAAATACCGTCGAACTTTCCTCAAATACTAATTAAAATCCACTAATATGTGTTCACATCCTAAATGAGACACAATATTCAAATAGCAGTCCCAAAACGGGGACTGTCCAAAATTAATCCCTATTGGATTAATTTTGAACGGGCATGGACCTAAAAGCATCTATAGGTCGGTTATTGGACCACAATACACTAATTATATATTTACATTATCTAATTAATAATTAAATCAAGCATGCATGAATATATTACACACCTAATTAAAGAAGCAATAATAATTAATGAACAGCAAATTAGAGAGGAAAAAGGAAAATATGTATATACTAACCTTCGAAAGTTAGAGAGGAGAAAATAAAAACTTCAAAGATGACAGATTCCAGCTGCAAGCATTTGCAGAAATCAGATCTCAGTTCAATACAGAGAGAGAGAGCGTATTAATTACTTGATCAAAACGGCGCTGGAAGGAGAAGTCTCTGGAAGAGAAGGGGCCCTTTTATACTACATAAAACCCTACAAAGCATTTTCTACACGGATTTATACTTAACAATCCGTGTAGCTCTCTCACAAGTTATACACGGTTATTTATTAAACAATCCGTGTAGCATTACCCTTTATACACGGATATTTGATAAAAAAAACTGTGTAGCTCTCTAACTATTCTACACAGACATTTAACTAAAAACCGTGAAGCTCTCTTACTATTTCTACACGGATTTATTATTAAATATCCGTGTAGCAATTCATAAACGGATTTTAGTATAATATCCGTGTAACTCTCTCAATCTTTTCCACACGGTTTCCTTCCACACGGATTTTTGATCCCTAATAAACCGTGTAGCTCTCTCAAACAATTATACACTGATTTATAACTAAGTGTCCGTGTATAATTCCCCAATATTTTTTGGCCTTTCAAAAATTCATATTTGACACACGGTTTTTATATAAAATTAGAAAAACCGTGTACAATGTGCAGTGTAGAATTAGCTTTTCTGTAGTAGTGGTAGCTGATCAACAAGCTAGCCCAAGGAACTTAATTTTTTTTTTAATCCTAAACTTGACCATCTTTTTAAATAATAAGATGTCTGTACAAACATAAATTTTCTTTAAACATGATTTAATTTGTTATGAATAGATGTAATATACAAAAGGGTAATTATATGTTATCTCTTGATTCCTTCTCCCATTTTTCTTCCAACTAACTAACTTCATTTTCTAACTATAATAATCAATTCTAACTAACTAGTGGTCCCTACAAATTAATTAGTAGATTTTCTCCTTCTATTTCTTTCCTCTCTCCCTCCCTCTCCCTCTTCCACCTCCGCCTCCCCCTTCCACCTCCGCCTCCGCCCGCCTCTCCCTCTCCGCCTCCGCCACCCACCTCCGCCTCTACCTCCGCCTCCGCCTCACACGACGAGGATGAATACTTGTTCAATGATAGATGAATACTTGCATGACGAGGGTGAATACTTGTGCAACAGATAACTTGAAAGTATGTCATCATGGATCTCATTTTAAAGAGAAAATTATGTAGAAGACATTCGTGGTTTTAGATTTGCAAAATTCCTCACAGATCGTCAGAAATATTAGTTAGATTGAACGGAGAAAAAAAATCACCTCTAAAAACGTGTAAAAGATGGGTGTGATATGTCCAGTTTTTTTTTTTAAAATACTTGATATATCAGGGTGAATACTTGATGTATTACATGTGAATACTTCATGTATTATAGATGAATACTTGATGTTATTTCCACTTGCGGTGACGGTTATGCGGTCCCCACGGTAGTTAATGATGGCGGTTGTGCGGTCCCCCCACTTAATTACGCATTTTCTTATGTTTTTAGCAGACGGCAGTTGTGGTACCCTACTATCTCCGCGTAATTAATGCTCTTAATGTCGTAATATTTCCATATATAATTATTTCTCAAAGATGAGTACTTTTATTTATATGGATGAATACAACTCGTGTTAAGTGTGAATACTTTTTCGCAAATCGTCCCCTACTAATTCCACCACTTATCTCCGCATATTACTGTGGTCCCCTACTTATCTGAAGTCGCGGTTGTGCGGTCCCACCATACCTTCATGTACTCTTTACACTTACACGACGATGATGAATACTTGTTCAATGAGAGATGAATACTTGCGTACGAGGTGTGAATACTTACGTAACAGACACCTCGAAAGTATGTCATCATGGATCTCATTTGAAAGAGAAAATTATGTAGAAGACTTTCGTGGTTTTAGATTTGAAAAATTCCGTACAGATCGACAGAAATATTAGTTAGAGTGAACGTAGGAAAAAAAACCACTTCTAAAAACGTGTAAAAGATGGGGTGGTAATGTTTCCTTATATAATTATTTCTCAAAGATGAGTACTTTTATTTATATGGATGAATACTACCTGGGTCAAGTGTGAATACTTTTGCGCAATATGTCCGCCGGTAATGCTGTGAATGCAGTTGTGGTCCCCTACTAATTCCAGCAGTTATTAACTGTAATATTGTGGTCCCCTACTTATTTTCAGTTGGGAGAAAAATGAGGGATGAATGATGGGGGAAAGCTAGGCCCTCCCTATACAAAATTATATAGTATATTTTTTAGGAAACATACTTTGAATAAACCTATTTTGTCAAGTAACTACCTAATATAGGTCCTTTACTTCGACGACTTCATTACAATAATAACAATTGATTAATTAATAGGGACCGACTAACTATCCCCCGGCTCCTATCTCCCATTCATCCCCCGGTCAATAACTGTTGTTGTTGATAGCTTATTAAAGAGGGGACCATAAATTTCAACGCTAAAAGACAAAACAAAATGCGTCATTATCGCGGCGAGTGCAAGTTTTCATATATAATACATCAAGTATTCATATATAATATATCAAGTATTCATATCTAAGATATCAAGTATTTAAAAAAAAAACTGGACATATCACTCACCCATCTTTTACACGTTTTTAGAGGTGATTTTTTTCTCCGTTCACTCTAACCAATATTTCTGACAATCTGTGAGGAATTTTGCAAATCTAAAATCACGAACTTCTTCTACACAATTTTCTCTTTCAAATTAGATCTATGATGACATACTTTCGAGTTGTCTGTTGCACAAATATTCATTCCTCGTCAGTATTTCACAAATAAAAAACTGGACACATCATTCACCCATTTTTTACCGATTGAACTTTTATTACCACTCAATTACTAGAAGTGTCCAGTACACTCTATCTTTATCTTCGGTTTCCTTGTCCGATCCAGCTCACCAATCACTCAAAGTGTCCAGTACACTCAATCACTGGTAAAAAAAACTGGACACATGTAAAAGTTGGGCATGTGATATATCCAGTTTCATTTTTCGAAATACTTGATATCTTAGGTATGAATACTTGTTTGACGAGGTATGAATACTTGCTCGACATGGTATGAATACTTGCACGACGAGATATAAATAATTTTAGGAGGTATGAATACTTGCACGATGGATAACTCAAAAGTATTTCATCATGGATCTCATTTGAAAGAGAAAATTGCATAGAAGACGTTTGTGATTTTAGATTCGCAAAATTTTTCACAGATTGTCAGAAATATTGGTTAGAGTGAACGGTGAACGGAGAAAAAAAACCACCTCTAAAAACCTGTAAAAGATGGGTGAGTGATCGATGTGTCCATTTTTTTTTAAATACTTGATATCTTAGATATGAATACTTAGTGTCTTATATATGAATACTTGATGTATTATATATGAATACTTTTGCGCGTCAGTTGTAAAATATTTCAAATATAAGTGGTCCCCCCAGTTAATTAGTGGTACCCCACGTAATTAATGATTCATACGCGTTTTCTTTTGTCTTTTTGTGCTTGAAGTTGTAGTCTCTTAGATAATTAATGATTGAGGGATGAATGGGAGATAGGAGCTGGAGGAAAAAAAATCTTTTTCCTTAATTTAATTGAGTATATTTAATTTAATTATATCATTCACTCGTTCCAATCTTCATTCAAAAAATTGATATAATTTGTTTAATTTATATTATTAATTATACTTTTTCTATTAATCCGTATATTTTGAGGATCTGAACTCGTCCAATTGTGTCACACAGCGCCTACTAGTGCATGCCGACCACGCTCATGCGAAAAGGAGCCCGGATCCCCTAAAGGAACTCAAATTTTGAGTTTAGATCCGGATTATCCAATTCAAATCCGGATCAATTCAATCCTATGTAGAATGTACGGGCACTTTAATATTTGTTCTAGAGCAAATCGGGCGGTCCGAAATCAAACTCAAAATTTGAGTTACTTTACGGAATGCTTCGGATTTCATGTTATCTACCTGTGCAAATCTCTTATAAATCCTTTTAGAGCCAAGGACTTATTGTTATCTATTTGCTGAATGTTTGGTAATAAAGTCTGTATCACAAAAAGATTCGAAAGGAAAAATTGAACAAAAATTATAGAAAATCTAAAAAAAATTCAGATAGGAGAGAGAATCTTTCTACTAACCCACCCCATCTACATTATTTACAAGGGGGTAATTTGCATTTCCTCTTCTAAGGATTGAGGTTTTTTTTTTTTTCATAAATCCGTAAATTTTGTTTTCGGTGAATGTAATGATTTTACAAGAATGCATAATACTTCGATCTGTTCTACAATGATCTTGAATTTTTTTTTTGAATACAATTTTTGAATATATTTTCCACACTATCTGAATAAAATTTAAGAAAATACTCCACATAGTACTACGATTAACTGTCCACAATATCTTACAGAGAAGACAAGAGAAAACCAGAGTATTCCTCACGCAATTCATCTACCAAAAGTGTGATGGAGTGTTTCCCATCCTAATCTGACTATACTTTATAGCCACATAAATAATCTCCATATAGCTCCATTCCCTACGTTGACAGCATCAAGTCATAAGTCAAGTATTCCCAAAGTATTCCCGGAGAAATACCAATATCTTTCAGAGAAGACAATAAAGAGAACACCAGAGTATTCCTCACGCAATTCATCTACCAGAAGTGTGATGGAGTGTTTCCCATCCTAATCTGACTATACTTTATAGCCACATAAATAGTCTCCATATAGCTCCATTCCCTACGATGACAGCTTCAATTCCCTATGTTGTGACAATTAGAAAACAGTGAGGCTATGGTACTTCGGCTAGTGTACTATGGCTAGTGTACTACAGCTCAATATGGTACTTTTTAAATTCTAACGGTCGATCCGAACCGTTCAATGTGATATCCATATGAATATGTACTTGCAAACTAAATTTTATATTTTTTTTGAATTTTTTACTATTTTTTTAGATAGGTAGAATTTTCAGTGTTTTATACAAATTTTGGACTATCAAAATTCTAAACGGACTCATTCCATCTGTGCTCACCACAATCCTAAGGTTTCTCATTTCGGAATTCATACATCCAACTTCGATCCATATGTAAATTAAATTAAAAAAAATAATTTGTTCAATTAATCATGCATGGTCAACATATAAATTGTACCAAATTTTGGGCTTACAAAGGGCCGGTTTACAATCCTAACCCACTCTTTGAATATTATGTCCCATATGTGAACACATATTAGCGAGTTTTAATTAGTATTTGAGAAAAATTCGGCAGCATTTCCCCTTAACTCCCCAAGTATGCGTACGAACCACATACTCGTAGGAGCAATAAGGGAAAATACCGTCGAACTTTCCTCAAATACTAATTAAAATCCACTAATATGTGTTCACATCCTAAATGAGACACAATATTCAAAGAGCAGTCCCAAAACGGGAACTGTCCAAAATTAATCCCTATTGGATTAATTTTGAACGAGCATGGACCTAAAAGCATCTATAGGTCGGTTATTGGTCCACAATACACTAATTATATATTTACATTATCTAATTAATAATTAAATCAAGCATGCATGAATATATTACACACCTAATTAAATAAGCAATAATAATTAATGAACAGAAAATTAGAGAGGAAAAAGGAAAATATGTATATACTAACCTTCGAAAGTTAGAGAGGAGAAAATAAAAACTTCAAAGATGACAGATTCCAGCTGCTAGCCTTTGCAGAAATCAGATCTCAGTTCAATACAGAGAGAGAGAGCGTATTAATTACTTGATCAAAACGACGCTGGAAGGAGAAGTCTCTGGAAGAGAAGGGGCCCTTTTATACTGCATAAAACCCTACAAAGCCTTTTCTACACGGATTTATACTTAACAATTCGTGTAGCTCTCTCACAAGTTTTACACGGTTATTTATTAAACAATCCGTGTAGCATTACCCTTTATACACGGATATTTGATAAAAAAACCGTGTAGCTCTCTAACTATTCTACACGGACATTTAACTAAAAACCGTGTAGCTCTCTTACTATTTCTACACGGATTTATTATTAAATATCCGTGTAGCAATTCATACACGGATTTTAGTATAATATCCGTGTAACTCTCTCAATCTTTTCCACACGGTTTCCTTCCACACGGATTTTTGATCCCTAATAAACCGTGTAGCTCTCTCAAACAATTATACACTGATTTATAACTAAGTGTCCGTGTATAATTCCCCAATATTTTTTGGCCTTTCAAAAATTCATATTTGACACACGATTTTTATATAAAATTAGAAAAACCGTGTACAATGTGCAGTGTAGAATTAGCTTTTTTGTAGTAGTGAGGTCGGTTTAGGAGTGGAGGTTATTCATGCATGAGGGCCACCTGTACACAAATGCCACATCATTTTTTTTCTTCTAAAGTTTTCATTTTTATAATTTAAACCTTGGAATTCATAAATATTATATACAAATCCAAAGTGTATATATATTTGAAAACTATATATTACCGGAGTGTTACAATTCTCAAAAGCAGGGAGCCTGTTAATTTTTTGGAAAACACGAATCTCAAAAGCAACTGATTTGTATGTACGAATCTCAAACAGATAAACAGTTGGATTTTGAAAAGCAGGCTCCCTGCGATTTTTTTGGAATCACAGCAGATTTATTTCTGATATTTTTATCAAGCTTGTTTTGGATTACTATGACAAATTGGGGTGTCATTATCAATGAGTCTTGTACAGGGTCAAGAGGTATTTTCATACTCATGCTCATTGAAAATTAATTTTGTCCCTTATAGTTAGTTACAAAATAGCTCTTACTCATATCTTTACTTAATAAGTTAACGAAATCTTTTTCTTAACTATATCTATACCCGATAAACTAACGATAAAAAACTCTGCCCATACTAGTCTTATCGAATACATTTCAGATTGATTTAACAGTTAAAAGAGTATACCATTGACACCCCTAGCTAAAAAAAAATGAGAAATTTATATATTTTTAATATCTTCAACTTTTATGTAACAATTTTAGTTCCGTGGAACCTAATTGAGAGAAATAGCTAGGTCTGTCAAACGACCTCCACACCGGATGCGTATCCTCCCAGGTATCTGACTCAAGACAATTGTAAATATAAAATTTTTGTCCCTTGTAATTCTCGAAATCCTTCTTCATTCTTTAATTTTTTATTTTGTTTGTTGGCAATCAGTCGTCCTCAGAATCTGCCGTAAGATAAATTGCAATTTAGTGAGTCATTTGTTATAAAATCGAAACATTTTTCTTTATCACACAGGTGTTTGGTACTTGAATCATATAGCTGTGTGAAATGGGGTTTGTGATGCTAATTGCATGGACCTAATAACAAGTAGAAGAATAAAGGAATAGGAATTACCCGAGCGAACATCCTCACCAACTAGGCCTCTGTTACTCATCTGCTTAAGAATCGCGTTGAAGATGAGCTTCCACCAGTACATGTGAAAAACCAGCAGCGTCAGAAGCATTGTGTTGAAGATGTAATAAAACATTGTCGGGAATTTCTCTAGATCCTTTAGCGACTCCACATACTCATAGCTGCATTCAATCATGGGCAAGGCATCAAATCCAAATCAAATAAAATTAACCAGATGATCCAAAAAGAGGGAGAGAGAGAGAGAGAAATAAGAAGACCTCGAGGTCCTGATGATCCAAAAAGGGAAGTACATGAGGCGCAACGAAAGCCAGGAAATAGCAAACAGCCCGAAACACACACTGGCGGCGATATCCTTCTCTGAATACTTGAACAGCTTGGCTGCCTCCAGAAATACATCGCTTGTGTCATGCAGTGCCAGTATTATCGTCCCAATCCTGAAGAACCTGTACCATGCTCAGGAACAGAAAGCATTTCTCAAAAAAAGAAAACAAAGAAAAGCAAAGATGGGCATGTATGCATTTATGTATGTAGTATATTACAGAGTATTAATATACCTGGTCAAATAGGAGTAGGTGATCAAAATGGTGGTGACAATGTGATGAGACATCATGACAGAGAAGTCCTTGCGGCGAGTCTCCCAGGAAACGAGAGCGCGGATGCTGTAGATGTAGAAGCCGCACTGGCACATGTAGAAGAGCATGATAGAGAAGCTGCACAAGTGTCAAACCATTAGGAATATATGTTTGTTGTTGCTGTTGTAAAGGAAGAGAAGAGAAGAGAATGAGAAAGATATGGTATGGTAGGAGTAAAATAAAGTAGGGAAGAAAAAGGGGATGCACCTGAGGGGTTGGTTCGGCCAGGCGGAGAAGTAGAGGCGGGTGTGAAGGGACCAGGGCTCACGGTGGATGATGAGCAATGCCCAGCACTGCACCCCTGCATAGTACGTCAGCTTCCACATTGACTCTGAGAACTTGACCATCTTATTCATCTTACTTGCATGATGAGCATCCTCGTCCTTTCTCTTACTATTTTGCCAATGCCCCCCTTTGCCCGTCACTGTCACTGTCCCCTTCCCACCATTCCCCCCATTGCTTTTGCTTGTCTTCTCACTTGTGCTCATGCTCTTGCTCCCTAGTATCCATGCTGCTATCGGCTGCCATTTCATATTGCATCTCATTATTGCATTGCATTTGCACATGATCTGTTTACTCTATCTATGCTTCTCTACTTATTAAATTTTGAACTCTACCAACTGAACTGATATGAATCAATGAGTATCAACTATGTGAAAGGCTGGACAGGATCACTGGCTTACCAGACACTTTTGCTTAGGCCTGTTCAGCTTCTACGCATTCATTTGTTTGTTCCTTCATCTAAAAGAGTAAGACTATTGATATTGATTGGGGCCTTTGCTTGTGTTGCCTTGTGATGTAATGTAAGTCCAATTTATTAATTAATTAATTTACTGTCATATGACATGAACCAGGTATGTGTGTTTTTGGATGAATCTTGCAGCAACAAGAAAACGGTACATTAACTAGTATTAGTATTGCATCGTCAGGCCACAGAAAAGAGAGAGAAGTGATTGAGTCTGAGTCTAACCTGGTAGAAGAAGCGGTCGAAGAGGAAACGAGCGAAGAAGAAGGCACAGGAGAAGGCCAAAGCGAGAGTTAAATGCACGACATCCGGACCCATCGATACAATTTCAGATTCAAATCCAAATCCAGTCAATTTCCACCTCCGGATCGCCTCCATATTGTAAGACAAAGAACCTCGCCTCGCCTCCCTCAATAGCAATGGCAATAGAAATGGGGGGCAAAGAAAGAAAAGAGAGTAGCTAGAGAGTAGAGAGTAAAGAAAACAAGCGAAGGGTAAATAGACTAGATTAGATGTATGGGAATGGGAATGGAGACAAAAGACAGCGAGATGCAGAAATTAATAGAAACAAAGATTGATATCTACACTAAAGAGAATTCCAGGAGACGAGATGATAATTAATTGATAGAAACAAAGATTGATATCTACACTAAAGAGAATTCCAGGAGAAACCTCTTATGAGAACGACAAGCACTCAAGACTCTGATCCAAATTCCAAACCTACCCCCGTTTTAAATTAATTTACCAATCCCTAGTAAGACCCAATTCTTTTTTTCTTTCCTTTCTTTCTTTCTTTTGATAATTATTAACTTATTTTCATATCTTTCTGACAGAGTTCGTTTGTGAGCATAGCAAGTTATGTTTGCTTCTGCTTGTGGAGTTCGTATACGGTACCGCATTTGGTCCAATAAACTGAGAAGTGATTGAAATTCGATGTCTATTTACACATAGGGAATCTGTTTTTGAGATTTGTGCCACAATTAAAGGACAGTCTGAATTTAGTAATTTGACGTGCAGTACTGGGGGTGATCTGAATTCGAGCTTGTGGTTATGCTTCAAGCAAACGCAGGTGTTTGTGTTTGTTATGCAGAAAGAAGGTTGTATTTTGTTTCTTACTCACTGCCTTTTCTTTTATGAATGTATAATTATTATATTTGAAGAGCACTAAATTTATGATAGGTTCAGTTGGGATATTAATTATTTACGGAAAAGAGTTGAAAATATATGGACAAATACATATATTTTATTTTTTAAATATAAAATATGATAGAAATAAACAAATATCTCATAATAATATTTCATTTTAATGAATTTTTAAGGAGATATCAGAAAAAATTAATGAAAACATTCTATTATAGTATAGATTTTAATTTCAAATGGTAATAATAATGGGGCCAAACCATAGTCTATTAGCTCAGATTTTAGGATAATATTTTGATTTCAGGCAATCAGATATACCGAGTGGGAAGTCATGTTATCCTTCGTCAAAGGCAAACAACATCGATAAGACTGGTAGTATTCGCTACTAAGGCTAGCTAGCTTTACTGGGTAACTGTTTGGGAAAGATCTTTCAATAAAAAGTAAAATGAGAATTCTATAATTTTAAAATGAGTATTAATAAAAAGAGGAGGGATTCAATTACTCCCTTTTTTTTGACACATCTTGACACTGTTTTTTTATAGGTCAATTTTGCGATTTCAAACTCCAAACAGTAGATCCAAACTGTTCAACATGATCATCATATTAAAATGTGCTTGGAGATCAAATTTTACATTTTTTTGAATTTTTTTACTATTTATTAAGATGGTTACAAAATCGATGTTTTTCAATGGTCTGAAAATAATGATTTTGTAACCATCTTAATAAATAGTAAAAAAATTCAAAAAAATGTAAAATTTGATCTCCAAGCACATTTTAATATATTCATCATGTTGAACAGTTTGGATCAACTATTTGGATTTTGAAAATAGTAGGTGTCAAAATGTATCAGAAAAAAAGGTGTAATCCAATCCCTCCTCTAATAAAAAAAGCAATAAAACAGGTAAATTTTTAAATTTTTGAAATTTAGAAAGGTAAATAGGATTTTATGAACTTTAGAGGGGGCAAATACGTAATTTCAATGTTTTTGAAGGGGTATACAGAAATTGCCCCTAATGAAAGAAAAAGTTATGTTTTATATGCTTTGTTATGGTAATTAATATGTTAAAAGAATTCATTTCTTGACAATTTCCGTGGATAAAATTCATTGGAAGAACAAAAGTAGAGGGATATGGAAAGCCCGTACCTATCTGTGGTCCTGGTCCCGCTCACTACAAAAGACAGGCACTTTTCGCGAGGATAAAAAGTGACTTTTTGCGACGGAATACCGTCATAAACATGTTTTTTCTTTTGCGACGGTACTTTTAGCGACGAAGTTCCGTCGCAAAAAGTGCCTACTTTGTTGTTGTGGCTGCAGCTCTGCTTTCTCTGCTTTCTCTATGTTATGAATACAGAGAATGCTTCCTTGTATGGGATGCAGCTCTAGTTTCTCTGCTTTGTCTATGTTATGAATACAGAGAATGCTTTATCTCTTTTGTGAATACTGAGGATACTTCTCTTGTGGAAAGACCTCTTCTTCTTTTACCTATAATATACCTCTCTGCTTTCTTTCTGAAAATGGTGGAAATGAAGTGTAGAAAAATCAACTCGGATGGCAGGAGCTTTATAAAGATAGTCATAGTCATCATTTAATAAAGATAGCATAGTCATAGTCATAGTCATAGTCATCATTTAACAAAGATAGTCATAGTCATAGTCATAGTCATAGTCATAGTCATCATTTAACAAAGATAGTCATAGTCATAGTCATAGTCATAGTCATCATTTATAAAGATAGTCATAGTCATCATTCAAGCCCAAAAACAACTCAACTGATGCCTAACAGCCCAAATCCGCCCGCCCCTAAAGAAACCCAGGACAAATCGCTAAGCCGTCAAACGTGATTTAATTGAGCCGGTATAAGATGGTATAAGTCGATCTTTAGACCGGCCTAAAACATAAAATGTTAAGTCACCTATCAAGATGATTTAGTACACACTTGCAAATATTTCGCAAGTGATGTAGTCCACACTAAAACGTCATTCAATGTTTAGTCCACACTTGCAGCTTAAGATTGCAAATATTAAGTTTAATATAATTCAAATATTTATAGATCTGTAATACGAAACTTGTTAATTATATGATTTCTCAAAGTACAATAAATTTATATGTTTATTTAAATAAGGAACTCGATCCAAACTTTAGTTATGTAGAACGGAAGAATTTCATTGAACGATTCAGCTTCACTGTTTGAATTTCAAATCTAATTAAATTGTACTTTGATACTAAGTATATTTTACTATTTTAGTAATATTTCGCATCAAATTATGAAGTATCTTGTCAATGTGATTCAGATACTTTTTTTTTTTAAAATTAGCTAATTTGTTAATGCACATTATGTAAATTTTCAACAATCCCTACACATATTAAGCTTCAAACGAAACGAATAACGGTAAATAACATATAATTTAATTTCATGGGAATCTCTTCACTTGATTTCCATCATCAAATGAATATATTTATTGGTAGCAAAATTAATTTCAGTGACATAATTAAATTAAAAAATAATTCATTATTGATTTTATTGAAAAGACTTTATACTTCGACATGTTTTAGAGGTGCTGGAAGACAATCATCTTTGTTGATAGAGCAGTATTAATTACAACTCTTAATATAAATAATTAGTTAAATATAAGTAAAAAATATAATATATGAACAGTAGTATATAACCCTAGTTGTACTAAAATGTAATATATGAACAATTGTTCAATAAATAATTTTAGTTGATTCCATTCAGTGAAATTAATATGTTATCAGAGAGTAGAAGGCCCAGACACCAAATTTGCTACAGAAGGCTCAGAAGCTTTGTCAGGCCCAAAACAAAGCCCAAAATAAATTCAATCAAAAGAGGTGGAAGGATGTGGAAGTTCGATGTTTGAGGCGGAACCTGTGTGAACCATTATATGTGAGCGTGGCAGTAGAATGGATGGGAGATGTGAATAGGGGTGTTCAAACGGTTAGTTCAGTTCAAACTGAACTAAAATAATCAAATCAAATTTTTTTTCAGTTTTTGAAAATCCAACCGAACCAACCAAACTAAAATAACAAACCGAATTAAAACCGAACCGATCAAACCGATAGTAAGAATTTGCAGCAAGAATGAGGTAAAACGGATAGTAAGTGCTTGCAGATAGCTATCAGCGAGGATACATTCTAACCCTCGTCAGCCTTAGCTATCTGGAATTCATATCCTCTGCATTAACTCAAAAGAGAATCTTTTGAGTTAATAAATCTCGACTATCCAATCTGCTTTAAGATTCGTGCGAACTAGATCTGCACTAATATTAAATGGCCCCCTATGTTATAGACACGAGCCGGATTGGCTCCGTTTAAAATCAGACGGTTGAAATTCGTACATGCAGGTCGGAGTATTGCCGGGATGAATGATAAGTTACAAAAAAATTCTATTAAAAATATTACCAGACTAGTCGCACATTGTACAAGCTGGAAAATCCTAGAAAAGCACCCGTTCAATGAAATCAATACCGTGCATGGGACAGGCACTTCCTAACTTTGACAGAATTTTCCATACAAAATCAAATGGAGTGAATTGGATTCAGATCACTTAACCCCACTATATCCGTACCTAACCCACTAAATTTTCCACTAATTCTCTCTCGAACACAAGAATGGTCATCCCTCTATTCTTTTCTCTTTCTCTTCCTCTTTAGCACTATCCGATAGTAGAATGGATGGGAGATGTGGAGGCTGTAATTAGCACTAATTATAGGCATTGCTGAATTATTAACTAGCGTGTAATCAAACGCAACACGAAAACAGGATAGGGTTTATTTGTTGAAGGTTTGAATCGGATCTGATACTATCATGTAAACTAGCCCGAATTAAACTGAACCGAGTTAGATAAAGTTGAGTTGAGTTTCACTTTAGTTGAACCAATTACGAATCAAATTGAATCCAATTTGTAATAATTCGCTCGTGTGTTGTGAGTTGCATATAGATGAAATTTTTTGGGCAACTTGTAACATTGTGAGCCTGAAATAAATCGTAAGTTGCGATTTTTTTTTCAATTTTATTCGCAACAAAATTCATGCTCTCATGGTTAACGTACACAAAGAGGGTAGTAAGCAGTTAAAAAAAAAATCATCTTTTTCTTGTAACAAACAAAGAAATGACCTGAGCCGAGAACTAGTTTTTAGTCTAGTAACAAAGATAATGTTCTCCGTATAAAAGGTCGTATGTTCGAAATTTAGAAAAAAATAGAAAAAATAATTTTAATAGGGCTATACCAAAAAAAAAATTAATCAAGCTGTTGCCTACTTCTGAAAAAAAAAAATTGTCCTCCCGTGAATAAATTAACTACAATTTGAGTTGGTTAATTCATGACAGACTGTAACTCACTAGTCCTATAAATAAATTTTTTTACTTCTAATAAAAATCCTGACTTTGTTTCTAATTCCTAAACCCAATAAAAATATTGTAAATAAGCACTTTATAATCTGCAAGTTGCCATATAATAAGCAATGACCGTAAAAAAAAAAATCACAATAGATCATTGGTCAATATATTGTCACCTAAAAACATTGAATGCTAAGTGCTGGCTAGCATGTCACATTGTATGTATGAAGAAAAAAATATTCAATATATTTTTATATTTAATTACCTTAGTTATCTGTAAGGAATAATTTATATCCGATTATCCGTACACTTTTAATTTTCAGTACTCGTAGATTTTTATTCTAAACAATAAAGAAAATCAAGTATAATTAATAAAAAATAAATGAGGAACAATTGACTCCGTTCAATTAACTTGAATCTGCTTTTGAATGTGACGCTAATATTTTATACCGTGTACCGCCTCTGTCCTAAAATGAACCATTTTCAAATAAAAAAAAAGTCTACGCACCCTAAAGCTGCGCAATCCCACTGCGCAGTAAGGATGCATGGAGCTCCTTGGCTCTACACATTAAAGCCCTGTTCGGCCCCATCTTGGGAACGGGAACGGGAATGGGCTCGAGTCCGTGTCCTTTGTTCCCTCTTCGATTTTGACCAAGTCAAAATCAATCGCCGCATCCAATTTTTTCTTGAGTAATGATGGCAATAGGCACAGTGAAACCTCGGTTAGGTAACAAAAATTTTGCGTTGCATTTCTTTTAATCTAAAAATTTGTTTATATATATAAGCTGTTTGATGTAATGCCCATGCGACCATATAAAAAATACTAAATAAAATAAAAAAATTAATAAAAAGTAAACCAACACAAAAACTTTGTAACAATTCATGGAGACTTATACAAGCTCCATTCTCAAGGTTGTTAATGAAAAAGAAATTTTTTTTGCTAAAATGATACATAGAAAACATTCAGAAAATAGTCTCACAAAATAGTTTTATCCATTCTCAAAGTTGTTAATGCCTGCTCTTACTATTTAGTCTCGTAATCAAGAGTCTCACAATTCTCATTCGGTTTCCATGGGGACAACCCAAATAAGATTGTTCCTTTCCATCCCAAAAGAAGCCATTTGTTATCTTCCTCAACAAGAAACTCCTTGTGGTAAAATCCTTTCACTGTTCTCATTATCTTTTTCTTTATCAGTGAATCCACGGGTAATTGCACAAAACCGGCCCGAAGATTCCTGGCCTGCCACTGCTTATACGTCTCAGGTCTTTCCACTCTCTCTGAACCCTCACAAGCTATTGCATTAATTGCTATTGCATTAATTCGATTTAGAACGGTCCTTTCTATATGGAGCCTCGCCTCGCTCTCTCGAGGCATATTTGACTCCAAAATATCATAAAAAGAAGAGATCTTGGATAAAACTTCCTTAAATCGAATTGTAAAGAACGGCGTACTATATGAGCCATTCATAATTCCATGAATAAAGACACATGGTTTGATCTCCCTTATTATGCTTAGAACTTTATCACGAGGGCAGCTCATGGAAATTGTCTCATCGGCAAGATTTTTAAGTCGGTTCATGCAATTTACCACTAAAATCTCATCTTCTTTAATCTTAAGATCTTCAATTGTAATGTTTTCCCATTTGGATGCTATACCTTGATACGTGAGAGGGATATTATATCTCCGAGCATATTCTGACAACCGCCTTCCTGTCTCTTCAACTAGTCTGTTTGGGCGGAAACCCTTTTGTGGAAATTCTATGCCAGTTATACGGATTTTAGGCGGTGTACTTCCTAAGCTTGTGAGTCGTTCAAAGAAAGATGGCCACAAGAATCCCATGTGGATTCCAAAGTCAATTATATGAACCTTTGTGGCATTTTTTGCGATGTTTAGGATTGTTTGGACAGAGAAGTAATATTGTACCTTCAGAAACGGGCAAATTGCATGATAAACACGAAAAGCTTTCAAAAAGTCAGTCACAGTTCCTTGCCTCGATAGTAGATTATGGTAGATGTCACTTCCTGTACCAACCAAGCGTGCCTCGAGTGCATCCACGAAATAATATGCCATACGTTGGTCGCCATGTCCCATAGGGGATGAGTGTTTCCTTATTTGCTTGATTAGTTCATTGGCCCTGTGGTAGTTGCTAGCATAAACTGCTTCAGAACAACTAATTAGGAGAGAACGAAGATTCGCCAAGTCATCTTCAGTTTTCTTCTTTTCTAATGCCTTCTTACTCCTTGTGTCCACCTGATGCTCTGGTGACTCATTTTTCATACCTTGTTTCATACTTTCACGTACTGAGATAACCTCTTTCACATACTCGCTACCACGGTAAAGGAGAAATTGATCCAAGTTCTCATTTCTTGCCGGATCATCTGAGGAAATTGCTCGTTGCTTGCGAGCTTGCCTCTCCGATAGATCTGGTTCTCTATCGTTACTTGCACACTTTTTAGTACAGGTCTCGTAACATACTGCTATGTTCTCACTGATATCATTTTCCTTGGGTTTCTCATGAAACTCAGTTCTATTTGGCTCTAAACCAACAAACAACTTTTCAATGGATGGAAGAAACTTCATTGCTTCTTCAGCACCCTTTTGCACTGGTGTGACCGGAAGGTTCTCCATAACTAAAGTAGATATATTGTCAGCATTGATCAAGACGGGTCCCAAGTTACTGTATGGTAGCACCTCATTCTCCGAAACATTTGTTATAGCATTACTGGAACCACTGTTGGTAGCATTACCGTTTTGAGGTGGCTGGAATTGGACAAAGGTAGGTGCAAGAGGGTACTCTTTTCCAATGGTATCATAGAAGGATTTCTCTATTTCTCGAATAGCTTCCTCTTCTTGACAAATGCTTATGTCATCATCTATATCTTCTTCTAACAAAATTTGGCTTATGTAGTTGATTACTGCATTGGATGTGAGATCACAAACCTCTTGGCTATCTGTATCATTCCTTACCAAAGGATTAGGTGTGGCATTCTGGTTTAGGTTGTCACTCGAAAAAGTTGGTGGTATTGTCTGGTAACATTCAAAAATGGGTTCTGGTGCACTCAGTGTATTGAGGACATTATCCCCTTCTTCTGGGAAATTTGCATGCCAAAGCCCTTTTGCAGCCATATGAAGCTATGATAGTAGAATTTGTGTTTTCCAAGTTGCAAACTGCCAACTGCAATTTACACCAAATTGACTGCTTAATTTCTTTTGCAATAAAGACAGTTAATTACTTGCAAAGGCAATAGTAGAATGAAAAGGGATATATCCCCAAAGTTTTATGGCCAAAATATGAGCTGAGTGAATTTGCTATGAGTGAGGCTATGGTGCTATGCATAGCACGGATGGCTAGTGTACTACGGCTCAATATGGTACTTTTTAAAATCCTAACGGTCGATCCGACCGTTCAATGTGATAACCATATGAATATGTACTTGCAAACTAAATTTTATATTTTTTCGAATTTTTTTACTATTTTTTCAGATAGGTAGAATTTTGATGGTCCAAAATTTTCAAAAAACACTGATTTTTCTACCTATCTGAAAAAATAGTAAAAAAATTCGAAAAAATATAAAATTTAGTTTGCAAGTACATATTCATATGGATATCACATTGAACGGTCGGATCGACCGTTAGGATTTTAAAAAGTACCATATTGAGCCGTAGTACACTAGCCATTGGTGCTATGCATAGCACCATAGCCTCACTCATTTGCTATAAAAAGAAGTTGCAAATTTTTTAGTTTTTCTCTTTTACTTGTAACAAAAATAGGACGAGAATAACAACGTCTCTAAGAAGTAAGCTACTTGACAAGGAGTTTTGAGGGAAAAGGAAATGTTGAATTGTGTAGTCATTTACATTTAACATGATCTATATAATTTTGAATTGCAAACTGGCATCGCAGCCTCTAATAAATAATGGATCATGATTACTGTAATTTCTCAGGTCGTTAAAATTTCCTTGAGACTTATACCAATTATGTTTGTGTTGGTCTTTTTCATGTCAGTACACGTTGTAGTGTACAAAAGAAACTGAACTAATACATTAGTGGTTTTCTCTAGCTTCCTTGGATAGGTTGCAGTATAACTCATTAAAGTCTAGGTCAGGTTTAATTAGATTTGAAGTTTTGGTCAGGGCTGGTATTGATGTGATTAAAGAATGGTGATGTCCGGTTCCAATGTTATGTTTTCATTTAGTATTGAGCAAATTGGTTATTTTTATTCGATTTTCTTACCATCCCAAGTTTGTTCAGATTAAAATCAAGAGATCAGGTATGAGGAAATTTCGACTAACATTGTTGTTTCATCACTCTGGAACCCAATAAATTTACTAGGTATTAGGGCATGTAATTATGCCATTACATGTCACATATGCCAAAATTTGGAAGGCTCATTTGTAATTATGGGGTTTAATTTAAGGTGGTTTGAATTGTAATAACTAATAACCCAGTTAGTTGCTTCACGTACTGTTAGTCGCGGTGCATGGTATAATACTGGATCGATAATACTGGTTTAGTGACCTTTTGGTGTTAAAGCTAACTGTTTAGCGTCCTTTACTGGATAAGACTGGTAGTATTTGCTACCAGTAAAATGAATGGAATCAAGTATTCTTGTATGGGAAAGCTCCTTCAATAAAAAGTAAAATGAGAATTCTATAATTTTTAAATGAGTATTAATAAAAAAGCAATAAAACAAGTAAATTCATAAGTTTTTGAAATTTAAAAAGGTAAATATGATTTTATGAACTTTAGAGGGGGCAAATACGTAATTTCAATGTTTTTGAAGGGGTTTTCATGGAATTGCCCATAATGAAAGAAAAAGTGATGTTTTATATGTTTTGTTATGGTAATTAATATGTTTTGACATATTCACTCTTTAAAGATAACAATTTCCGTATATAAAAGGTTCTTTCAAATATACCATTAAATTCATTGGAAGAACAAAAGTAGAGGGATATGGTATGGAAAACCCGTACCTATCTGTGCCGCTGCAGCTCTGCTTTCTCTGCTTTCTCTTCCTTGTATGGGATGCGGCTCTGCTTTCTCTCTGTTATGAATACAGAGAATGCTTCCTTGTATGGGAAGACCTCTCTCTTTCTCTCTGCAAATGGAATGGTGGGAATGAAGTGTAAAAAATTAACACAGACGGAAGGGGTTTGATATGAAGGAAGACCTCTCTCTTTCTCTCTGCAAATGGAATGGTGGGAATGAAGTGTAAAAAATTCGGAGAAAAGTTACCAAAAGAGTCAAAGATTTTATGCTCTTGGAATTGGATGCTCTACATTTATAAGAATCTAAAGTCTAAACGCACGGTACCCATCCCTGCTAGGCATAAATAATAAATTTATATTCTTAAAACCAAATAAAGTAAGGACTTTGCAAGATAATTTGGTATTATCGAGAGAAATAATTATTTTATGAGAAATGGTGAAAATTGAATCTTGTGTATTTATTCCGCTCCCAGATAATAATTGTTGAAAAAAAAAACAAATCAGGCCGCCAGCTTTGACTCTTGACTTGTGAATAATTGTGATGCTGATTGCTGATGTGATATTTTCGTAATTTCAATGTTTTTCAAGGGATATACATGAAATTGGCCCTAATGAAAGAAAAATTGATGTTTTATATGCTTTGTTATGGTAATTAATATGTTAGAAGAATTCATTTCTTGACAAATTCACTCTTTGAAGATAACAATTTCCGTGGATAAAAGGTTATTTCAAATATACCATGAAATCCATTGGAAGAACAAAAGTAGAGGGATATGGAAAGCCCGTACCTATCTGTGTCGCTGCAGCTCTGCTTTCTCTGATTTCTCTCTGTTATGAATACAGAGAATGCTTCCTTGTATGGGAAGACCTCTCTCTAAGGGTGGGAATGAAGTGTAGAATGGTGGGAATGAAGTGTAGAAAAATTAACACAGACGGAATGGGTACCTATTTGATACGTGTGGTCATCATTTAGTTATATTCACATTTGATAATTCGGTGAAAATGTACCAAAAGAGTCAAAGATTGTATGCTATTCGATGCTCTACAATTATAAGGATCTAAAGTCTAAACGCATGGGATGGGTACCTATTTGGGATACCTCTATCAGAAAAAAAAATTAATATGTTCATGGAATAAATTTCTTAACAAATTTTATCTTGAAAGTAATAAGGTTCATGCATAAAGGCTCTTCCAAATATACCAGGAAATTCATTACAAGAACAAAAGTGTAGAGATGAGATGAGGTACCTATCTGTGGTCTCTCTGCAGCTCTGCTTTATCTCTGTTGTGAATACAGAGAATACTTCCCTTGTGGAAAAACCTCTCTTCTTCTTTTACCTATATACCTCTCTGCTTTCTCTCTGAAAATGGTGGAAATGAAGTGTAAAAAATCAACTGGGAGGGAAGGAGCTTGATAAAGATAGTCATAGTCATCATTTAATTACGTTGACAATTCGGAGAAAAAATAAGGTATAGATTAGATATACCAAAAAAGTCAAAGATTGTGTGCTCTTTGATGCTCTACAATTATATTGTCTAAACGCACTGCTACCATTTCTTTTGCGTTATATTGTTTTATTCTCTTTAATTTAATGATGGGTCATGATGTTTGGTTGATAATTGACTCATTATATAAAATGTTTAAGTCTCACTTAAGCCGTCAAACGTGATTTAATTGAGCCGGTGTAAGATAGTATAAGTCGATCTTTAGACCGGCCTAAAACATAAAATGTTAAGTCACCTATCAAGATGATTTAGTACACACTTGCAAATATTTCGCAAGTGATGTAGTCCACACAAAAACGTGATTCAATGTTTAGTCCACACTTGCAGCTTAAGATTGCAAATATTAAGTTTAATAAAATTCAAATATTTACAGATAAGTAATATGAAACTTGTTAATTATATGATTTCTCGAAGTACAATAAATTTATATGTTTGTTTAAATAAGGAACTCGATCCTAACTTTAGTTATGTGGAATGGAAGAATTTCATTGAACGGTTTTCACCGTTTGAATTTCAAATCTAATTAAATTGTACTTTGATACTAAGTATATTTTACTATTTTAGTAATATTTCACATCAAATTTGCTCGAATTTATATTATGTCAATGTGATTCATATACTTTTTTATTTCAATTAGCTAATTTGTTAATGCACATTATGTAAATTTTCGACGATCACTGCACATAATATTAAGCTCCAAACGAAACGATAACGGTAATTAGCGAATAAATTGATAACATATAATTTAATCCAAAAATATACAAATAAATATACACATGAAATATATCATGCATGTATCTAATATCATAAAATATAGAAAATTATTATTTTTGCTCCCATTTATAATTTTTAATCTTCTTTTATATTATTTAAATTGATATAAATTAATAACTGAATGAAATGATAAAATATTGTATAAAACAATTTGGTCAAAAATTACTAATTAAAAATCTACATAAAATGTTAGATGAATTTTATCACATGAACTTTCTTGTGTAGGGAAGATTGGACGAGTAACAAAAGAGTAAGAGGTTAAATCATCCCATAATATCTCCACGGATTTGTAAACTTTGATTGATTTTCGTTTTTGCATGTGAAGAAAAGAGCGGCCGGTAGAATCGAGTGAGATATCGAAGATACGAAGGAATGTTGCGAAGCAAAAAGACCTAACTAAAACCAGTGTTGTAAATAACGGTAAGAAACATGGGAAATATGTGCTTTTGCCACTACACTAAATACTGAGTTTCTAATTTCAATGCTGATCATATCATCAAAACCCAAGTTTGTAAATCTTAAACACCTCCAAAATTTAATATCTCATCCTGGTCATTGAAGCATTTGAGATTAGCTTGTTTTTAATATGGCGTCGATGATGTTTCAATCTCAACTCTTGTATTCATAGGTGAAGTTGAAATTTTTAGTAGGGTGGATATAATTTTATAATTATTTTGAATATTTAGTATATTTTTATAATTTTTTAGAAAGAAAAATATAGAAATAGAAACATATTTCAGGAAAGAAATTTAGGATTAGACATAATTTATATTTTTAATTTTAAGTATATTTTTATAAAAAAAATTGTAATTTTTAGATTTTTCTGTAAAAGGCATAGAAATAAGACATATTTTAATTATTTTTTTAGACGAGGAGCAAGGGTCTCCCTTGTATCTTTGAAAATTGACGCGACCATATCTTGTAGTTTTGTCACCATATTTCTTATCATTTTAAAAGTTGTTACTTTTCTAATAAAATAAAAAATTCTTACGCTTCTACTCTGTCCTCAATTTGCGTCTGTTCATTTGTTTATTTATTTTCTTTATATATCTTTTACTTACTTCAATGTGGGCCTATTGGTCTAAACCAGTATTGTGCCGTTTCTAAATAGCGTGCTATAACGCTGATATAGTGTTTTCAGACCATAGTGTTTTCAGACTAATTGTTATTATTATTATTATGTTAATAGTTTCATGTCCAATAAAATCACAGCATAATAAGATAACAAATCATGACAATTTTAGTAAACCTAATTTCTAAAGAAAATATATTCTGCAATTTGTTTCTACACACAGGTCTTAGATGTTGGGTCTCAAGTTTGTGAAAACTAATTATAAAATGATTTCGTTTATGATAAATTTATATTATCATATTAGGATTTCAAATTTACCTTATAAATAACCTAATTAATTTTAAGAGTTAGGATTAGTAACATGTTAGTATAAGAATTAGTATTAACGAAGTTTAGGAAATGAGAACAAGAGAATATAAACATTTCTAATTAGAGGCATGTTCACATCAGGCCGCCAGCTTTGACTCTTGACTTGTCAATAATTGTGATGCTGATTGCTTTTTTTTTTATTAAATGTGATGCTGATTAGAGGCATGTTCATTTAAACGAGAACAAGAGAATATAAACATTTCTAATTAGAGGCATGTTCATTTATTAGGTTGGACTGTTAAAGATTTAAGTGACGTAAAGGACAATCGAGAATTGACTCAGATATCAGGTGAGAGTTTCCTAGACTTTATAAAATTATTTTACTTGCGTGTTGTCATTTAACTGTTTATTATTATGGCATTAGTTGGATTTATGTATGTTGTTTTCGAATCAGTTGTATGACTTGAGTAGAACATAAATAAATTGTATGAAATGATATGATTCATACATTGATTAATGAACTTCCATGAATAGGATGTGTTGAGCATGACATGAACTATGTGATTGAATGAATGTATGTGAAATGAACATTTAATGAAAGTGAACAAGGGCCAATATGCTTGCATATTGGGATATATACATTGGGTCCGGTGTTCGACTAGACCTCTCGTTAACATCACATACGTGATTGTAGGCGCAAGCGGTCCTATCACAGATGTGATTGTAGGTGAAAGTGGTCCTATCACCGTCAAGACCTAACGGCATATGAATTCACCGTCTATTGAGGCAAATGAAATGGATTAATGGAATTTTGAAAGTAAATGAATATAGTAAGTAATGGTAGGATATGCATTGCATTAGAAGAAGCATACGTATTTTAATTATATATGTTCATATATTGTGATAATAAGTAAATGTTTTATAAGCTCTGGGTTGGAACTAAATTCCGCACTGAGAAAATGTTTGATTTCTCACCCGTTCCACTTTTACGTGGGTTCCAGTTAACGAAGAGGAAGAATCGAGCAAGGGCAAGAGTAAAACCAAGCAGGAAGGCTTATGATTGATAAATTGTCACATGTTGTTTTGTTTTGTTTCCATGATTTAATAATTGATACATTGAGCAGGCATGGCAGTGCTTGTGTTACTAGCCATGTCCGCCGTGATCGTTTGTTAAACTCTTTTGATTATGAAATAAATATGGCTTTATTTATATTGTTATTGATAATATATGTGATGTGAACACGCCTTACATATAAATACGTGGCGGGTTGTCCTGGGGTGTGACATTAACAAATAGTAAAAAATATCAAAAAATTAGATGTAAAATTTGATCTCCAAGCACATTTTAATATAGAGATAATGTTAAACGGTTTGGATCGACTGTTTGAACATTAAAAATCATATTGTAAGATGTTGTAAATATAGAATGTTGTAAGTGGATCCCTCTAAAATAAATCATGCTGCATGGGAATCTCTGCACTTGATTTCCATCATCAAGTGAATATATTTATTGGCAAAAAGCAAATTTAATTTCAGTGACATAATTAAATTCAAGAATAATTCATTATTGATTTTATTGAAAATACTTTATACTTCGACATGTTTTAGAGGTGCTGGAAGACAATCATCTTTGTTGATAGAGTATTATTAATTACATCTCTTAATATAAATAATTAGTTAAATATAAGTAAAAAGTAATATATGAACAGTATAGCCCTAGTTGTACTAAAATGTAATAGATGAACAATTAATTATTCAATAAACAATTTTAGTTGATTCCATTCAGTGAAATTAATATGTTATCAGAGGGTAGAAGGCCCAGACATCAAATTTGCTGCAGAAGGCTCAGAAGCTTTGTCAGGCCCAAAACAAAGACCAAAATAAATTCAATCAAAAGAGGTGGAGGGATGTTTGAGGCGGTAACCTGTGTGAACCATTATATGTGAGAGTGGCAGTAGAATGGATGGGAGATGTGGAGGCTGTAATTAGCACTAATTATAGGAATTGCTGAATTATTAACTAGCGTGTAATCAAACGCAACTTGAAAACAGGATAGGGTTTGTTGAAGGTTTGAATCCGATCCGATACTATCATGTAAACTAGCCCGAATTAAACTGAACCGAGTTAGAACTAACTACAATCTGAATTGATTAATTCATGAAAGACTGTAACTCACTAGTCGTATAAATAAATTTGTTTACTTCTAATAAAAATCCTTACTATGTCTCTAATTCCTAAACCCAATAAAAAGAATGTAAATAAACACTTTATAATCTGTAAGTTGCCATATAATAAGCAATGACCGTCAAAAAAATCACAATAGATCATTGGTGAATATATTTTCACCTAAAACATTGAATGCTAAGTGCTGAATTATTCTATATAATTTTATATTTAATTACCTTAGTTATCTATAAGGAATATTTTATATCTATTATCCGTACACTTTTAATTTTATTCATATTTTTATTGAATACGATATGAATTAAGAAAGCCGAAATTTTGTATCTTTCACTTTCAATTTTTCGAATTTTAACCTTTCTATTGATTTATGAAAAACCTCAATGTTACCATACACGTCTGCGTGGAGTTTTTTTTTTTGTGGAAAATGGGAGGCCTTTTTTTTGGGAAAATGGTTAATTCGCAGGCATGATATAGAAGGACAATAATAAATTAGAAAAAAAAAACTTTAAATATTAGTACTTAATTTAAGAATGCTAGATATTGTCAAATTAAATTTGCTGATGAAAAATTAACGAACCGTTTTTGATTGAAATAAAAAAATGCACAACTGCTGAGGATCAGAAACTTCAATTGAAGTTTTGAGACACTAAACGACGTTTTTTTTTTGCAATTTTGATTTTATCGGCTTTTGCGGGCTATGCCATATAATAAAAGTCATACGCATAAATCGGGATTTTCTACTAATAGTTATGGCTGTTTAAAGGTTAGAAACAATACATCGATATTTATTGCAAAAACATCGATGATGTGTTGATACACTGATTAATCCCGACAGTGGTGTATCAATGTTTCATTGCAGAATATAAATGTGACCAGGAGCGGAGCCAGATTTTAGTTAGCATATTGCAGTACAAAAATTAATATGTCAGTTTTAGGTGAATGGGGTCAATCATATCAAACTTGCATACGACATATGAGGGTTAATTTTACAATACTCGTAGAATTTTATTCTAAACTATAAAGAAAATCAAGTATAATTAAAAAAATAAAAAATAAATAAGGATCAATTGACTTCGTTCAATTAACTTGAATCTGCTTCTGAAAATGAACCATTTTCAATTGACTCCGTGTACCTGTTCTAAAATGAACCATTTTCAAATAAAAAAAAGTCTACGCACCCTAAAGCTACGCAATCCCTCTGCGCAGTAAGGATGCGTGGAGCTCCTTGGCTCTACACATTAAGGCCCTGTTCGGCCCCGTCTTGGGAACGGGAACAGGAATGGGGCTTGGGTCCGTGTCATTTGTACCCTCTTCGATTTTGACCAAGTCAAAATCAATCGCCGCATCCAATTTTTTCTTGAGTAATGATGGCAATAGGCACAGTGAAACCTCGGTTAGGTAAACAACAATTTTGCGTTGCATTTCTTTTAATCTAAAAATTAGTTTATATATATAAGCTGCATGTTTGATGTAATACCCATGCGACCATATAAAAATACTAAATAAAATAAAATAAAATTAATTGAAGGTAAAAAACCAACACAAAAACTTTGTAACAATTCATGTAGACTTATACAAGCTCCATTCTCAAAGTTGTTAATGAAAAAGAAAAAAAAATGGCTAAAATGATACGTAGAAAACATTCACAAAATATAGCTAGATTTATCATGCCTGCTCTTACTATTTAGTCTCGTAATCAACAGTCTCATAATTCTCATTCGGTTTCCATGTGGACAACCCAAATAAGATTGTTCCTTTCCATCCCAAAAAAAGCCATTTGTTATCTTCCTCAACAAGAAACTCCTTGTGGTAAACTCCTGATCTCACTGTTCTCATTATCTTTTTCTTGATAAGTGAATCCACAGGTAATTGCACAAAACCGGCCCGAAGAATCCTGGCCTGCCACTGCCTATACGTCTCCGGTCTATCCACTCTCTCTGAACCCTCACAAGCTATTACATTAATTGCTATTGGACTTAGAATGGTCCTTTCTATATGGAGCCTCGCCTCACTCTCTCGAGGCATAGTTGACTCAAAAACATCAAAAACTGAAGAGAACTTGGATAAAACTTCCTTAAATCGAATTGTAAAGAACGGCGTACTATATGAGCCATTCATAATTCTATGAATAAAGACACGTGGTTTGATCTCCCTTATTATGCTTAGAACTTTATCACGAGGGCAGCTCATAGCAATTGTCTCATCGGCAAGTTTTTCAAGGTGATTCATGCAATTTACAACTAAGATCTCATCTTCTTCAATCTTAAGATCTTCTATTGTAATGTTTTCCCATTTGGATGCTATACCTTGATACTTGAGAGGGATATTATATCTCTGAGCATATTCTGACAACCACCTTCCTGTCTGTTCTACTAGTCTGTCTGGACGGAAACCCTTTTGTGGGAATTCTATGCCAGTTATACGGATTTTAGGTGGTGTACTTCCTAAGCTTGTGAGACGTTCAAAGAAAGATGGCCACAAGAATCCCATGTGGATTCCAAAATCAATTATATGAATCTTTGTGGCATTTTTTGCAATGTTTAGGATCGTTTGGACAGAGAAGTAATATTGTACCTTCAGAAACGGGCAAATTGCATGATAAACACGAAAAGCTTTCAAAAAGTCAGTCACACTTCCTTGCCTCAACAGTAGTTTATGGTAGATGTCACTTCCCGTACCAACCAAGCGTGCCTCGAGTGCATCCACCAAATAATATGCCAAACGTTGATCGCCATGTCCCATAGGGGATGAGTGTTTCCTTATTTGCTTGATTAGTTCATAGGCCCTGTGGTAGTTGCTAGCAGAAACTGCTTCAGAACAACTAATTAGGAGAGAACGAAGATTCGCTAAGTCATCTTCGGTTTCCTTCTTTTCTAATGCCTTCTTACTCCTTGTGTCCACCTGATGCTCTAGTGACTCATTTTTCATACCTTGTTTCATACTTTCACGTACTGAGATAACCTCTTTCACATACTCGCTACCACGGTAAAGGAGAAATTGATCCAAGTTCTCATTTCTTGCCGGATCATCTGAGGAAATTGCTCGTTGCTTGCGAGCTTGCCCCTCTGATAGATCTGGTTCTCTATCGTTACTTGCACACTTTTTAGTACAGGTCTCGTAACATATTTCTATGTTCTCACCGATAACATTTTCCTTCGGTTTCTCATGAAACTCAGTTCTATTTGGCTCTAAACCAACAAACAACTTTTCAATGGATGGAAGAAACTTCATTGCTTCTTCAGCACCCTTTTGCACTGGCATGACCGGTAGGTTCTCCAAGTTACTGTATGGTTGCACCTCATTCTCCGAAACATTTTTAATAGCATTACTGGAACCACTATTTGTAGCATTACTATTTTGAGGTGGATGGAATTGGACCAAGGTAGGTGCAAGAGGGTACTCTTTTCCAAGGGTATCATAGAAGGATTTCTCTGTTTCTCGAATAGCTTCCTCTTCTTGACAAATGCTTATGCCATCATCTATATCTTCTTCTAACAAAATTTGGCCTATGTAGTTGATAACTGCATTAGATGTGAGATCACAAACCTCTTGGCTATCTGTACCATTGCTTACCAAAGGATTAGGTGTGGCATTCTGGTTTAGGTTGTCACTCAAAAAAGTTGGTGGAATTGTCGGGTAACATTCAAAAATGGCTTCTGGTGCACTTAGTGTATCGAGGACATTATCCCCTTCTTCTGGGAAATTTGCATGCCAAAGCCCTTTTGCAGCCATATGAAGCTATGATAGTAGAATTTGTGTTTTCCAAGTTGCAAACTGCCAACTAACTGCAATTTACACCAAATTTACTGCTTAATTTCTTTTGCACTAAAGGCAGTTAATTACTTGCAAACGCAATAGTAGAATGAAAAAGGATATATAACCAAAGTTTTATGGAAAAAATATGAGCTGAGTGAA
Source organism: Carex kokanica (assembly GCA_025461125.1). Classification (NCBI taxonomy): domain Eukaryota; kingdom Viridiplantae; phylum Streptophyta; class Magnoliopsida; order Poales; family Cyperaceae; genus Carex; species Carex kokanica. The sequence continues at coordinate 105,472 of JAJGRX010001268.1, forward strand.
TTTGCTATAAAAAGAAGTTGCAAATTATTTAGTTTTTCTCTTTTACTTGTAACAAAAATAGGACGAGAATAACAATGTCTCTAAGAATTAAGCTACCTGACAAGTAGTTTTGAGGGAAAAGGAAATGTTGAATTGTGCAGTCATTTACATTTAACATGATCTATATGATTTTCATTTGCAAACTGGCATCGCAGCCACAAATAAATAATGGATCATGATTACAGTAATTTCAGGTCGTTAAAATTTCCTTGAGACTTATACCAGTTATGTTTGTGTTGGTCTTTTTCATGTCAGTATACGTTGTAGTGTACAAAAGAAACTGAACTGATACATTAGTGGTATTCTCTAGCTTCCTTGGATAGGTTGCGGTATAATTCATTAAAGTCTAGGTCAGGTTTAATTAGATTTGAAGTTTTGGTCAGGGCTGGCATTGATGTGATTAAAGAATGGTGATGTCGGGTTCCAATGTTATGTTTTCGTTTAGTATTGAGCAAATTGGTTATGATTATTCGATTTTCTTACCATCCCAAGTTTGTTCAGATTAAAATCAAGAGATCAGGTATGAGGAAATTTCGACTAACATCGTAGTTTCATCACTCTGGAACGCAATAAATCTACTAGGAATTAGGGCATGTAATTATGCCATTACATGTCACATATGCCAAAATTTGGAAGGCTCCTTTGTAATTATGGGATTTATTTTAAGGTGGTTGGAATTGTAATAACTAATAACCCAGTTAGTTGCTTCACGTACTGTTAGTCGCGGTGCATGGATAATACTGGATCGATAATACTGGTTTAGTGACCTTTTGGTGTTAAAGATAACTGTTTAGCGTCCTTTACTGGATAAGACTGGTAGTATTGGCTACTATGGCTAACTAGCTTTACTGGATAACTATTTGGGAAAGCTTTTTCAATAAAAAGTAAAATGAGAATTCTATAATTTTAAAATGAGTATTAATAAAAAAAGTAATAAAACAGGTAAATTTGTAAGTTTTTGAAATTTAGAAATGTAAATATTATTTTATGAACTTTAGAGGGGGCAAATATGTAATTTCAATGTTTTTGAAGGGGTATACATGAAATTGCCCCTAATGAAAGAAAAAGTGATATTTTATATGTTTTGTTATGGTAATTAATATGTTAGAAGAATTCATTTCTTGACATATTCACTTTTTAAAGATAACAATTTCCATGGATAAAAGGTTCTTTCAAATATACCATGAAATTCATTGGAAGAACAAAAGTAGAGGGATATGGTATGGAAAGCCCGTACCAATCTGTGCCGTTGCAGCTCTACTTTCTCTGCTTTCTCTTCCTTGTATGTGATGCAGCTCTGCTTTCTCTATGTTATGAAGGAAGACCTCTCTCTTTCTCTCTGCAAATGGAATGGTGGGAATGAAGTGTAAAAAATTAACACAGATGGAAGGGGTTTGATAATTCCGAGAAAAGTTACCAAAAGGGTCAAAGATTGTATGCGCTTGGATTTGGATGCTCTACAATTATAAGGATCTAAAGTCTAAACGCACGGTACCCATCCCTGCTAGGCATAAATTTATATTCTTAAAACCAAATAAAGTAAGAGGACTTTGCAAGATAATTTGGTATTATCAAGAGAAATAATTATTTTATGAGAAATGGTGAAAATTGAATCTTTTGTATTTATTCCGCTCCCAGATAATAATTGCTGAAAAAAACAAAAACACATCAGGCCGCCAACTTTGACTCTTGACTTGTGAATAATTATGATGCTGATTGCTGATGTGATATTTTCGGAAATAAATCTGCTGTGATTCTTGTAACACTCCGGTAAGAGATAGTTTTCAAATATATATACACTTTGGATTTGTATATAATATTTATGAATTCCAAGGTTTAAATTATAAAAATGAAAACTTTAGAAGAAAAAAAATGATGTGGCATTTGTGTACAGGTGGCCCTCATGCATGAATAACCTCCACTCCTAAACCGACCTCCATGCACTGAATTCCTTAAATTGATTCAATCTCTTCTTTGATTAACATAAACCAAATGAAATAGGAAAAAAAAAAGAGAGAAAGAGGAAATGCGAAGGAAATTTAGAGAAAATAAAAAGAAATGTTTTAATAAAAAAGATATGATATGGAGTCTTGTTCGATTGGAATTCCGACTACGTCGTGTTGATTCTGAACAGTCGTTGCATCTTGAATTGGATTTCTGGACTAATTGCTATCAGGTAACCGGACTTCTCTATAATATGTGTTTTCGATTTGTTTGGTTGAATTGGATGTTTTAATTGGATATTGGATTATGATGCATATTTTAACGGGATAGCGGGTCTGAGGTTCGAATTTGATTGTGAAATGATATGATTGTGTGAAATGAAATGAGATCGATACTGTGTGACTTGTTTTACTGACGACCTAGACCCAGGTGCTATCATTGTTAAATATGCAGGCATAATTTGATGTGAATTTGTGTGGATTAATCCAGTCTGTTTGAATGGTTGTTTAAATAAGCCAATTATAGAGAAGCGCGTCGTTAAATAACCGGTTACTGAGCTTTGTAGCTTATTCCGTATTGTTTCTTTGTTTTTCTGTTTGCGACGTAGGTTGACGGGACGATGGATGGATGTCCGGATGCCTCTCTTGTCGCGATCCCGGCCCGGCGGCGGGGTTGTGACACGTTTCCGCCTCCGCCTCGGCCGGCTGCCGATCTCCGCCCCTGCTGCTCTTCTCTACTGTTTGACGCTCTCCCTCAAAACCCTAGAACACCCAGCGCTGCCTCATTCAGACCACCGCTGCTGCACCTCCACACTCTCTCTCAGCACCAAGAACTCGCTGATTTTGAGGCGGCTGTGAGGTAAGGCTCGATCCTTGGTACCGACCCTGGCCTCTACGATACCCGAATTGGAGTCTCTCTCTCGGAATGGAGAAAAAGAAAGAGAAGAGAGGAAAGGTGTCAGCAGCCCTATGCGGTGGTGACGAGAAGGGGACTAAGGTGAAGGAATATTCTCGGATTTGCTTGATCGCTTGCTCATGATTCTGTGGCCACTCCTCGAATGACTCAAATAGCTGACCAAGAATAACGGGCTTGATTTTGAGATACGTCGTGTCGTCATGAACAGGTGCAGATTTCGAGTTATTCTTAACCCCTTTCAACTAATTTTATTGATTGTTGATTGCTAGATTATAAGTGTTGATTTGGTTTGTTTGATTTGTTGATTGCTTGCTTATAATTGTTGATTTGGGTTGCTTGATTGTTATAGAGTAAGTATTGATCAATTATTGGGTAATGGTTCATGTTTGCAAGGCATGCATAATTAACATAGCATATGGGTATTGACCAAATATAAAGGGGACTGCATTGAAATTTATATAAATGGACTGCACTAAAATTAGTAGACTATGGAATAACATCCCCGCTAATTGGTTAACCAAATTGGGTTGCATGATGACACACTTTAGACAAGGTATTGTAATTTAGAATTGTATGCATAAGCCTCAAGTATGGTATTTAACAGTTTCTGTATCAATTTATGGGACTAGAGAATGACATGATTGAATCAGTTGATTTAATATTATTTGAAACAAGATTTGGTTTGCATGGTTACTATTTTCCTGATAATTGCTTGCTGATATCTAATTTGTTTGTCCTACTAAAGATATTTGTTATAGTTTTAAATTGTATGATATGAATGCATGAAATGTCTTAGGAAACATGATCATACTGTTCTGAAATTGATGCATGATTTGATATAATAATTCATATGGTTGGATCATAAGTTTGATTTAAGTGAACAGTGGCATGCATGATAAGAATGCATAGTATAATTTCTCATGAAGCATAACATGTAGTCATATGTGAAATTGATTGAATATTAAAATGGATACTTGACCGGTCATGTAGGCGCTGTCTTTTCGTGGTAGCGCATGACCGTGGTAATGTATTGATGGAATATTGAACTTGGAAACTTGACCGGTCATGTAGGCGCTGTCTTTTCGTGGTAGCGCATGACCGTGGTAATGTATTGATGGAATATTGAACTTGGAAACTTGACCGGTCATGTAGGCGCTGTCTTTTCGTGGTAGCGCATGACCGGGGTCATGTAGGCGCTGTATTCGTGGTAAGCGCGTAATTTTTGTTATGTAGGCGCCGTTAATTCGTGGAAGTGCATAACATAAATTGCGTAGGCACCGTATTCGTGGTAGCGCGTGATCCAGTTATGGTAGGCGCCGTTGATTCGTGGAAGCGCATAACTGAAGGCACATAGGCACCATATTCGCGGTAAGCGCACAATTTCAGGTTATGCGCATAACAGAAATTGTGTAGGCGCCGTATTTGTGGTAGCGCATTGTTCTCTCCAATTGGTAGATTAGAGAAACAGGTTTCAGTACAGACGGGCTGTACCTTTTAAAACCTTCGTATACTCTCGCTTAGGACCGCAAGTGCACAGTCCTAATCGTTCGTACAGTCGGGTATCGATCCACAGGGACGACTCAAATTCTGAATTTCGACTCAACCTAGTTAGGTACTAGAAGTTTGAAGTGGTGTTTGAGTTGTTTATATTTCCTAATCCAATCAACAAATGTAATAACAGAAAACGAAAGCAATTAAATGTTTGGTTTTGGACTACTGTAAAATAAAGGCGTTTCAAGGGTTTCAGACTTCATCCTCAACTTTGCTGCTCTGGACTTGTCACGCGACCCGCATACTTTCGTATGCGACCCTTGTGACGCGACCCGCGTGCTCTCACACGCGACCCGCGTAGCCCTCAAGCCACTCTGGACCCCTCACTCGACCCGCACACTCTCGTATGCGACCTTGTGACGCGACCCGCGTGGTCTTGGAGCTGATGCTGCATGTTTCTGATTCTGGTTGTTTAATTCGTGTAAGGCTCGATTGACCGTACCTAATGTTACTAAACCTCAACTCTCGTGTATTGGCTTAACAGACCTGGTACAGAATTGCAATTTCACCTTCTTAGGTTCAATTCAAACCTAAGTTCTCAATTCCGTTTACTAAAGGTATCCACGATCTTTCGACAAATGGAAATTTCACCTTTCGGCTACTATTGATCTCACCTCTCGGATCTTAGACCTACCTCAAATACTTAACCTAATTCACAAGAAACATCAAGGCCAAATTACAAAAAGAAATGCCATAAGCAATCAATAGTAGACAATCAAGAATCAATCAAGCAATTTAGGTCAAGCAATTTCAATTAATACAAGAATCAAGAAACACGAATAACAATTCAGATTCAAACAACATTCATTATCAAGCAAAGTTTTAGACTACATCTAAATCCCTCAAAACTAAAAGAATCTACTCAAGCATGATCAAAGATAAAAGAAAAGAGATAGAGAAGATGCAAATCATGATGAAGAGGAGAGGATCAAAGAGGATCAAGCTTCAGTCGAGATCTTGGCCGAATTCCACCTTTGCTCCAGATCTTCTCCCTCTCTTCCTCCTCTGCGCGCCAAGGCTCCCTCTTCAAAACTTCCGATCTCTCTGTCTCTGTGAAATGAATTATGGATCTGGATCCCTTTAAATCGCGCAGGCCCAGCTGTATATATAGAAATCTTACTGGGCTTCAATTGGGCCTGGCGCAGTTAATTCGACGCGACCCGCATGGCTTCGGATGCGACCCGCGTCGGGTTGGGTCTGGTGCGCGCTGTGAGGGTCGCGTCTGAGGTCGCGCTGGGCTGTGATGCGACCCGCGTCAGGTGGGACGCGGCCCGCATGGAGGATGTCAGAACTCTGCTCTTTTGCTTGTTTTCGCCCATTTCCTGCAAAGTTATAACCAAACTGCAGCAGTACCATATTCTATCGATATTTCAATGTAAACAGTGCAATTTAGTGATTCAAAACATCATTTCTGATTTGGAAATGGGTCGAAACAATAGATCTAATAATGAGACATCACGCATGACCCGTAGTCAGATGAGTGTTGAATCTGGATCGCAAGATAGAAATGCTAAAAGACTTGCTTTACAAGAACAATTGTGCATTAAATAAGATTCATGAGCATTTTTAGTATTTGATATAATATGTTAGAAATTCATGCATGTTTGAATTTATAATCAATCTAATTGCGTGAGCATTGCATTTGGGTAACTATATCAGATCATATGCATGGAAAAAGATTAAATTTTGTTTCAAGGTTTCTCTTAAGGTTGCTGCAGTTATTATTATTACTTCTTAATTATTTATTTTGCTTGATCATTAATGTTGCTCTTTTATAATTATGCTCGGTGTGGCTTTGGTTTAGTTGGTTGGGTCTTAGAATAACTCGACTGGAACTGAATACCGCACTGGGAGATTTTCAATCTCTCATATTTCCATTTCGGTGGGTTCCAGGTACAAAGCACAAGACACAAAAATGAGATGTTGAACTAGAGGACTGTGACATGCCACAAAGATGAGTCTTTGGTTTACTTAAAATAGATCTGTTATGGTATTTCGATTGTATTTTATTGTACCGTAACAGGTTTATTTTCCAATTGTTTGTTACATGTAAATTTCGAAACTTAAAAGAAAGGTTTATTCATGTATTGTGGGCCTTGTATTTGTCATTGGTAATGTATGTATATATATTGTGTATGATTATGGAATCGCCTTGCGCTAATGAGCGCGGCGGGTTGTATGCCCTGTTGTCGGGGTGTTACAACTAAAGTGATACCAAAATTGTCACAACCCCGCCACCGGGCCGGGATCGCGACAAGAGAGGCATCCGGACATCCATCCATCGTCCCATCAACCTACGTCACAAACAGAAAAACAAAGAAACAATACAGAGTAAGCTACAAAGCTCAGTAACCGGTTATTTAACGATGCGCTTCTCTATAATTAGCTTAATTAAACAACCATTCAAACAGACTGGATTAATCCACACAAATTCACATCAAATTATGCCTGCATATTTAACAATGATAGCACATGGGTCTAGGTCGTCAGTAAAACAAGTCACACAGTATCGATCTCATTTCATTTCACACAATCATATCATTTCACAATCAAATTCGAACCTCAGACCCGCTATCCCGTTAAAATATGCATCATAATCCAATATCCAATTAAAACATCCAATTCAACCAAACAAATTGAAAACACAGATTATAGAGAAGTCCGGTTACCTGATAGCGATCAATCCAGAAATCCAATTCAAGATGCAACGACTGTTTAGAATCAACACGGCGTAGTCGAAATTCCAATCGAACAAGACTCCATATCATATCTTTTTTATTAAAACATTTCTTTTTATTTTCTCTAAATTTCCTTCGCATTTCCTCTTTCTCTCTTTTTTTTTTCCTATTTCATTTGGTTTATGTTAATCAAAGAAGAGATTGAATCAATTTAAGGAATTCAGTGCATGGAGGCAGTACTACAAAAAAAGATATTATACACGGACAATAATGGAGGAGCTACACGGATTTTCTACTGTGTTTAAATCTAGGGTGTACGAATAATTCAATAACTACACACGGACTTTTGCCCGTGTACAATTTCAACGATTCTACACGGATAACTTCACAAACAGCCATATAAAAAGACCAGAATGTGTCACTCTCCATGTTACCGAGCTACATGGATATCCCAAAACAACCGTGTAGGATTCTTTTTATACACGGACATTTAACTAAAAAACCGTGTAGGTTTACTTTTCTACACGGACATTTAGTTAAATGTCCATGTAGCTCTCCTCTTTCTACACGGATATTTAACTAAATGTCCGTGTGGCTCTACTTTTTTCTACACGGACTTTAGTTAAATGTCCGTGTAGAAAGAACATTTTTTTTTTGTATTTTTTGTTTTTGGGCTAGCCTCCAGTTTTGCTAGCCAGTTTTGTTACAGAACCAAAATTCGTATAACAAGAAATTCATATTTTCCAGATTACCAAGAAATCCATATTTTCCAGATTAGCGAGAAATCCATATGCAATAAATTATACAATATTCATATACACTAAATTATGCAAAATTATGGAAATCCATATTGAGCATTACAAAATTTCATTCGAAACCACCTTGCCCACACACACCTGATATCGTCGATCTGCTCCTTGGTGTAATGCGGTTCCTTTGGCACATTCTACAATTACAATTTGGTATTAGTTAGTAACAAGAAAAGGTAGATGAAATACAGTTGCAAATATCAATTGCTATTATATAGGAACAATTAATATGAATTACATACCGCTTTTGGTAATTGGAATTGTATTCTTTCGACAAAGTCAAACATGAAAATCATCGTGTAATAAGCGCATTCCCAACTCTCCAACTATTGCAGGCCCTGAAATTTGCATTTAGCGGCCTATGTTAGAATGACAATATTTTTTTAGACAATATATGAAATTATAAATTTATAGTGTGCTCACCAGCAACCACTTCCAACTCAACTTGGTTTTCTGGTGCTTGTTATGCAATCCTCCCTCTTTAACATATTTCTCAAAAGCCCTTACAAAATTGAGTGAATGTTTATAGCAATTTTATAATTTGATATAATTCAAACCAATTAAATTATTATTGCTTACTTATTGACATAAGAGAAGATATATTTGCACTTGTTAGCTATGATATTTCCTTTGGGCTTACAATAATCAACGATTATGCTCGTATTTAGGTAAGCACAATGATAATCAAACACCAGTGTTTGCTGTGGGAGGATAAAAATTAAAGAACTTTAGCATATAATAGTGACACGAGTGTTTGCTAATATGAACAATACATAAGCTAAGGTTAGAATTAACCTCTGGTGGTATGGCACGATAATGAATTTCTTCTCCTCCTCCATAGCACGATGCAGTGCTGGACACATGTACTTGATAGTCATATCCGAATAACATCTCAGGAACATGGAACTCACTCTCTCGAGGTCCAGAAATATGCACAAGTTCTTCCTTTGTACCATCTCATTATAGTTTCGGATTAGCTTCCTGAAAACTCATCATTTTACATTAGAATATATATTTGAGTTGTATACAATAATGAAAATAATTTTGGGTCACTAACATGAGGAAAATGGTGATGAACGACACATCGAGCCATCTATCGGATGATGAGTGGTGGAGAATGTCCTTGAAGTCTTTGAACGACATAATGAGAACCCTGCCTTCGTGTAGAAACATCCCAGGTGGGACAGGGATGATGATATCCTTCATGCCTTCGGGTGCCGACATCAATCGGTCGTGGAGAAGGCACAAATCACCGGGCAAACGGCTGTATTCTTCTTCCGTGACCATAGGACGGTCTGGTGATCCTGGCGCGTTAGCCCCGATATCGCAAGCCACAACAGTCCATACCGGTGACATCATCTCCTCGTGTCTGCATTAAAATTAACATATCTTTTTCAAGTATTTGAAAAAGAATGATTTGAATGTAACAAAAGAAATGGATTATTTAGAGATTACCTGATGCAAAATAATATGACTCCTAGGCCATTGGACAAATGAATTCCGAGCATCATCAAGAACAAACATATCGCTGGTAGGGGCAGGAAGAGGTACGCGCCCCCATCCCTCCACGACTAAGTCAACCTGCACGCATGCATGGTCGGGCCTGAGCTGAGCATGGTGTACACTTGGGGCTCCTGGAAGTACAACGCCTGTAGCAACGGTCAGAGGAACACTACCCTGCCACAGGACGAGGTCGCATGCTCTGGGGTCCTGCAATTATCAAAAAGTTGTTACTTTTTAATGGTGCGATATTGTCTAACAAGGTTACAAACAGGTATTAATTACCTTTAGACTATAAAACAGTAGTGATTACCTTTAGATTTTCCAAATCATCTAAGGCCCAAGTCCCGGATGCTTGGCTACTTCGTCGAACTCCCGGCGAAATAGGAGGTGGTTGCTCGGATTGCTGCGCAAGAGATGAAAACCGGTTCAACAACCTTGATTCCATCTCAGCCAGCTTTGCGTCGTACTCTTTGCTGACCTCCGCGCGTACCTGCGCAACTATCTCATCTTTATTTACTTTGGCACAAGGTTTTCTTAGAGGTTTTTGTCCCTCAACTCGGAACACCTCCTTCCAGCCCCTGTAGGCCCCTACACCCCTTGCCCTGCCCGTGTGTTCTGGATTCTCGAGCGCTGCGGCCAAGGAATCATTTTGTCATTCGACCGTCCGGGCACCCGAATTGACCTCTTGCTCCACCTCCAACTGTTAATAGAAAAATTAGTTATAGCAAAAGACCAAGTGATGTACATTCAGAGTTATAATTTCGTTTGAATGACACAAAGTTATAACAAAGGACTCTTACCATTCTCTGAGCCATGGGTTGCAATTTCTCTGGGAGTACTATCCTCCCGTCAGCGGTTAACTCGGATCTATCCACGAACCAATCTTGGCCCCTAGGATTTTGGATCCTAACCACGGGTGAGTCGGAATCTTTGTTTTGCTCCAATACTGTCCTCCACTCTGCCGACTTACCCTCGGAACCACCTGACCCTAAATGGTGCGGATACTTGTTCATGGCAGCGATCTTTCTGCCTTCGGCACTTTTTTTCTTCACATGTGCAAGAAAATCAATTAGTTTTAGGAAAATAATTGAAGATCGAGAAAAAACAAAAACTACTTTGGAAAATGTTATATACCTTGAACTCTTCTGTGGACTTCAAAGCTTGAAACTCCTCCCACACCTCTTGTGTTAGCCAAGAATAGTACCCTACCGGATTTCTCCCTATCTCCATGAAATCTGTCTTCAGCGTGCTCTTGAATTGCTTCCAACCTTCGTTCATTATCCTCAGAGTCTTAGCCTTTGGGGGTATCACTCTCGATGTTCCACTGAGCCTGATTGACACCAAATTCACTGTATTTAATTTCATGTACAACAATGAAAATAAAGTAAAGAGTTGTTCGATACTTTACTTTCACCATGTTCCACCAGTCGTTCTTCTCCTCTTTATCAAACTTATTCCAACTCTCTACAAGGATACTTGCCTTTCGCTTCACCAAATTGCAACACCAATTTGAGTACGCTATTCGGTTTGGACCTTGCGCACGCCTGTCTTCCGTGAACCGGATTTCCAACTGCTTCTTCTCGGACGTGCTTGTGTACATTGTCGGACCTCTTTTCCTTCTTTCTGATGAGGCAGTAGCTTGCTGATCCTCTTCTGCCATCACATCTATGTGCTCACCCTCAACCGACATGGTTCTGCCATACAAAGAAATATTAAAAGAAAGTAATGGACCTATGTGTAAAATAGTGAGGAAACAGAGAAATAAAATGCAAAATGAACACCACAATTAAATGGAAGACTTCAAAACACACAACATGGACATTAATTTCATATTTTTCTGATTTTTTTTCGATTTTATATAAATTTCCAAAGTTCAGCCTCTCAAAATGAAAATTCTGCACCTTTAAATAGCAGAAAATATGAATTAAAAAGCTGAACTTTGAAAAATCATATAAAATTGAAATATAATCAGAAAAATATGAAATTTGTGTCCATTTTGTGTGTTTTGGAGTCCTCTATCTGTTGGTCAAGTCATAAATCTGTTTTGGCCCCCGCATTGATCTGCACTGATCAATTTACCAACAGAGGTCATTTTGGCCGTTTGGAGTACATACATACATACCATCTATAATCAATTAGACCTAATCAATTTAGTTAATAGGTTTTGCATACATCCACCATAATTTAGATAAAACAGTAAAATCTGTAAAATCTGTTTTGAACTTCGTAAAATCAGTTTTTAAATCAAAACAGAAAAAAATAAAACAGAAAACATGAAGCAGATTTTATATAAAACTGAAAAACTAATTTTAATTAAAACTGAAAAACTAATTTTGATTTTTATTATAACAGAAAACAGAAAATATAAAAATTATAACTTTGTTAAACCCTAACTCGGCCAAAATCAGTTTGGTGTGGTGGCAGTGGAAATACAACAGATTTTTCTGTGTTTATTAAAAAAGAAAAACTAATTTTATGTAAAATCTGTTTTGAACTCGGGAAAATCAACAACCCGAACTCGGCCAAAATCAAAGAAGTGAAGAGTACTTTACCGAGAGAGGTGATGTGTATTTTTGGTATTGGATTATGGGTCAATTTGTAATATACTTTTCACTTTAAATTTATAAAACCTTAATACACAATGATAGATTGGTTGCAAGCATACAACCTATCCTTGTAGTAAAATAGGTATCGATCCAAAGATAACGGGAGAAATTATTTTCTACTAAATAATTAATTCTAAAATGATTCAAATAAAGTAAATAGGGGGTTTTTGTTGTAAACTAAAATTGTGGATTCAATACCCGAATTGGAGTTGAAACAAGACAAAACAATTCTAAACAAATAATAAAAACGAGTTTGTAATCAAAGAGATGGAATCTATGGGCTATCGGCTCTCAATCCCTTGATCAAATTCACACTTACTTGGTTTCTAAATTCATGTTTGTAATTTTGGGATTTCTAAACCTAATATGTCAAGAAGGGTCACTTTCGTGAATTAATGACGTGTCTAGATAGTTCGGATTTCACAATTAAGTCCTTCACCCTAATTATCTAGACCTTAAGCACATGTTTAGCCTAATTTATTCCTAAATATCGACACTTCACGATTAAGTTCTTCACGCCAAAATTCGGTTCAATTTTAGGGATCCCAATCGAATATAAGGCTTCACGATTAAGTCCTTCACCTCAATTCAACCATTGTTCTTGTGGTTCCGGACTAAGAAATAGATTTGGTCATTTCTAATCTCAATCCTAGAGTTATTCATGCAAGTTATTTGGTTCTATCAATTCTTTGATCCTAACACCTTAAGTTGGTTAAACCTAAGCGGGACACTAATTAATAAATCGCAAATCACAAAAGTACATGAATAATTAAATTAACAAGATCAATCAAGCATCAAACAATCATTATCTAGAACAAATATCCAAGTAAGCACAAATCTAATACAAGTTCATGATTTTAGCCTAAGCCCCTAGAGAGGAATCTAGCCTCTCATGGGTGCACTAACATCCAAGAGATACAAAAGAGAAAAATGACTAAAAACTTAGATAAACAAATAAGAGAATAGAATACACCAATCTCCTAATTTGCCGCTCCTTGTCTTCGGTATTTGCTCGCTCGAATCAGCCTTTAATCCTTCAATCCAAAAGTCTTTGATTTGTGGAGAAGAGGGAATAAAAAATGGAGAAATTTCGAAAAATAGAACCTAGGAAAAAGATGGAAGAAGAGATCCCCTTCTCCTGCTGCCTCCTGACTATTCTATAGCAATTTTTGTAACTTTGGAAGCAAGTAAACAAGATCTGGAAGTGAATCGGGCGAAGTTGGCAATAAAATCTGTCGAAATCTAAGCTGGTGCGGCCATTGATGTGGCTGAACAAAATTCTACATTCCGAATTTGGATTTGTTTCCTTCATGAAAGTTGTAGATATTTTTGTCCTGGTTCTGTCAAGCTTTGATTCACCCAAATCGGAGTTCTTATGACCAAGATATGGCCAAAATACAAATTGTATGTCGGCAGCTGTAATTCTATGCGACCCATTGTGCGGCCCGCACGAAATTCTTGTACAGGCCGCAAAACTCTCTGGATTTCTGTGAAACTGAACTTCAAATGGGCATAAATCATCATCCGTAACTTCGTTTTCAGTATTCTACCACTTTTCGAAAAGCTTGCGGGAAGATCTACAATTTGCTCTATTTCCTATAATTTAAATAGACTTTGGCAGTAACTTGGTTCTTGGCATATTTTAACACAAATTTACACTAAAATACATTGACTTAGTTTTTTAGGTTAAACCTTAATCAAAAGTATATATAATTGAGGCTTATCAAAATCCCCCAAGCTTAATCAAAAGTATATATAATTGAGGCTTATCAAGAGGAGAGGGTGGACCGGAGAGGTGGCAGAGGACCGACAATGGCGGAGTGGACCGGAGTGGTGGCAGTGGCCGGAGAGATTTTGGAGTTTTTGGAACTCAAATGGCGTGCGGCTAATGAAAATTTAGAAGAGAAAGGACTTTTGAATTATATTTTTAACTCTTTCTACACGGATTATTAAGTTAACCACCGTGTACAATTTTTCTTTCTACACGGACAAATAAGTAAATGTCCGTGTACAATTCCCCTTTCTACACGGACTTTTAGTTAATAGTATGTGTAGCTCTCTGCCCTTTATACACGGTTTTATAGTTAAATACGTGTACAATGACTATTTATACACGGACTATTAACTAAAAGTCCATGTACAAAATGTTCAAACATATTAAATTATGTTTCTTTTTATTTTTTATATTATTTAAACTAATAATAAATTAACTAAAATAGTATATCACATCTAATATTTAAAACTTATACTAATATTAACTAATACCCGGTTTTTTTTATTATTATTAATATTTGAACTATAGACAATTAAAATTTGAACTATAGACATTTAATATTTGTACTAGTAATTAAAAACTAATACTAATATTTTATATTTTATTTTTATTATATAATATCTTAACTAATATTTTGAAAACTAATACTAATATTTGAAATAGAATTTTGTACCATTATTATAAAAAATGAACTAACATTTGAACTAGAGAAATCTAATATTTGATATTTGAACTACAAATATTTTATTCGTAATATTAATATTCCTACTAATATTTTATTTTTTATTTCATTATTTAAGAATTCACTAATATTTTAAAAACTAATACTAATATTTGAAATAGAAATATTTTATTTTTAATATTTAATATTTGTACTAATATTTAAAATCTAATAATAATATTTGAACTAGAAATGTTTTATTATTACAAAGTTGTTTCTAAAAAAGAAATATTACAAGTTTAAATTTTAAACAAAAAATAAATATTACACACCAGCTTTTTTTTTCCTTTCTCTCTTTTTTTTCTCCTTTTCAACAGTACTCTCGGCCCATAATCCTTCATTGTGGTCGGATCGCATGTAGTTTGCTCCGTCGTTTTCTTCAATTGTTGCTACCTTAGGTTGCATATCGGCACAAAATGGAGGTATTTCGTCGAACTGGACATACTCTTCTTCATCGACGACATTTTCTACCCTGACAATCCTTTTTTTTTCGGATAGGACGACGCTCCACCTATCATCACTCGGGTCAGTGACATAAAATACTTGGGTGGCTTGCTTGGCGAGTATAAATGGATCATCAACATACCCAACTTTGTTAAAATCAACGGGTGTGAACCCGTCGTTATCAACTTTAACACCCCAGTCTTCGACCCATTAACACCGAAACAAGGGAATGCTCAGGCGAGGATTGTAAACGAGCTCCCAAATTTCTTCAATGACGCCATAATATGATCTTGATGCTATTACAGCCCGGCCATCTCCAGATCTACTGAATTCTTGAGACATCGCCACCAACGTCACCCCACTATTTTGCATTGTGCTCTTCTCACTTTGCCGTTTAGTGTAAAAAGTATAACCGTTAATTTCGTATCCTTGGAATGTTTTGACAACAATTTGGGGTCCTTCACCTAGCAGTCTAACAATTTTAGGTACGGGATGTGACTTCACTCTTTCTTTCAGCTATCTTATAAAAGAACGATTATGCTCGTTAGTAAGCCACTTTTGACTTCTCGTGTAGTTCTATTGTTGAAGGATTGTCATGTGCTCATCTATGTAGGGAGCAACATCTGTCATGTGTTGTAGTACAATAAAATGTGCCTTCTGTAGATCATTTATATCAACAACTACGGCTCTCAACCCAACTGTCCTGACTCCTTGGAGCCTTCCCTCATATCGAGATTTCGGAACGCCAATAGGATCCACACCGGCCATGTAGTTGGTGCAAAACTCAATCACCTCTTATGTGGAATATCCTTCTATAATGTTACCTTCGGGCCGATGTCAGTTCCTCACGTACTTTTTCAAGATGCCCATGTATCTCTCGAATGGATACATATACCACAGGAACACGGGACCACAGATTTGAATTTCTCTCACAAGATGAACAGCAAGGTGAACCATAACATCGAAATAAGATGGCGGAAAATACATCTCAAGTAGGCAAAAAATAACGACGACCTCCCTTTGCAAAGAGTCCAATTTTAGAGGGTCTATCACTTTGGAATTGATTGCATTGAAGAAAGTACAGAACTTCGTAATGGTTTCTCGAACCTCCTTTGGTAAAATTCCCCGAATTGCAACAGGAATCATATGTGTCAGTAAAACATGACTGTCGTGGTATTTCAGACCAAGCAATTTCAGGTCCTTCTTCGACACCAGCTTCTTAATATTTGAGGAATACCCCGATGGGACTTTAATACTATGAAGGCATTCACAAAAGCTTGCTTTCTCTTTCTTCGACATTGTGCACAGTGCGGGGGGTAGGTACGTGCGCTTCCCTTTCTCCTGCGGTGCAAGCTCGGGTTGTATTCCCATTTCTACCATGTCTTTCCGAACTTTAATACCATATTTAGTCTTTCCCTTAATGTTCAATAGTAAATCAATCAAACTGTCGCAGACATTTTTTTCAACATGCATGACATCTATGCAATGTCTCACTTCTAAAAATTTCCAGTACGGTAGCTCCCAAAATATGGACCTTTTTTTCCAAATATTCTTTGGTGGTGTTTCGGCACATTTTCCAAAAATAACATTAAGGTTTTTTACCCGATTGAAGACACTATTCCCGTCTAATGGACGACGGGCCACTCCAAGCTCAATTTTCCCGTTTAATGCTCTCTTCTTCTTACGGTATGGGTGATTAACATGAAGAAACCTACGATGCCCAATGAAAACATTCTTCTGACAATTTTTCAGCCTCAGCACCTGCGTGTTATCTTCACAGATAGGGCACGCTTTTGCTCCTTTACAAGTGTAACCCGATAAATTCATGTACATGGGGAAATCATTTACTATGCAAAACACCATGGCCCGCACTTGAAATACCTCTTTGCTGTAGGTATCCCAGACTGGGATGCCACCACGCCACAATTTCTGGAGGTCCTTAATTAATGGTGCAAGATACACATCTATGTCATTTCCGGGTTGCCTGGGTCCTTGGATTAGTAATGACATCATTATATATCTGCGTTTCATGCACAACCAAGGAGGAAGATTATAGATGGATATAAGAACTGGCCAAGTACTGTGCCGACTGCTCAAGCTTTCAAACGGACTCATTCCATCTGTGCTCACCACAATCCTAAGGTTTCTCATTTCGGAACCAAATTCTTTGAAGTGTCTATCAATGTTTCTCCACTGAGGAGAATCGGCTGGGTGCCTTAGTTTACCGTCTTTTTTGCGCTCTTCTTCATGCCAACGCAATAATTTCGCATCCTTGGAATTCGCAAACAACCGTTTGAATCTCGGTATTATCGGCAAATACCACAACACCTTAGCCAGAGGTCGGCCCTTTTTGTCCTCGTTACAATCATCAGTACTGTCCTGGTCCTTACGTTTATACCATGAAACACCGCATTTAGGACAAACATGCATGATCTCGTACTCATTACGGTACAATACACAGTCATTCGGACATGCATGTATTCTTTCAATCTTCAACCCCATTGGACATATCAATTTTTTCGCCTGATATATTGTACCGGGTAACTCGTTGTTATCTGGGAGCATTTCTCGTAAAAGCTGTAATAAGGACGTGAAACTCTTATCGCTCCAACCATTGTCTGCTTTTAAGTTTAATAATTTCAACACAGCTGACAGTTTCATAAATTTGGTACCACTAGTACAAAAAACCCTTTTACTGACTGTTAAAATACCCCTACACCGACTGTTATTGAGGCGTCAGTGATGGCGCCGTAAGTATAGGTATATCTATACTGACGGGTAAATAACAGTCAGTGTAGATACCCAACACTGACTGTTTTTTAACAGTCAGTGTAGATAACCAACACTGACGATTTTTTTTTAAAAACAGTCAGTGTAGATAACCAACACTGACGGTTCTTTTTAAAAAACAGTCAGTGTTTGATATCTACACCGACTGTTTTTTCAAAAAAACAGTCGCTGTTGGGTGTCTACACCGACTGTTTTTTCCAAAAAACAGTCGCTGTTGGGTGCCTACACCGACTGTTTTTTCAAAAAAACAGTCGCTGTTGGTTGCCTACACCGACTGTTTTTTTGAAAAAACAGTCACTGTTGGGTGCCTACACCGACTGTTTTTTCAAAAAACAGTCACTGTTGAGTACCAATACCGACTGTTTTATTGAAAAAACAGTCGGTGTAGGTCTTAAAAACAGTCGTTGTTGGTTTTATAATCGTCGGTGTTGGTATAAAATTTTGGCATGATTCTGTTTGTATCGGGGCTAGCCTCCATATATTTGCTAGCAATATATTACTGTTCGAACAGCTTGACATTAAATAGGCATGCAATAATTTGAACAACATAAACAAAAGACAACACAATATAAACAACATAACATATTCACAAAAGACAACATAATCAAGTTCAATTAAGAAATACATACATTAGGAAAAACATCAAATTGTGTAGTGACTAGGTCTTGCATGTGTTTCATGACGTAAAATCCACACACCTTGCCACCTTCTTGCCTAGGGCTCTGAAATGTTCCATTTAAGTAAAATGAATAATTAACATTTTGTAGCTACAACAGATTAAATTAAGTAAAAGAATTTGAAAAATATAAGACAAAATAAAAGCCTTATGACAACAGCTATACATTTCTACTTTGTAATTTGCATGAATATTGTACATATGTTATATGCATCAAGAATCAGCCAAACAATTTATACTTTGTAATTCATTTCATAGTCTCTTACTATACATTTCTACTTTGTAATTTGCATGAATATTGTACAGATGTTATATGCATCAAGAATCAGCCAAACAATTTGTAAAAAGAAGCACCTAAAATCGATAGCTACTACTCAAGGCAAAATATACACAGGTTGCACTGACTCCAGTATCCAGGTCAGAATTTTTTTTTTTGTACTGTTCCAGTTATTTGGATTTTTGAATAAATTACAGAACCAACTATCTAATTTCTTAGAAAATCTTTCATAAACTATCTATGAAATTTTCTATGGTCACCCCATCATGTAAAAATGAAAACCATTGTAAGCTGATCTTTTTCATTATAAAAAAAAAAAAATAGAAGTAAGAAGTGGCTTATAGGTTCTCCATAGTTTTAAGTTAATTCAAACTATTTTTTTTCAGGAATTAGATGTGACAATAAACAATAGCATTGAGATCTGTGCACCAGAGAAAAGCTGGAAATTACGAAAGCAGCCTATAAATTCGATTTCCACTCACATACTAGGCCAAGAAATAAGACTACTATTTGGTACCAGACAAAATAAATGAGAATTTGTTTATTTACCAGGATTTACTCCACTGTGATTGTGATGGTTGCTGCCTTCTCCAACCACACCTTGCTCCTGGCAAACGCTAAAATTTACAAATGTCACAAAAAAATAATTAAATGAAACTAAGTTGAATGTAATTTAACATCATTCAACAATTTGAACAATTTATGATGAAAAATATACCTAGAAGGCAAAGCAGGGATTAAATCCATCTTTCTCTTCTTGTTCTTCTTTTTTTGTGGTGCTTCCTCGTCACTACTTGATTCATCATAAGAAGTTGAAGGATTATACTCCTCTATATGCATATCTGCAATTACATAATTTAATAGTTCAACTTATAATTTCAAATGAAACCCCAAACCCAAATCCAGCTCTCTAAATTAATTCACAAAAGAAAAAAAAAGATTTGGTACCACTATGATTTTGAGGGCTGCTGCCTTCTCCAACAACACCTTGATCTTCGCTCGGCATTTCAACTCGGCATTTCAACAAGGGTCTAATGTAGTAAAGACTAACATTAACTTTGTATAAACAAATAAATAACACACAGCAGAAAACCTTCCTTTGTATAAACAAAATTAATTAGACACTAGGTCAAAAAAATGATCTTTTCAGTGTGATATCAATTATTGCACAAAATATAGATCATGTCCATTAAATGATCTTTTCAGTGTGACACTGCATCAAGCATGCCCCCATATACCCCCATATATATGCAACATAACTGAGATAATTGAGATAGTGGAGAACAAATATAGGACCACATGAGTTTTTGTAATTTGAGCTGTCCAGTTTTAAAAGTAATTTGAGCACAGTGAAAAAGTACTTCAATAATAACTGTACTGGTATTGTTATAGTTGAGATTTCTATAGCGAAACAATCATTTAAATACAATTAGATAAAATCATCCCTATCAACCATTTAAATAGTTCAGATTTCTACATAAATCATCCCTATCAACCATGTTTTTAACCTTATTTTCAAATTCTTCGATAAAAAGTTTCTCCTCAGATTTGTGCGATTTAGGTGATGAAAAGTATGAATTTGACTCCAATTAGATAGATAAGTAATAGAATTGGACAAATTGTTTCGATATACTCGTAATGTGGTAAGAGTTAAACCAGTTGTAATACCACGCATAATTCGAAGTAAATTGGTGATTGGAAATGTGTATCCCAGCTCATAATCATTCGGCAAAAAAAATACTCAATAAAAAAGATGTACCAGTCCAGTACAATTCCATTGAAATAAGCCAAATAAAACAGAAAAGATGTACTAGTGATGCAGTTCAGGGTACTGGTCGGGTACCCTGGCAGGGCGAGGCAGCAGCGCGGAGGAGCGGCTTTGTGCTCGGGGCGAGGCAACGGCTTTGTGCTCAAGGCGGAGGCGGAGAGAGACAAAAGGTGTGCTCAAGGCAGAGGCGGCTTTGTGCTCAAGGCAGAGGCAGCTTTGTGCTCAGCGCGGAGGCGGAGAGAGACAGAAGGGAAGATAATGTGATTTCGAAATGTGGAGGCGGAGAGAGACATAAGGGGAGAAAATGTGATTTCGAAATGTTGGGAGGGTTTATCGCGAGGGAAATGAAAATTATAAGGGGACAAAAGATTCGCGCGTCTAAGGAAAATTACAAGGAGCGAGGGGATAAAAATCACTGGCGGTTCGAAAACCAACCGTCAGTGAATGAATATAATCACTGACTATTTTTTAAAAAAAGGGTCAGTGTAGGGTATGCAACACTGACTGTGTTTTTCAAAAAAGGGTCGGTGTAGGTATGACCAACACTGACTGTTTTTTTTAAAAAAGGGTCGGTGTAGGGTATGCAATACTGACTGTTTTCTTCAAAAAGGGTCAGTGTAGGTATGAGCAACACTGACTGTTTTTAAAAAAAAGGGTCGGTGTAGGGTATGTACAACACTGACTGTTTTCTTAAAAAAGGGTCGGTGTAGGTATGAGCAACACTGACGCTTCACCTAAAAACAGTCAGTAAAGGTATCAACACTGACGGTTCCGTAATAAAAACAGTCAGTGAATCCAAAATTACAAAAAAATAACAATAAAATCAACATAAAAAAGTTTTCAATCAGACCGTTCATTTTCACACGGGAAATCAACGGTCGATTTGCAGTCAAATCATTTCAAATCTTTTTTAAAATGATCAAGAGAGAACATTGAACATAACCAACATAAAAGTTTGGAAGTTTTATTGTGTATGAGCTTTGATTCAACACGAAGTGTTTATGGCCATACAATGCTTCAATTTTCGATCAACTATATGGATGGGTAAATAAAAACAAATTTTGATCAAACTTGGATGCAAGACAATAAATGCAGTGCTCTTTAATTTAAACAGTTTCAATCGACCCACGGACGACATATTTTTGTGCGTCTTCATTAGCTCATAAAACAAGAGTTTATGTTTCATGTTCATGCATAGAAGATGTGAGTCATATATGCAACATGCATGTAATGCTATATAATTTAATGTGTTCAAATCATTTAATTAAGCAATAAACATGTTATAACATATTATTGTATAAATATTACTAATATAATTTTCATTACAAAATATTTTCTAAAATTAAAGTCAAAATTTGATGTTAATTGCCAAAATTTCACTCATCACGTAAATTACTAATCATACTTATTAAATAGAATATGTTCATTCTAATAAACAAGCATTGCAATTTTTCGATGGAACAATTAATTAGTAATTTATTGTTTTAGATTATTAATTCCATCATTAACAAGCTTTTAAACACGATATATACAACGAACGTCTTACCATATATAATTTCAATCCTATTTAATGAATAACAACGATAAAATACTTATTGCATCTATAAATTAAATTTAAAGAAATAAATTTAATTATTAAATATCTTACAAAATATACACAATGCATAAATTTTTATTCTCAAATAGTTATACATTTTTATTCTCAAATAAACTTAATTATTGCTCAACACTGACTGTTATTAAATAGAAGGGTCGGTGTAGGTTATGAGCAACACTGACGCTTCCCTTGAAAAAACAGTCAGTGTTTGTGAACTGATCAACACTGACGTTTTATCAATAAAAGGGTCGGTGTAGGTATGAGCAACACTGACTGTTTTTTTTTAAAAAGGGTCGGTGTAGGGTATGTGCAACACTGACTATTTTCTTAAAAAAAAGGGTCGGTGTAGGTATGACCAACACTGACTGTTTTTTTTTAAAAAGGGTCGGTGTAGGGTATGAACCAACACTGACTGTTTTCTTAAAAAAAGGGTCGGTGTAGGTATGAGCAACACCGACTGTTTTTAAAAAAAAAGGGTCGGTGTAGGGTATGAACCAACACTGACTGTTTTCTTAAAAAAAAGGTCGGTGTAGGTATAAGCAACACTGACTGTTTTTTTTTAAAAAGGGTCGGTATAGGGTATGAACCAACACTGACTGTTTTCTTAAAAAAAGGGTCGGTGTAGGTATGAGCAACACTGACGCTTCGCTTAAAATAACAGTCAGTGTTGGTGAACTGCTCAACACTGACGGTTTTTCAATAGAAGGGTCGGTGTTGCTCATACCCTACACCGACCCTTTTATTAAGAAAACAGTCAGTGTTGGTTCACTGACGGTTATTTACAATTGAACAGTCAGTGTTCAAGTTCTTCTTAATTACGATTTTTCCACGTAGTCTCTACACCGACTGTTACATATTAAAACAGTCAGTGATTGAGGGTCAGTGAAGGGGTTTTTTGTACTAGTGTACACCCGAGATACAACTGCTTTTTGGAATCATTAGACAAATTTTGGAATTTATCATAATTTTTATCACTAATTTCATCTTCCGCATCACGAAACATTTCCTCCAGATTTTCAATAAACTCGTGTTCTACATTTTCACCAAAATTCATCTCCAGCTCATCATCGTCGTTTCCGGGTTCAACATTATCAAAAATTTCGACATCCTCTTAATCCTCGTTCCAATCAAGTTCAAAATTATCAGAAATTTCTACATTCTCATCATTCAATTCACAACGATGAAAATCTTTAATTTATTGGTACTACTACTTTCACCAAATTTCTCACCGTGCATGATCCAACATGTATATTTCTTCTTAAATTCCCGACAAATTAAATGACCTCTAATTTCTTCGAAGTCCACAAATCTTAAAATATTTTTACAATCTCTACAAGGACACAAAATGTCTTCTTCTTTTTTTCTTCACTCTATACCTCTCAGCAAATTTTATAAACTCATCAACGCGAACCAAATATTCTTCACTGTCACGTCGCAATTCATACATCCAACTTCGATCATCTGTAAATTAAATTAAAAAAAATAATTTGTTCAATTAATCATGCATGGTCAACATATAAATTGTACCAAATTTTGGGTTACAAAGGGCCGGTTTACAATCCTAACCCACTCTTTGAATATTATGTTCCATATGTGAACACATATTAACGAGTTTTAATTAGTATTTGAGAAAAATACGGCAGCATTTCCCCTTAACTCCCCAAGTATGCGTACGAACCACATACTCGTAGGAGCAATAAGGGAAAATACCGTCGAACTTTCCTCAAATACTAATTAAAATCCACTAATATGTGATCACATCCTAAATGAGACACAATATTCAAAGAGCAGTCCCAAAACGGGGACTGTCCAAAATTAATCCCTATTGGATTAATTTTGAACGGGCATGGACCAAAAAGCATCTATAGGTCGGTTATTGGACCACAATACACTAATTATATATTTACATTATCTAATTAATAATTAAATCAAGCATGCATGAATATATTACACACCTAATTAAATAAGCAATAATAATTAATGAACAGGAAATTAGAGAGGAAAAAGGAAAATATGTATATACTAACCTTCGAAAGTTAGAGATGAGAAAATAAAAACTTCAAAGATGACAGATTCCAGCTGCTAGCCTTTGTAGAAATCAGATCTCAGTTCAATACAGATAGAGAGAGCGTATTAATTACTTGATCAAAATGGCACTGGAAGGAGAAGTCTCTGGAAGAGAAGGGGCCCTTTTATACTGCATAAAACCCTACAAAGCCTTTTCTACACGGATTTATCCTTAACAATCCGTGTAGCTCTCTCACAAGTTATACACGGTTATTTATTAAACAATCCGTGTAACATTACCCTTTACACGGATATTTGATAAAAAAACCGTGTAGCTCTCTAACTATTCTACACGGACATTTAACTAAAAACCGTGTAGCTCTCTTACTATTTCTACACGGATTTATTATTAAATATCCGTGTAGCAATTCATACACGGATTTTAGTATAATATCCGTGTAACTCTCTCAATCTTTTCCACATGGTTTCCTTCCACACGGATTTTTGATCCCTAATAAACCGTGTAACTCTCTCAAACAATTATACACTGATTTATAACTAAGTGTCTGTGTATAATTCCCCAATATTTTTTGGCCTTTCAAAAATTCATATTTGACACACGGTTTTTATATAAAATTAGAAAAACCGTGTACAATGTGCAGTGTAGAATTAGCTTTTCTGTAGTAGTGATAGCTGATCAACAAGCTAGCCCAAGGAACTTAAATTTTTTTTTAATCCTAAACTTGACCATCTTTTTAAATAATAAGATGTCCGTACAAACATAAATTTTTCTTTAAACATGATTTAATTTGTTATGAATAGATGTAATATACAAAAGGGTAATTATATGTTATCTCTTGATTCCTTCTCCCATTTTTCCTCCAACTAACTAACTTCATTTTCTAACTATAATAATCAATTCTAACTAACTAGTGGTCCCTACAAATTAATTAGTAGATTTTCTCCTTCTATTTCTTTCCTCTCTCCCTCCCTCTCCCTCTTTCACCTCCGCCTCCCCCTTCCACCTCCGCCTCCGCCCGCCTCTCCCTCTCCGCCTCCGCCTCCCACCTCCGCCTCTCCTTCTCCGCCTCTGCCTCCGCCTCCGCCTCACACGACGAGGATGAATACTTGCATGACGAGGGTGAATACTTGTGCAACGGATAACTCGAAAGTATGTCATCATGGATCTCATTTTAAAGAGAAAATTATGTAGAAGACGTTCGTGGTTTTAGATTTGCAAAATTCCTCACAGATCGTCAGAAATATTAGTTAGATTGAACGGAGAAAAAAAAAATCACCTCTAAAAACGTGTAAAAGATGGGTGTGATATGTCTAGTTTTTTTTTAAAATACTTGATATATCAGGGTGAATACTTGATGTATTACATGTGAATACTTCATGTATTATAGATGAATACTTGATGTTATTTCCACTTGCGGTGACGGTTATGCGGTCCCCACGGTAGTTAGTGATGGCGGTTGTGCGGTCCCCCCACTTAATTACGCATTTTCTTTTGTTTTTAGCAGACGGCAGTTGTGGTACCCTACTATCTCCGCGTAATTAATGCTCTTAATGTCGTAATATTTCCATATATAATTATTTCTCAAAGATGAGTACTTTTATTTATATGGATGAATACAACTCGTGTTAAGTGTAAATACTTTTTCGCAAATCGTCCCCTACTAATTCCACCACTTATCTCCGCATATTACTGTGGTCCCCTACTTATCTGAAGTCGCGGTTGTGCGGTCCCACCATACCTTCATGTACTCTTTACACTTACACGACGATGATGAATACTTGTTCAATGAGAGATGAATACTTGCATACGAGGTGTGAATACTTACGTAACGGACACCTCGAAAGTATGTCATCATGGATCTCATTTGAAAGAGAAAATTGTGTAGAAGACTTTCGTAGTTTTAGATTTGAAAAATTCCACACAGATCGATAGAAATATTAGTTAGAGTGAACGTAGGAAAAAAAACCACTTCTAAAAACGTGTAAAAGATGGGGTGGTAATGTTTCCTTATATAATTATTTCTCAAAGATGAGTACTTTTATTTACATGGATGAATACTACCTGGGTCAAGTGTGAATACTTTTGCGCAATATGTCCGCCGGTAATGCTGTGAAGGCAGTTGTGGTCCCCTACTAATTCCAGCAGTTATTAACTGTAATATTGTGGTCCCCTACTTATTTTCAGTTGGAAGAAAAATGGGGGATGAATGATGGGAAAACTAGGCCCTCCCTATACAAAATTATATAGTATATTTTTTAGGAAACATACTTTGAATAAACCTATTTTGTCAAGTAACTACCTAATATAGGTCCTTTACTTCGACGACTTCATTACAATAATAACAATTAATTAATTAATAGGGACCGACTAACTATCCCCCGGCTCCTATCCCCCATTCATCCCCCGGTCAATAACTGTTTTTGTTGACCGCTAATTAAAGAGGGGACCATAAATTTCAGCGCTAAAAGACAAAACAAAATGCGTCATTATCGCGGCGAGTGCAAGTTTTCATATATAATACATCAAGTATTCATATATAATATATCAAGTATTCATATCTAAGATATCAAGTATTTTAAAAAAAAAACTGGACATATCACTCACCCATCTTTTACACGTTTTTAGAGGTGGTTTTTTTCTCCGTTCACTCTAACCAATATTTTTGACAATCTGTGAGGAATTTTGCAAATCTAAAACCACGAACTTCTTCTACACAATTTTCTCTTTCAAATTAGATCCATGATGACATACTTTTGAGTTGTCCGTTGCACAAGTATTCATACCTTGTCATTCAAGTATTCATACCTCATCGAGCAAGTATTCATGCCTCATCAGTATTTCACAAATAAAAAACTGGATACATCATTCACCCATTTTTTACCGATTGAACTTTCATTACCACTCAATTACTAGAAGTGTCCAGTACACTCTATCTTTATCTTCGGTTTCCTTGTCCGATCCAGCCCACCAATCACTCGAAGTGTCCAGTACACTCAATCACTGAAAAAAAAACTGGACACATGTAAAAGTTGGGCATGTGATATATCCAGTTTCATTTTTCGAAATACTTGATATCTTAGGTATGAATACTTGTTTGACAAGGTATGAATACTTGCTCGACATGGTATGAATACTTGCACGACGAGATATAAATAATTTTAGGAGGTATGAATACTTGCACGATGGATAACTCAAAAGTATTTCATCATGGATCTCATTTGAAAGAGAAAATTGCATAGAAGACGCTTGTGATTTTAGATTCACAAAAAATTTCACAGATTGTCAGAAATATTGGTTAGAGTAAACGGTGAACGGAGAAAAAAAACCACCTCTAAAAACCTGTAAAAGATGGGTGAGTGATCGATGTGTCCATTTTTTTTTTTAAATACATGATATCTTAGATATGAATACTTAGTGTCATATATATGAATACTTGATGTATTATATATGAATACTTTTGCGCGTCAGTTGTAAAATATTTCAAATATAAGTGGTCCCCCCAGTTAATTAGTGGTACCCCACATAATTAATGATTCATACGCGTTTTCTTTTGTCTTTTTGTGCTTGAAGTTGTAGTCTCTTAGATAATTAATGATTGAGGTATGAATGGGGGATAGGAGCTGGAGGAAAAAAATCTTTTCCCTTAATTTAATTGAGTATATTTAATTTAATTATATCATTCACTCGTTCCAATCTTCATTCAAAAAATTGATATAATTTGTTTAATTTATATTATTAATTATACTTTTTCTATTAATCAGTATATCTTGAGGATCTGAACTCGTCCAATTGTGTCACACAGCGCCTACTAGTGCATGCCGACCACGCTCATGCGAAAAGGAGCCCGGATCCCCTAAAGGAACTCAAATTTTGAGTTTAGATCCGGATTATACAATTTGAATCTGGATCAATTCAATCCTATGTAGAATGTACGGGCACTTTAATATTTGTTCTAGAGCAAATCGGGCGGTCCGGAATCAAACTCAAAATTTGAGTTACTTTACGGAATTCTTCGGATTTCATGTTATCTACCTGTGCAAATCTCTTATAAATCCTTTTAGAGCCAAGGACTTATTGTTATCTACTTGCTGAATGTTTGGTAATAAAGTCTGTATCACAAAAAGATTCGAAAGGAAAAATTGAACAAAAATCATAGAAAATCTGAAAAAAATTCAGATAGGAGAGAGAATCTTTCTACTAACCCACCCCATCTACATTATTTACAGGGGGGTAATTTGCATTTCCTCTTCTAAGGATTGAGGTTTTTTTTTTTTTCATAAATCCGTAAATTTTGTTTTCGGTGAATGTAATGATTTTACAAGAATGCATAATACTTCGATCTGTTCTACAATGATCTTGAATTTTTTTTTCAATACAATTTTTCAATATATTTTCCACACTATCTGAATAAAATTTAAGAAAATACTCCACATAGTACTACGATTAACTGTCCACAATATCTTACAGAGAAGACAAGAGAAAACCAGAGTATTCCTCACGCAATTCATCTACCAAAAGTGTGATGGAGTGTTTCCCATCCTAATCTGACTATACTTTATAGCCACATAAATAATCTCCATATAGCTCCATTCCCTACGTTGACAGCATCAAGTCATAAGTCAAGTATTCCCAAAGTATTCCCGGAGAAATACCAATATCTTTCAGAGAAGACAATAAAGAGAAAACCAGAGTATTCCTCACGCAATTCATCTACCAAATGTGTGATGGAGTGTTTCCCATCCTAATCTGACTATACTTTATAGCCACAAAAATAGTCTCCATATAGCTCCATTCCCTACGATGACAGCTTCAATTCCCTATGTTGTGACAATTAGAAAACAGTGAGGCTATGGTACTTCGGGTAGTGTACTATGGCTAGTGTACTACAGCTCAATATGGTACTTTTTAAATTCTAACGGTCGATCCGAACCGTTCAATGTGATATCCATATGAATATGTACTTGCAAACTAAATTTTATATTTTTTTTGAATTTTTTACTATTTTTTTAGTTAGGTAGAATTTTCAGTGTTTTATACAAATTTTGAACCATCAAAATTCTAAACGGACTCATTCCATCTGTGCTCACCACAATCCTATGGTTTCTCATTTCGGAACCAAATTCTTTGAAGTGTCTATCAATGTTTCTCCACTGAGGAGAATCGGCCGGGTGCCTTAGTTTACCGTCTTTTTTGCGCTCTTCTTCATGCCAACGCAATAATTTCGCATCATTGGAATTCGCAAACAACCGTTTGAATCTCGGTATTATCGGCAAATACCACAACACCTTAGCCGGAGGCTGGCCCTTTTTGTCCTAGTTACAATCATCAGTACTGTCCTGGTCCTTACGTTTATACCGTGAAACACCGCATTTAGGACAAACATGCATGGTCTCGTACTCATTACGGTACAATACACAGTTATTCGGACATGCATGTATTCTTTCGATCTTCCACTCCATTAGACATATCAATTTTTTCGCCTGATATATTGTACCGGGTAACTCGTTGTTATCTGGGAGCATTTCTCGTAAAAGCTGTAATAAGGACGTGAAACTCTTATCGCTCTAACCATTGTCTGCTTTTAAGTTTAATAATTTCAACACAGCTGACAGTTTCATAAATTTGGTACATCCGGGATACAACTGCTTTTTGGAATCATTAGACAAATTTTTGAATTTATCATAATTTTTATCACTAATTTCATCTTCCGCATCACGAAACATTTCCTCCAGATTTTCAATAAACTCGTGTTCTACATTTTCACCAAAATTCATCTCCAGCTCATCATCGTCGTTTCCGGGTTCAACATTATCAAAAATTTCGACATCCTCATAATCCTCGTTCCAATCAAGTTCAAAATTATCAGAAATTTCTACATTCTCATCATTCAATTCACAACGATGAAAATCTTTAATTTATTGGTACTACTACTTTCACCAAATTTCTCACCGTGCATGATCCAACATGTATATCTCTTCTTAAATCCCCGACAGATTAAATGACCTCTAATTTATTCGAAGTCCACAAATCTTAAAATATTTTTACAATCTCTACAAGGACACAAAATGTCTTCTTTTTTTTTCTTCACTCTATACCTCTCAGCAAATTTTATAAACTCATCAACGCGAACTAAATATTCTTTACTGTCATGTCGCAATTCATACATCCAACTTCGATCCATCTGTAAATTAAATTAAAAAAATAATTTGTTCAATTAATCATGCATGGTCAACATATAAATTGTACCAAATTTTGGGCTTACAAAGGACCGGTTTACAATCCTAACCCACTCTTTGAATATTATGTCCCATATGTGAACACATATTAGCGAGTTTTAATTAGTATTTGAGAAAAATTCGGCAGTATTTCCCCTTAACTCTCCAAGTATGCGTACGAACCACATACTCGTAGGAGCAATAAGGGAAAATACCATCAAACTTTCCTCAAATACTAATTAAAATCCACTAATATGTGTTCACATCCTAAATGAGACACAATATTCAAAGAGCAGTCCCAAAACGGGGACTGTCCAAAATTAATCCCTATTGGATTAATTTTGAACGGGCATGGACCTAAAAGCATCTATAGGTCGGTTATTGGACCACAATACACTAATTATATATTTACATTATCTAATTAATAATTAAATCAAGCATGCATGAATATATTACACACCTAATTAAATAAGCAATAATAATTAATGAACAGAAAATTAGAGAGGAAAAAGGAAAATATGTATATACTAACCTTCGAAAGTTAGAGAGGAGAAAATAAAAACTTCAAAGATGACAGATTTCAGCTGCTAGCCTTTGCAGAAATCAAATCTCAGTTCAATACTGAGAGAGAGAGCGTATTAATTACTTGATCAAAACGGCGCTGGAAGGAGAAGTCTCTGGAAGAGAAGGGGCCCTTTTATACTGCATAAAACCCTACAAAGCCTTTTCTACACGGATTTATACTTAACAATCCGTGTAGCTCTCTCACAAGTTATACACGGTTATTTATTAAACAATCCGTGTAGCATTACCCTTTATACACGGATATTTGATAAAAAAACCGTGTAGCTCTCTAACTATTCTACACGGACATTTAACTAAAAACCGTGTAGCTCTCTTACTATTTCTACACGGATTTATTATTAAATATCCGTGTAGCAATTCATACACGGATTTTAGTATAATATCCGTGTAACTCTCTCAATCTTTTCTACACGGTTTCCTTCCACACGGATTTTTGATCCCTAATAAACCGTGTAGCTCTCTCAAACAATTATACACTGATTTATAACTAAGTGTCCGTGTATAATTCCCCAATATTTTTTGGCCTTTCAAAAATTCATATTTGACACACGGTTTTTATATAAAATTAGAAAAACCGTGTACAATGTGCAGTGTAGAATTAGCTTTTTTGTAGTAGTGAGGTCGGTTTAGGAGTGGAGGTTATTCATGCATGAGGGCCACTTGTACACAAATGCCACATCATTTTTTTTCTTCTAAAGTTTTCATTTTTATAATTTAAACCTTGGAATTCATAAATATTATATACAAATCCAAAGTGTATATATATTTGAAAACTATATATTACCGGAGTGTTACAATTCTCAAACGCAGGGAGCCTGTTAATTTTTTGGAAAACACGAATCTCAAAAGCAACTGATTTGTATGTACGAATCTCAAACAGATAAACAGTTGGATTTTGAAAAAAAGGCTCCCTGCGATTTTTTTGGAATCACAGCAGATTTATTTCTGATATTTTTATCAAGCTTGTTTTGGATTACTATGACAAATTGGGTGTGTCATTATCAATGAGTCTTGTACAGGGTCAAGAGGTATTTTCATACTCATGCTCATTGAAAATTAATTTTGTCCCTTATAGTTAGTTACAAAATAGCTCTTACTCATATCTTTACTTAATAAGTTAACGAAATCTTTTTCTTAACTATACCTATACCCGATAAACTAACGATAAAAAACTCTGCCCATACTCGTCTTATCGAATACATTTCAGATTGATTTAACAGTTAAAAGAGTATACCATTGACACCCCTAGCTAAAAAAAAATGAGAAATTTTTATATTTTTAATATCTTCAACTTTTATATAACAATTTTACTTCCATGGAACCTAATTGAGAGAAATAGGTCAGTCAAACGACCTCCACACCGGATGCGTATCCTCCTAGGTACCTGACTCAAGACAATTGTAAATATAATTTTTTTGTCCCTTGTAATTAATCCTCGAAATCCTCGAAATCCTCGAAATCCTTCTTCATTCTTTAATTTTTTATTTTGTTTGTTGGCAATCAGTCGTCCTCAGATTCTGCCGTAAGATAAATTGCAATTTAGTGAGTCATTTGTTATAAAATCGAAACATTTTTCTTTATCACACAGGTGTTTGGTACTTGAATCATATAGCTGTGTGAAATGGGGTTTGTGATGCTAATTGCATGGACCTAATAACAAGTAGAAGAATAAAGGAATAGGAATTACCCGAGCGAACATCCTCACCAACTAGGCCTCTGTTACTCATCTGCTTAAGAATCGCGTTGAAGATGAGCTTCCACCAGTACATGTGAAAAACCAGCAGCGTCAGAAGCATTGTGTTGAAGATGTAATAAAACATTGTCGGGAATTTCTCTAGATCCTTTAGCGACTCCACATACTCATAGCTGCATTCAATCACGGGCAAGGCATCAAATCCAAATCAAATAAAATTAACCAGATGATCCAAAAAGAGGGAGAGAGAGAGAGAGAGAGAGAGAGAGAGAGAGAGAGAGAGAGAGAGAAATAAGAAGACCTCGAGGTCCTGATGATCCAAAAAGGGAAGTAGATGAGGCGCAACGAAAGCCAGGAAATAGCAAACAGCCCGAAACACACACTGGCGGCGATATGCTTCTCTGAATACTTGAACAGCTTGGCTGCCTCCAGAAATACATCGCTTGTGTCATGCAGTGCCAGTATTATCGTCCCAATCCTGAAGAACCTGTACCATGCTCAGGAACAGAAAGCATTTCTCAAAAAAAGAAAACAAAGAAAAGCAAAGATGGGCATGTATGCATTTATGTATGTAGTATATTACAGAGTATTAATATACCTGGTCAAATAGGAGTAGGTGATCAAAATGGTGGTGACAATGTGATGAGACATCATGACAGAGAAGTCCTTGCGGCGAGTCTCCCAGGCAACGAGAGCGCCGATGCTGTAGATGTAGAAGCCGCACTGGCACATGTAGAAGAGCATGATAGAGAAGCTGCACAAGTGTCAAACCATTAGGAATGTTTGTTGTTGTTGTTGTAAAGGAAGAGAAGAGAAGAGAATGAGAAAGATATGGTATGGTAGGAGTAAAATAAAGTAGGGAAGAAAAAGGGGATGCACCTGAGGGGTTGGTTGGGCCAGGCGGAGAAGTAGAGGCGGGTGTGAAGGGACCAGGGCTCACGGTGGATGATGAGCAATGCCCAGCACTGCACCCCTGCATAGTACGTCAGCTTCCACATTGACTCTGAGAACTTGACGATCTTATTCATCTTACTTGCATGATGAGCATCCTTGTCCTTTCTCTTACTATTTTGCCAATGCCCCCCTTTGCCCGTCACTGTGCCACCATTCCCCCCATTGCTTTTGCTTTTGCTTTTGCTTGTCTTCTCACTTGTGCTCATGCTCTTGCTCCCTAGTATCCATGCTGCTATCGGCTGCCATTTCATATTGCATCGCATTATTGCATTGCATTTGCACATGATCTGTTTACTCTATCTATGCTTCTCTACTTATTAAATTTTGAACTCTACCAACTGAACTGATATGAATCAATGAGTATCAACTATGTGAAAGGCTGGACAGGATCACTGGCTTACCAGACACTTTTGCTTAGGCCTGTTCAGCTTCTACGCATTCATTTGTTTGTTCCTTCATCTAAAAGAGTAAGACTATTGATATTGATTGGGGCCTTTGCTTGTGTTGCCTTGTGATGTAATGTAAGTCCAATTTATTAATTAATTAATTTACTGTATATGACATGAACCAGGTATGTGTGTTTTTGGATGAATCTTGCAGCAACAAGAAAACGGTACATTAACTAGTATTAGTATTGCATCGTCAGGCCACAGAAAAGAGAGAGAAGTGATTGAGTCTGAGTCTAACCTGGTAGAAGAAGCGGTCGAGGAGGAAACGAGCGAAGAAGAAGGCACAGGAGAAGGCCAAAGCGAGAGTTAAATGCACGACATTCGGACCCATCGATACAATTTCAGATTCAAATCCAAATCCAGTCAATTTCCACCTCCGGATCGCCTCCATATCGTAAGACAAAGACCCTCGCCTCGCCTCCCTCAATAGCAATTAATGGCAATAGAAATGGGGGGCAAAGAAAGAAAATAGAGTAGCTTGAGAGTAGAGAGTAAAGAAAACAAGCGAAGGGTAAATAGACTAGATTAGATGTATGGGAATGGGAATGGATCGAGACAAAAGACAGCGAGATGCAGAATCTTGAGATTGAGAGGAGACGAGATGATAATTAATTGATAGAAACAAAGATTGATATCTACACTAAAGAGAATTCCAGGAGAAACCTCTTATGAGAACGACAAGGAGAAGACAAGCACTCAAGACTCTAATCCAAATTCCAAACCTACCCCCGTTTTAAATTAATTTACCAATCCCTAATAAGACCCAATTCTTTTTTTCTTTTCTTTCTTTCTTTCTTTTGATAATTATTAACTTATTTTCATATCTTTCTAACAGAGTTCGTTTGTGAGCATACCAAGTTATGTTTGCTTCTGCTTGTGGAGTTCGTATACGGTACCGCATTTGGTCCAATAAACTGAGAAGTGATTGAAATTCGATGTCTATTTACACATAGGGAATCTGTTTTTGAGATTTGTGCCACAATTAAAGGACAGTCTGAATTTAGTAATTCGACGTGCAGTACTGGGGGTGATCTGAATTCGAGCTTGTGTTTATGCTTCAAGCAAACGCAGGTGTTTGTGTTTGTTATGCAGAAAGAAGGTTGTATTTTGTTTCTTACTCACTGCCTTTTCTTTTATGAATGTATAATTATTATATTTGAAGAGCACTAAATTTATGATAGGTTCAGTTGGGATATTAATTATTTACGGAAAAGAGTTGAAAATATATGGACAAATACATATATTTTATTTTTTAAATATAAAATATGATAGAAATAAACAAATATCTCATAATAATATTTCATTTTAATGAATTTTTAAGGAGATATCAGAAAAAATTAATGAAAACATTCTATTATAGTATAGATTTTAATTTCAAATGGTAATAACAATGGGTCCAAACCATAATCTATTGGCTCAAATTTTAGGAGAATATTTTGATATCAGGCAATCAGATATAATGAGTGAGAAGTCATGTTACCCTTCGTCAAAGGCAAACAACATTGATAAGACTGGTAGTATTAGCTTTACTGGATAACTATTTGGGAAAAGC
This sequence comes from Carex kokanica, assembly GCA_025461125.1. Lineage (NCBI taxonomy): Eukaryota > Viridiplantae > Streptophyta > Magnoliopsida > Poales > Cyperaceae > Carex > Carex kokanica. Next base: position 141,041 of record JAJGRX010001268.1, read on the forward strand.
TCCTTCAATAAAAAGTAAAATGAGAATTCTATAATTTTAAAATGAGTATTAATAAAAAAAGCAATAAAACTGGTAAATTTGTAAATTTTTGAAATTTAGAAAGGTAAATATGATTTTATGAACTTTAGAGGGGGCAAATACGTAATTTCAATGTTTTTGAAGGTATATACATGAAATTGCTCCTAATAAAAGAAAAAAGTGATGTTTTATATGCTTTGTTATGGAAATTAATGTTCTTTCAAATATACCATGAAATTCATTGGAAGAACAAAAGTAGAGGGATATAGAAAGCCCGTACCTATCTGTGAACCCGCTGCAGCTCTGCTTTCTCTGCTTTCTCTATGTTATGAATAAAGAGAATGCTTCCTTGTATGGGATGCAGCTCTCTCTTTCTCTCTGCAAATTGTGGGAATGAAGTGTAGAAAAATTAACACAGACGGAAGGGGTTTGATATGGGTGGTCATCATTTAGTTATATTCACATTTGATAATTAAGAGAAAATATACCAAAAGAGTCAAAGATTGTATGCGCTTGGAATTGGATGCTCTACAATTATAAGGATCTAAAGTCTAAACGCACGGGATGGTACCTATTTGGGATACCTCTGTTAGAAAAAAAATTAATATGTTCATCGAATAAATTAAATTTCTTAACAAATTTTATCTTGAAAGTAATAAGGTTCATGGATAAAGGCTCTTTCAAATATACCAGGAAATTCATTACAAGAACAAAGGTGTAGAGATGAGATGAGGTCCCTATAAAAATTAAAAAGACCTATCCGTGGTCTCTCTGCAGCTCTGCTTTATTTCTGTTGTGAATACAGAGAATACTTCCCTTGTGGAAAGACCTCTCTTCTTCTTTTACCTATATGCGTACCTCTCTGCTTTCTCTCTGAAAATGGTGGAAATTAATGAAGTGTAGAAAAATCAACTCGGATGGAAGGAGCTTGATAAAGGTAGTCATAGTCATCATTTAATAATTACGTTGACAATTCGGAGAAAAAATAAGCTATAGATTAGATATCACTACTACAAAAAAGGAGATTATACCCTGCACATTGTACACGGTTTTTCTAATTTTATATAAAAACCGTGTGTCAAATATGAAATCACAACAACAAAGTAGGCACTTTTCGCGAGGGAACTTCGTCGCTAAAAGTACCGTCGCAAACGAAAAAGCACGTTTATGACGGTACTCCATCGCAAAAAGTCACTTTTTATCCTCGCGAAAAGTGCCTGTCTTTTGTAGTGAATGTTGAAAGGTCAAAAAATATAGGGGAATTATACTAAATCCGTGTGGAAAGAAACCGTGTGGAAAATCCGTGTGGAAAGTTATAAATCCGTGCCTGTCTTTTTACAGTTAGTTATAAATCAGTGTATAATTGTTTGAGAGAGCTATACGTTTATTAGGGATCAAAAATCCGTGTGGAAAAGATTGAGAGAGTTACACGGATATTATACTAAAATCCGTGTATGAATAGCTACACGGATATTTAATAATAAATCCGTGTAGAAATAGTAAGAGAGCTACACGGTTGTTAGTTAAATCTCCGTGTAGAATAGTTAGAGAGCTACACGGGTTTTTTATCAAATATCCGTGTATAAATGGTAATGCTACACGGATTGTTTAATAAATAACCGTGTATAACTTGTGCGAGAGCTACACGGATTGTTAAGTATAAATCCGTGTAGAAAAGGCGTGTAGGGTTTTATTTCAGTATAAAAGGGCCCCTTCTCTTCCAGAGACTTCTCTTTCCAGCGCCGTTTTGATCAAGTAATTAATACGCTCTCTCTCTGTATTGAACTGAGATCTGATTTCTGCAAATTAAAGGCTAGCAGCTGGAATTAGAAGTCTTTATTTTCTCCTCTCTAACTTTCGAAGGTTAGTATATACATATTTTCCTTTTTCCTCTCTAATTTTCTGTTCATTAATTATTATTGCTTATTTAATTAGGTGTGTAATATATTCATGCATGCTTGATTTAATTAGTAATTAGATAATGTAAATATATAATTAGTGTATTGTGGTCCAATAACCGACCTATAGATGCTTTTAGGTCCATGCCCGTTCAAAATTAATCCAATAGGGATTAATTTTGGACAGTCCCCGTTTTGGGACTGCTCTTTGAATATTGTGTCTCATTTAGGATGTGAACACATATTAGTGGGTTTTAATTAGTATTTGAGGAAAGTTCGACGGTATTTTCCCTTATTGCTCCTACGAGTATGTGGTTCGTACGCATACTTGGGGAGTTAAGGGGAAATGCTGTCGAATTTAGCAAACACTCGTGTCACTTTTATATGCTAAAGTACTTTAATTTTTATCCTCCCACAGCAAGCACTGGTGTCTGATAATCATTGTGCCTTACCTAAATACGAGCATAATCGTTGATTCTTGTAAACCCAAAGGAAATATCCAAGCTAACAAGTGCAAAGATATCTTTCCTTATGTCACACTAGTACAAAAAACCCCTACACTGACTGTTAAAATACCCCTACACCGACTGTTATTGAGGCGTCAGTGATGGCGCCGGCAGTATAGGTATATCTATACTGACGGGTAAATAACAGTCAGTGTAGATATCCAACACTGACTGTTTCAAAAAACCGTCAGTGTAAGTAACCAACACTGACGGTTTTCTTTAAAAAACAGTCAGTGTAGACACCCAACACTGACGGTTTTATTGGAAAAACAGTCGGTGTTGGTCACCAACAGCGACGGTTTTATTAAAAAACAGTCGGTGTTGGTCACCAACAGCGACTGTTTTATTGAAAAAACAGTCGGTGTTGATCACCAACAGCGACTGTTTTATTGAAAAAACAGTCGGTGTAGGTCACCAACAGCGACTGTTTTATTGAAAAAACAGTCGGTGTTGATCACCAACAGCGACTGTTTTATTGAAAAAACAGTCGGTGTAGGTCACCAACAGCGACTATTTTATTGAAAAAACAGTCGTTGTAGGTCACCAACAGCGACTGTTTTATTGAAAAAACAGTCGGTGTTGATCACCAACAGCGACTGTTTTATTGAAAAAATAGTCGGTGTAGGTCTTAAAAACAGTCGTAGTCAGTTCTAAAAACAGTCGTTGATTTTATAACCGTCAGTGTTAGTATAAAAATTTGGCATAATTCTATTTGTATCGAAGCTAGCTTCCATTTTTTTGCTAGCAATATATTACTATTTGAACACCTTGACATTAAATAAGATGGCATGCAATAATTTGAACAACAAACAAAAGATAACACAAACATATTCACAAAAGACAACATACTATAACAAAATTTACATAACACATATACAAAATTTACAAAATATACAAAATATGCATCTTAACTTGACAAAATTACATTTCTTATAGTTTAGAAGTTGTGTTAAAAATTGAGATATGGATCCATAGCATAGGTCGATCCGTAATATGCATATTACCATAGCCTCACTCAACAACAATTTGATTAGGTATATTCCCAAGTATGTGTTTAGAAAATTACTTCATCTGCAAGGCCGTTAGATTGTAGATCCAATGTAGAAATTGTTGTATTATGCTTTAAACAATCTGCAACATACTGTGCACCTTGGGCACCTATTTGCAATTAAGTTAGTACTAGTAATTCTGTACCACCTAGAGGTTTCACCCCGTCAGCTCCTATCGGGTTGTTACTCAACTCCAGCTGTGCATGCAATCCATTTCATATCAGTTTGGTAATTTAACTAGTGATTAAAAAAAGATGAAAACATTAGAGAATTATTTAAACTCACTGATTTCAACATAGCGTTATCCTTCAAAACCTTAGCCAAGGATGTGAGGCACGATTGAGGCATGAAAGACATGAGCCATTTAAACCCTTCTCATAGTTCTGAACTAATAAGCATGGAGTTTTAATATAAAACAGGCCAATGACCCAGCATATGAAAAGGCTGGCACACTTCTAAGAGACAGGTCCTAAGAATGTAGCAGATGAAAAGGCAATCATTAAGTATATCGTTTATTAACAAGTACCATGTACTATGTGCTGATACTGAGCACAATTAGCAGTGTAGGTCCCATACAAACAGTGACACAGTAAGTAAGAAAAAAAGGTTAATTCTTCAACTCTTGAACAATTATATAACAATGACAAAGATATTTCATTACCTTCTAGGAATGAATTTGAGACGATCTTCCTCGTACATGAGTTGTTAATTAAGAGTTTCTCTCCTCTTCATAGGTATATACTCTACAAAAGGATTGTATGATTCTTCATGGCCGGAAAAATTGGAACTAAATCAATACAAATAGCTTGTACTAACTAATATTTGATCCACTCATACAAAACTTATCTAGTCAACTTTGCCTCTCAGTGCACCAAACCAATTGACACATCTTAGTCACAATTAACCAGGAATAAATAAGCTAGAAGGTTTTCAATTGAATTCAAAGAAAAATGAAAATTTAACTAAGCTGAACATGGTCAAATCCAAGAAATATATATACATGCCATCTTGGGTAGACATGAATTGGAATAGTGAATACTAGGCAGCTGAGCTTTGGTGATTGTTATTAAGAGACATGAACAGGACAATAGTGAATACCAGGCAACTTGAGTTTCGGTACTGGTATATAACTACCATGCTTCTTGTTCTCTCCTGAGTTGGTACCATCTCCCCACAACAAACAGAAACTTTAATTAATCCAGCACGAAATTTTTCTAACGAATGCTGCAACCTGCATGTGAAAGAAATAGAAGAAATTAGAATATAACTCCAGGTGTTTCAAGCCTGCACACACACATACACACACACATCATATGCTAGTACAAAAGAAAAAAATTAGACTACAAAGCACCATATGCTAGTACAAAAGAATGAAAATTAGAAAGGTATATCAGATTAGTTAAGATAAAGCAATAAATTTCCATCTGAAACCTTGATTTTAGTTCAAACTAAGCTTTTCAGAAAAGGAACAAAACTAGCACGAATTTCATGATTATAACAAGTAATCGACGAAGGAGAGATGATAGATTAGAGAATTATCGAACAAGAGATTTCATCAAGCGCAGAGTAGGGTCCCTTGGCAAGAAAGCACACAACTAGCAAACCAATCTACCAAGGCTAAAACCTAAATTAAAGAATTCTAGAAAAGTTGTGCTTCAGTAGATTAAACTGGCATGCAATTTTAGTCATTAACAATTAAAAGTTAAAACAATTTTAGACATTTTCAGCTCAAATTTGAAATCTCATACCAGAGCTTCTCTAGTAAATGCAACACCGGAGGGGCGAGGCAGGGTTTGCGTCGAAGAGGAGCAGAGGCGAGGCTGAGCGGGGCGAGGCAGGGTTTGCGTTGAAGAGTAGCGGAGGCGAGGCTGAGTGGGGCGAGTCTGAGCGGGGCGAGGCAGGGTTCGCATCGAAGAGTAGCGGATGGAGAAAAGGAACGCGCAGCGAGCGGGGCAAGGAAGGTCGGAGAAGGCGGAGGCAGGTCGGAGAAGTGTGGCGAGGCTGAGCGGAGCGGAGACGGAGAGAATTGAAATTGAAATTGAGAAGAGGGAAATGAAATTGGGGCGAGGCAGGTTAGAAGGGTTTATCGAAGAGTGAATTGAAATTGAGAAGAGGGAAATTTAGAAGGGTTTGGCGGTAGATTGAAAGAGAAACCCGGGAAGGAACATTTTCAGAGAAACGAAAACACTGACGGCTCTGAATTGCAGCTTTGGAAAAACAGTCAGTGAACGAAGCAACACTGACGGCTCCGAATTGCAGCTTTGGAAAAACAGTCAGTGAACGAAGCAACACTGACGGCTCCAAAAATAAAATAAAAAACAGTCACTACAGTATATCAACACTGACGGTTTTTAAATAAAAACAGTCAGTATATGACCTCAACACTGACAGTTACTAATTAAAAACAGTCAGTGTAGTATATCAACACTGACGGTTCCGAAATAAAAACAGTCGGTAAAGGTATCAACACTGACGGTTATGGAATAAAAACAGTCAGCGAATCAAAAATTACAAAAAAGAATGACAATAAAATCAATATAAAAGGAAGTTTGGAATCGGACCGTTCATTTTCACGTGGAAAATCAACGGTCGATCTGCAGTGAAATCATTCCAAATCTTTTTTAAAATGATTAAGGAAGAACATTGAACGTAACCAACATAAAAGTTTGGAAGTTTTATTGTGTATGAGCTTCGATCCAACACGAAGTATTTATGGCCATACGATGCTTCAATTTTCGGTCAACTAGATGGATGGGTAAATAAATACAAATTTTGATCAAACTTGGATGCAAGACAATAAATGCAGTGCTCTTTAATTTAAACGGTTTCGATCGACCCACGGACGACATATTCCCGTGCGTCTTCAATAACTCATGAAACAAGAGTTTATGTTTCATGTTCATGTATAGAAGATGTGAGTCATATATGCAACATGCATGTAATGCTATATAATTTAATGTGTTCAAATCATTTAATTAAGCAATAAACAGGTTATAACATTAATTATTGTATAAATATTACTAATATAATTTTCATTACAAAATATTTTCTAAAATTAAAGTCAAAATTTGATGTTAATTGCCTAAATTTCACTCATCAAGTAAATTACTAATCATACTTATTAAATAGAATATGTTCATTCTAATAAACAAGCATTGCAATTTTTCGATGGAACAATTAATTAGTAATTTATTGTTTTAGGTTTTTCATTCTATCATTAACAAACTTTTAAACACTATATATACAACGAACGTCTTACCGTATATAATTTCAATCCTATTTAATGAATAACAGCAATAAAATACTTATTGCATCTATAAATTCAATTTAAAGAAATAAACTTAATTATTAAATATCTTACAAAATATACACAATGCATAAATTTTTATTCTCAAATAGTTATATATTTTATTCTCAAAAAAACTTAATTATTGCTCAACACTGACTGTTATTAAATAGTAGGGTCGATGTAGATTATGAGCAGCACTGATGCTTCTCTTGAAAAAACAGTCAGTATTGGTGAACTGCTCAACACTGACGGTTTTATCAATAAAAGGGTCGGTGTAGGTATGAGCAACACTGACTGTTTTTAAAAAAAAAGGGTCGGTGTAGGGTATGTGCAACACTGACTGTTTTATTAAAAAAAGGGTCGGTGTAGGTATGAGCAACACTGACTGTTTTTTTTTTAAAAGGGTCGGTGTAGGGTATGTGCAACACTGACTGTTTTCTTAAAAAAAAGGGTCGGTGTAGGTAGGAGCAACACTGACTGTTTTTTTTAAAAAAGGGTCGGTGTAGGGAAGTGAACCAACACTGACGGTTTTCTTAAAAAAAGGGTCGGTGTAGGTACGAGCAACACTGACTGTTTTTTTTTTAAAAAGGGTCGGTGTAGGGTATGTGCAACACTGACTGTTTTCTTAAAAAAAGGGTCGGTGTAGGTATGAGCAACACTGACGCTTCGCTTAAAAAACAGTCAGTGTTGGTGAACTGCTCAACACTGACGGTTTTTCAATAGAAGAGTCGGTGTTGCTCATACCCTACACCGACCCTTTTATTAAGAAAACAGTCAGTGTTGGTTCACTGACGGTTGTTTACAATTGAACAGTCAGTGTTGGAGTTATTCTTAATTACGATTTTGCCACGCAGTATCTACACTGACTGTTACATATTAAAACAGTCAGTGATTGGGGGTCAGTGAAGGGGTTTTTTGTACTAGTGTCAACAAGTAAGCAATAATAATTTAATTGGTTTGAATTTTTTTCAATTATATCAAATTATAAAATTGCTATAAACATTCACTTGGTCTTTTGTAAGGGCTTTTGCGAAATATGTTAAAGAGGGAGGATTGCATAACAAGAGCAAGAAAACCAAGTTGGGTTGGAAGTGGTTGCTGGTGAGCACACTATAAATTTATAATTTCATATATTGTCCAAAAAATATTATCATTCTAACATTGGCCGCTAAATGCAAATTTCAGGGCCCGCAACAGTTGGAGAGTTGGGAATGCGCTTATTACACGATGATTTTCATGTTTGACTTTGTCGAAAGAATACAATTCAAATTCCCAACCGCTGTATGTAATTCATATTAATTGTTCCTATATAATAGCAATTGATATTTGCAACTATATTTCATCTACCTTTTCTTGTTACCAACTAATACCAAATTGTAATTGTAGAATGTGCCAAAGGAACCGCATTACACCAAGGAGCAGATCGACGATATCAGGTGTGTGTGGGCAAGGTGGTTTCTAATGGAATTTTGCAATGCTGAACATGGATTTCCATAATTTTGTATAATTTTGTGTATATGAATATTGTATATTTTATTGCATATGGATTTCTGGATAATCTGAAAAATATGAATTTCTTGCTAATCTGAAAAATAGGGATTTATTGCTAATCTGGAAAATATGGATTTCTTGTTATATGAAATCTGGAAAATATGGAAAATCTGCAAAATCTGGAATAGTTCTGTAACAAAACTGGCTAGCAAAACTGGAAGCTAGCCCAAAAACAAAAAATACAAAAAAAAAAGTTCTTTCTACACGGACATTTAACTAAAGTCCGTGTAGAATATAAGATAGCTACACGGACATTTAGTTAAATGTCCGTGTAGAAAGAGTGAAGCTATACGGTTTTTTAGTTAAAAGTCCGTGTACAAAAAGAATCATACACAGTTGTTTAGGTAATATCCGTGTAGCTCGGTAACATGGAGAGCGACACATTCTGGGCTTTCTACACGGCTGTTTGTGTAGTTATCCGTGTAGAATCGTTGAAATTGCACACGGACAAATGTCCGTGTGTAGTTATTGAACTATTTATACACCCTCGATTTAAACACGGTAGGAAATCCGTGTAGCTCTTCCATTTTTGTCCGTGTATAATCTCCTTTATTGTAGTAGTGTATACCAGAAAAGTCAAAGATTGTGTGCTCTTTGATGCTCTACAATTATATTATCTAAACGCACTGCTACCATTTCTTTTGCTTTATATTGTGTTTTATTCTCTTTAATTTAAGGGACAATTGTTTATTTGCCACTCCAAAACCTTCTAACTCTAAAATTGCCATCCCGAAATTTGAAATTGTAAAAATGCCACTCTAAACTTCATTAATTCCTAATTTTGCCATTTATACTGTATTCTTATGCTATTTTTATTAAAAATTAACTGAAAAATATTGTTTTGGTATACGTATTTTTGTATTTCCGATTATACCCTTCATACAATTTCAAGGTTATTTGTCAAAACAGTATTTTTCAGTTAATTTTTAATAAAAATAGCATAAGAATACAGTATAAATGGCAAAATTAGGAATTAATGAAGTTTAGAGTGGCATTTTTACAATTTCAAATTTCGGGATGACATTTTTAGAATTAGAAGGTTTTGGAGTGGCAAATAACCAATTTTCCCTTAATTTAATGATGGGTCATGTTTGGTTGAGAATTAAATCATGAAATAAAATGTTTAGGTCTCACTTAAGCTACCAAACGTGATTTAATTGAGCCGGTATAAGATGGTATAAGTCGTTCTTTAGACTAGCCTAAAACATAAAATGTTAAGGCACCTATCAAAATGATTTCGTACACACTTGCAAATATTTCGCAAGTGATTTAGTGCACACTAAAACATGATTCAATGTTTAGTCCACACTTGCAGCTTAAGATTGCAAATATTAAGTTTAATATAATTCAAATATTTATAGATCTGTAATATGAAACTTGTTAATTATATGATTTCTCGAAGTACAATAAATTTATATGTTTGTTTAAATAATTAGGAACTCGATCCTAACTTTAGTTATGTAGAATGAAAGAATTTCATTGAACGGTTCAGCTTCACCATTTGAATTTCAAATCTAATTAAATTGTACTTTGATACTAAGTATATTTTACTATTTTAGTAATATTTCGCATCAAATTTGCTCGAATTTATATCATGTCAATGTGATTCAGATATTTTTTTTTTTAAATTAGCTAATTTGTTAATGCACATTATGTAAATTTTCAAATTTGCTGCAGAAGGCCAAGACATCAAATTTGCTGCAGAAGGCTCAGAAGCTTTGTCAGGCCCAAAACAAAGCCCAAAATAAATTCAATCAAAAGAGGTGGAAGGATGTGGAAGTTGGATGTTTGAGGTGGTAACCTGTGTGAACCATGATATGTGAGCGTGGCAGTAGAATGGATGGGAGATGTGGAGGCTGTAATTAACACTAATTATGGGCATTGCTGAATTATTGACTAGCGTGTAATCAAACGCAACTTGAGAACAGGATAGGGTTTGTTGAAGGTTTGAATCGGATCCGATACTATCATGTAAACTAGCCCGAATTAAACTGAACTGAGTTAGATAAAGTTCAAACTCAGCTCATATTAAAATGAGTTGAGTTTGACTTTAATTGAACCAATCACGAATCAAATTGAATCCAATTTGTAATTATTCACTCGTGTGTTGTAAGTTACATATAGATTAATTTTTTTTGGCAACTTATAACATTGTGAGCCTACAATAAATCGTAAGTTGCGATTTTTTTTCACTTTTATTCGCAACAAATTTCATGCTCTCACGGTAAGTACACAAAGAGGGTAGTAAAGCAGTCAAAAAGAAAAATTAATCCTTTTCTTGTCACAAACAAAGAAATGAGCTGAGCCGAGAACTAGCCTTTGGTCTAGTAACAAAGCCGAAATTTTTTTCTTACCACCCAATAAAATCCGAATTAAATGAATAACACCCGTTTATTCAGAATTAAGATTCCGCCACGAACTCGGACTGGATCTGCGGAAGGATCCCCAATCCGTTCCCGTATTGGGCCTGCGGACTGGTCCACTCGCACCCTGGGCCTGGGCACTGATCCGTGCACGTATTGGGTCGGCGCACTGACCCGTTCGCGTACCCAATCGCGTACACAATGTAATTTTATATTTAATTACATTAGTTATTTATAAGGAATAATTTATATCCGATTATCCGTACACTTATAATTTTATTCATATTTTTATTGAATATGATATGAATTAAGAAAGCCGAAATTTTTGTATCTATCACTTTCAAATTTTCGAATTTTAAATTTGAGACAATTTAAAATATAATAGTAGCCTTATGTTGGAAAATGGGAGGTCTTTTTTTTGGGCTAAATGGTTAATTCGAAGGCATGGTATAGAATGACAAAAATAAATTAGAGAAAAAAACTTTAAATATTAGTACTTAATTTTAAAATGTTGGTTATTGTCAAATTAAATTTGCTGATGAATAATTAATAGATAGTTTTTGATTGAAATAAAAAAATACATAGCTGCTGAGGATCAGAAAATTCAACTGAAGTTTTGAGACACTAAACGACATTATTTTTTTTTGCAATTTTGATTCCGTTGGCTTTTGCGAGCTATGCCATATAATTGAAATCATATGCTCAAATCGGAATTTCCTACCAATAGTAATGGTCGTGTAAAGGTTAGAAACAATACATCGATGTTTATTGCAAAAACATCGATGATGTGTTTATACACTGATTAATCCCGGCAGTGGTGTATCAATATTTCATTGCAGAATATAAATATGACCAGGGGCGGAGCCAGACTTTAATTACTGTATTGCAGTACAAAAATTAATATGTTAGTTTTAGGTGAATGGGGGTCAATCATGTCAAACTTGCATACGATATATATGGGGGTTAATTTTACGGTACTGATCTCGTAGAATTTTATTCTAAACTATAAAGAAAATTAAGTATAATTAAAAAAATGAAAAAAAAAATGAGAATCTGTTGACACCATCCAATTAACTTGAATCTGCTTGTGGCCCTAATATTTTATACCGTGTACCAACTCTGTCCTAAAATTAACAATTTAAAAAAAAAGTCTACGCTAAAGCTGCGCAATCCCTCTGCGCAGTAAGGATGCGTGGAGCTCCTTATCTTTGTGCAACTTGATGTAATGTCCATGCGACCATATAAAAAATACTAAATAAAACAAAAAAATCAATTAAAAGTAAACCAACACAAAAACATTGTAACAATTCATGTAGACATATACAAGCTCCATACTCAAAGTTTTTAATGAAAAAGAAAAAAAATGGCTAAAATGATACATAAAAATTAAACATTCACAAAATATAGCTAGGTTTATCATGCCTGCTCTTACTATTTAGTCTCGTAATCAACAGTCTCATAATTCTCATTCGGTTTCCATGTTGACAGCCCAAATAAGATTGTTCCTTTCCATCCCAAAAGAAGCCATTTGTTATCTTCCTCAACAAAAAAATCCTTGTCGTAAAGTCCTGATCTCACTGTTCTCATTATCTTTTTCCTGATCAGTGAATCCACGGGTAATTGCACAAAACCGGCCCGAAGAATCCTGGCCTGGCACTGCCTATATGTCTCAGGTCTTTCCACTCTCTCTGAACCCTCACAAGCTATTGCGTTAATTGCTATTGGACTTAGAATGGTCCTTTCTATATGGAGCCTCGCCTCACTCTCTCGAGGCATAGTTGACTCAAAAATATCAAAAAAAGAAGAGAACTTGGATAAAACTTCCTTAAATCGAATTGTATAGAACGGCGTACCATATGAGCCATTCAGAATTCCATGAATAAAGACACGTGGTTTGATCTCCCTTATTATTCTTAGAACTTTATCACGAGGGCAGCTCAAGGCAATTGTCTCATCAGCAAGTTTTCCAAGTCCAAGCAAGCAATTTACTACTAAAATCTCATCTTCTTTAATCTTAAGATCTTCTATTGTAATGCTTTCCCATTTGGATGCTATACCTTGATACTTGAGAGGGATATTATATCTCTGAGCATATTCTGACAACCGCCTTCCTGTCTCTTCAACTAGTCTGTTTGGACGGAAACCCTTTTGTGGAAATTCTATACCAGTTATACGGATTTTAGGCGGTGTTTTTCCTAAGCTTGCGAGACGTTCAAAGAAAGATGGCCACATGAATCCCATGCGGATTCCAAAGTCAATTATATGAACCTTTGTGGCATTTTTTGCGATGTTTAGGATTGTTTGGACAGAGAAGTAATATTGTACCTTCATAAACGGGCAAATTGCATGATAAACACGAAAAGCTTTCAAAAAGTCAATCACATTTCCTTGCCTCGACCGTAGTTTATGGTAGATGTCACTTCCCGTACCAACCAAGCGTGCCTCGAGTGCATCCACCAAATAATATGCCAAACGTTGGTCGCCATGTCCCACAGGGGATGAGTGTTTCCTTATTTGCTTGATTAGTTCATAGGCCCAGTGGTAGTTGCTAGCAGAAACTGCTTCAGAACAACTAATTAGGAGAGAACGAAGATTCGCTAAGTCATCTCTAGTTTCCTTCTTTTCTAATGCCTTCTTACTCCTTGTGTCCACCTGATGCTCCGGTGACTCATTTTTGATACCTTGTTTCATACTTTCACGTACTGAGATAACCTCTTTCACATACTCGCTACCACGGTAAAGAAGAAACTGATCCAAGTTCTCATTTCTTGTCGGACCATCTGAGGAAATTGCTCGTTGCTTGTGAGCTTGCACCTCTGATAGATCTGGTTCTCTATTGTTATTTGCACACTTTTTAGTATAGGTCTCGTAACAAATTTCTATGTTCTCACTGATATCATTTTCCTTGGGTTTCTCATGAAACTCAGTTCTATTTGGCTCTAAACCAACAAACAACTTTTCAATGGATGGAAGAAACTTCATTGCTTCTTCAGCGCCCTTTTGCATTGGTGTGACCGGTAGGTTCTCCATGTTGCTGTATGGTTGCACCTCATTCTCCGAAACATTTTTTATAGAATTACTGGAACCACTGCTTGTAGCATTACCGTTTTGAGGTGGATGGAATTGGACCAAGGTAGGTGCAAGAGGGTACTCTTTTCCAAGGGTATCATAGAAGGATTTCTCTATTTCTTGAATAGCTTCCTCTTCTTGACAAATGCTTATGTCATCATCTATATCTTCTTCTAACAAAATTTGGCCTATGTAGTTGATTACTGCATTGGACGTGAGCTCACAAACCTCTTGGCTATCTGTACTATTGCTTACCAAAGGATTAGGTGTGGCATTATGGTTTAGGTTGTCACTCGAAAAAGTTGGTGGTATTGTCTGGTAACATTCAAAAATGGCTTCTGGTGCACTCAGTGTATCGACGACATTATCCCCTTCTGGGAAATTTGCATGCCAAAGCCCTTTTGCAGCCATATGAAGCTATGATAGTAGAATTTGTGTTTTCCAAGTTGCAAACTGCTAACTAACTGCAATTTACACCAAATTGGCTGCTTAATTTCTTTTGCAAAAAAGACAGTTAATTACTTGCAAAGGCAATAGTAGAATGAAAAATGATATATACCCAAAGCTTTATGGCCAAAATATGAGCCGAGTGATTTTGCTATAAAAAGAAGTTGCAAATTACTTAGTTTTTCTCTTTTACTTGTAACAAAAATAGGACGAGAATAACGACGTCTCTAAGAAACTTACTTCTTTACCCTAACCCTATGCTGCTTGACAAGTAGTTTTGAGGGAAAAGGAAATGTTAAATTGTGCAATCATTTACATTTAACATTATCTATATGATTTTGAATTGCAAACTGGCATCGCAGCCTCCAATAAATAATGAATCAGGATTACATTAATTTCATGTTGATAAAATTTTGCTTGAGACTTGTACCATTTATGTTTGTGTTGGTCTTTTTCATGTCAGTATACATTGTAGTGTACAAAAGAAACAAAACGGATACATTAGTGGTTTTCTCTAGCTTCCTTGATTAGGTTGCGGTATAACTCATTCAAGTCTAGGTTAGGTTTAGATTTGAAGTTTTGGTCAGGGCTGGTATTGATGTGATTAAAGAATGGTGATGTCCGGTTCCAATGTTATGTTTTCATTTAGTATTGAGCAAATTGGTTCTGATTATTCAATTTTCTTACCACCCCAAGTCTGTTTAGATTAAAATCAAGAGATCAGGTATGAGGAAATTTCGACTAACATCGTAGTTTCATCACTCTGGAACCCAATAAATTTACTAGGTATTAGGGCATGTAATTATGCCATTACATGTCACATATGCCAAGATTTGGAAGGCTCCTTTGTAATTATGGGGTTTATTTTAAGGTGGTTGGAATTGTAATAACTAATAACCCAGTTAGTTGCTTCACGTACTGTTAGTCGCGGTGCATGGATAATACTGGATCGATAATACTGGTTTAGTGACCATTTGGTGTTAAAGATAACTGTTTAGCGTCCTTTACTGGATAAGACTGGTAGTATTGGCTACTAAGGCTAGCTAGCTTTACTGGATAACTATTTGGGAAAGCTTCTTCAATAAAAAGTAAAATGAGAATTCTATAATTTTAAAATGAGTATTAATAAAAAAAGCAACAAAACAGGTAAATTTGTAAGTTTTTGAAATTTAGAAAGTAAATATTATTTTATGAACTTTAGAGGGGGCAAATACGTAATATCAATGTTTTTGAAGGGGTATACATGAAATTGCCCCTAATGAAAGAAAAAGGGATGTTTTATATGCTTTGTTATGGTAATTAATATGTTAGAAGAATTCATTTCTCGACAAATTCACTCTTTGAAGATAACAATTTCCGTGGATAAAAGGTTCTTTCAAATAGACCATGAAATTCATTGGAAGAACAAAAGTAGAGGGATATGTATGGAAAGCCCGTACCTATCTGTGCCGCTGCAGCTCTGCTTTCTCTGCTTTCTCTTCCTTGTATGGGATGCAACTCTGCTTTCTCTATGTTATGAATACAGAGAATGCTTCCTTGTATGGGAAGACCTCTCTCTTTCTCTCTGCAAATGGTGGGAATGAAGTGTAGAAAAATTAACACAGACGGAAGGGGTTTGATACGGGTGGTCATCATTTAGTTATATTCACATTTGATATTTCAGAGAAAATATATCAAAAGGGTCAAAGATTGTATGCGCTTCGATGCTGTTAAAAATAATAACGGCTATAATTCAAATTTGTAAATAATGGCTAGTTAGTAATTAATAGACTAGGAGTTAGTGGGTAGGAGTTAGTGGTTAGTGGTTGGTAGTTGTAATTAATTGCAACGGCTAGTTTTTTCTTTATAAATAGAGATATATGTAAAATCTGAAAATAAGATTGCAATAATAATTGTTTTCTTGATCTCTTCTCTCTTCTCATCTTACAAAAAATAACATGGTATCACTAATATTGAAAAAGAATTGGAACCAAATGCCACACGTTTTTATTTCAACCAAATGTCACACGTTTCTCACTAATATTGAAAAGAATTGGAACCAAATAATTATCAAGAAGCAATTAAAAGTCCAATTTGGTATAAGGCTATGGATGAGGAATTAAAAGCCTTAGAACAAAACGAAACTTGAAAAATTGTCTCCCTTCCAAAAAATAAAAAACCGGTTGGTTGTAAATGGGTATATAAAATCAAATATAATAGTGATGGTACCATAGGAATGTATAAGGCAAGACTTGTAGCTAAAGGATTTACCCAAACCTATGGCATAGACTATAATGAAACCTTTGCACCGGTGGCAAAAATGAATACCGTAAGAATTTTACTTTATATTACCGTAAACAATGGTTGAGACCTCTACCAAATGGATGTCAAAAATGTCTTTCTTCAAGAACACTTGAAGAAGAGGTGTATATGACACTACCACCCGGTCATAAATTGGAAACCAACTCTAACTTGACTTGTAGGCTTAATAAATTAATTTATGGATTGAAGCAATCTCCACAGGCATGGTATGGCAAACTTAGCTCTTATTTAATTTCTTGTAATTTTAAAATTAGTAATGCCGATTATTCTTTATTTACTAAATGTGATGGTATCAATACAACTCTCATTTTAGTATATGTAGATGATATCATAATTACTGGAAATAATTTAGAGCACATTCAAAAAATTAAGAAACAACTAAAAAAAATTTGATATAAAAGATTTAGGACATCTTAAATATTTTTTAGGAATAGAGATAGCCTCTTCGGATAAAAGGCTTTTTATTTCCCAAAGAAAATATACACTTAATTTATTAAAAAAAAACCGGTAAGCTAGGATGTAAACCGGCCTCTACCCCATTTGACAACAAATGCAAATTAAATAGTGAAGTTGGTGAACCTTTAAAAGACATAAATCAATTTCAAAAACTTGTTGGAAAATTGATCTATCTAACGGTTATTCGTCCGGATATTTCATTTTCGGTAAGCCAAATTAGTAAGTTCATGCACTCACCAAGAACACCACATTTAGAAGCAGTAAACAAAATTTTGAGGTTTTTAAAAAATAATCCCGGTAAGGGTATTTGGATGAAAAATAATAATTCTAATGATATATG
This sequence comes from Carex kokanica, assembly GCA_025461125.1. Lineage (NCBI taxonomy): Eukaryota > Viridiplantae > Streptophyta > Magnoliopsida > Poales > Cyperaceae > Carex > Carex kokanica. The sequence continues at coordinate 158,328 of JAJGRX010001268.1, forward strand.
TGGCTATTCCGATGCAGATTGGGCCGGAAGCTTCAATAGAAAGTCGACAACCGGTTTTTGCACATTTGTAGGCGGAAATCTAGTCACATGGAAAAGCAAGAAATAAAATGTTGTAGCACGATCAAGCGCCGAAGTCGAATATCGTGTCATGGCATCAACCGCAAGCGAACTAACATGGATCAAACAACTCCTATTAGACATGGGATTTAAAACTCAAGAACCGATTAAAATGTATTGCGACAATAATTCGGCACGACACATAGCTTCAAATCCCGTGTTTCATGAACGAACAAAACACATAGAAGTGGATTGCCACTTTATTAGAGAAAAAATTCAAGCAAAATAAATTAAAACACCATACGTAAAAAGTGAAGATCAACTCGCGGATATCTTCACTAAAGGCTTGGATCCGGGTCTATTCGAGAAAATTACAAGCAAACTAGGATTGTACGATATATACATTCCTAGCTTGAGGGGAGTGTTAAAAATAATAACAGCTATAATTCAAATTTGTAAATAATGGCTAGTTAGTAATTAATAGACTAGGAGTTAGTGGGTAGGAGTTAGTGCTTAGTGGTTGGTAGTTGTAATAATTGCAACGGCTAGTTTTTCTTTAAAAATAGAGATGTATGTAAAATCTGAAAATAAGATTGCAATAATAATTGTTTTCTTGATCTCTTCTCTCTTCTCATCTTACAAAAAATAACAGATGCTCTACAATTATAAGGATCTAAAGTCTAAACGCACGGTACCCATCCCTGCTAGGCATAAATAATAAAGTTATATATATTCTTAAAACCAAATAAAGTAATATGTTCATGAGCTATTTGGGATACCTAGAGTGGGAAAAATGGCACGGCAGAGCCGGCTCCGTCACGGAACGACACGGTTACGGTACGGCACGCGTGTCAGTTACGTGCCGTGACTCGCGTGTCCCGTCCTGTGCTCATCTTTTGAAACTTTGGCACGGCACGGCACGTGAAAGATTTAGTCACGGCATGGCACATAGTCACGCGAGTCACGTGTAATTAGGACCATTAGATATTGATTTAGTGGTGAATCTTGAATAAACTAATCTAAATTATAATTAAATGGTCATGCGAGTCACGCGAGTCATGTATGGTCACGGTACCTTTAGGTACGGCGTGACTCACGTGACGTGACCATTCGCGTGCTGTCACCACCCCTTGACATTTTGGTCACGGCACGGCACGGGAAAAATTAACTTAATCACGACACGACACGGTACGTTTTTTCTTCTCTAGGGATACCTCTATCAGAAAAAAAAATTAATATGTTCATGGAATAAATTTCTTAACAAATTTTATCTTGAAAGTAATAAGGTTCATGGATAAAGGCTCTTTCAAATATACCAGGATATTCATTACAAGAACGAAAGTGTAGAGATGAGATGAGGTCCCTATAAAAATTAAAAAGCCCGTACCTATCCGTGGTCTCTCTGCAGCTCTGTTTTATCTCTGTTGTGAATACAGAGAATACTTCCCTTGTGGAAAGACCTCTCTTCTTCTTTTATCTCTGTTTTATCTCTGTTGTGAATATCCGTGGTCTCTATACCTCTCTGCTTTCTCTCTGAAAATGGTGGAAATGAAGCGTAGAAAAATCAACTCGGATGGAAGGAGCTTGATAAAGATAGTCATAGTCATCATTTAATTACGTTGACAATTCGGAGATAAAATAAGCTGTAGATTAGATATACCATAAAAGTCAAAGATTGTGTGCTCTTTCATGCTCTACAATTATATTATCTAAACGCACTTAAGAATTATATGCTCTACAATTATATTACAATTATATTGTTTTATTCTCTTTAATTTAATGATGGGTCATGTTTGGTTGAGAATTAAATCATCAAATAAAATGTTTAGGTCTCACTTAAGTAGTCAAACGTGATTTAATTAAGTCGATCTTTAGACCGGCCTAACAAATAAAATGTTAAGTCACCTATCAAGATGATTTAGTACACACTTGCAATATATAGCAAGTGATGTAGTCCACACTAAAACGTGATTCAATGTTTAGTCCACACTTGCAACTTAAGATTGCAAATATTAAGTTTACTATAATTCAAATATTTATAGATCTGTAATATGAAACTTGTTAATTATATGATTTCTCAAAGTACAATAACTTTGTATGTTTGTTTAAATAAGGAACTAAATCCTAACTTTAGTTATGTAGAATGGAAGAATTTCATTGAACGGTTCAGCTTCACCGTTTGAATTTAAAATCTAATTAAATTGTACTTTGATACTAAGTATATTTTACTATTTTAGTAATATTTCGCATCAAATTTGCTCGAATCTATATCATGTCAATGTGATTCAGATACTTTTTTTTTTAATTAGCTAATTTGTTAATGCACATTATGTAAATTTTCAACGATCACTACACATATATTAAGCTCCAAACGAAACGAATAACGGTATTTAGTGAATAAATTGATAAGATATAATTTAATCCAAAAACATACAAATAAATATACACATGAAATATATCATGCATGTAGAGTGCGAAAAATGGCACGGCGGAGCCAGCTCTGTCACAGAATGGCATAGTTATGGCATGAACGGCACGGCACGCGTGTCAGTGACGTGCCGTGACTCGCGTGTCCCGTGCCGTGACCATTCGCGTGCCGTGTTCATCTTTTGAAACTTTGACACGGCACGGCACGACACGTGACGGAATAGTGGGAATGAAGTGTAAAAAATTAACACAGACGGAAGGGGTTTGATAATTTGGAGAAAAGTTATCAAAAGAGTCAAAAATTGTATGCGCTTGGAATTGGATGCTCTACAATTACAAGGATCTAAAGTCTAAACGCACGGTACCCCATCCCTGCTAGGCATAAATTTATATTCTTAAAACCAAATAAAGTAAGGACTTTGCAAGATAATTTGGTATTATGGAGAGAAATAATTATTTTATGAGAAATGGTGAAAATTGAATCTTGTGTATTTATTCCGCTCTCAGATAATAATTGTTGAAAAAAAAAAAACACATCAGGCCGCCAACTTTGACTCTTGAATTGTGAATAATTGTGATGCTGATTGCTGAAGTGATATTTTCGGAAATAATTGTGATTCAGATTGCTGATGGCAGAGATGTTTGGTTTTTACTTATTTCTTCTCCAAGTAGTGGCTGGTTGGTCTTTGATCAGTACGTGGTTGTATTGTTGGAAGGAAGTTTTATTTCTTTAATATAATAACCTTGGCAGCCACTGCCAAGTTTTTCAAAAAAAAAAAGAAGATATTTTCGGAAAAGCAGGTTCCCTCAAGATTTATTTCTGATATTTTTGTCAAGCTTGTTTTGGAATACTATGACAAATTGGGGTGTAATTGTCAATGAATCTTGTACGGGTCGAGATGTATTTTCATACTCATGCTCATTGAAAATTAATTTTGTCCCTTATAATTAGTTACAAAATAGCTCTTACTCATATCTTTACTTAATAAGTTAACGAAATCTTTTTCTTAACTATACCTATACCCGATAAATTAACGATCGATAAAAAACTCTACTCTCATACTCGTCTTATCGAATACATTTCAGATTGAATTAACAGTTAAAAGAGTACGATTGACACCCCTAGCTAAAAAAAATGAGAAATTTATGTATTTTTAATATCTTCAACTTTTATCTAACAATAATTTTACTTCCGTGGAACCTAATTGAGAGAAATAGGTCTGTCAAATGACCTCCACACTGGATCCGTATCCTCCCAGGTACCTGACTCAAGACAATTGAAGCAGACGGCTCAGATTTATTATCAACCGGTGCCTATTCAGGATGGCGAAGGAGGCCAGTATTATTTATTCTTTGAGATCGTGCCAAGTTAAAAGAATGCTACTGGACCATCTGTTTCAATTGTACTCAGTCAGGTAACTTGAGGGGATGTGAATTCCTCCAGACCTCCGTTCGATCCCTTGTATCTCTGGATTGTCAGTGTCTCTTCTTTTAACATCTCAATAATTCTTAACTCTGACGTGTTCGACTCCCCTTGTCAGTCGAACTTGTGACTTTTGTATGTTTGTTTAAATAAGGAACTCGATCCTAACTTTAGTTATGTAGAATGGAAGAATTTCATTGAACTGTTCAGCTTCACCGTTTGAATTTCAAATCTAATTAAATTGTACTTTGATACTAAGTATGTTTTACTATTTTAGTAATATTTCGCATCAAATTTGCTCGAATCTATATCATGTCAATGTGAGATTCAGATACTTTTTTAAAAAAAATTAGCTAATTTGTTAATGCACATTATGTAAATTTTCAAATTTGCTGCAGAAGGCCGAGACATCAAATTTACTACAGAAGGCCCAGACATCAAATTTGTTAAATATAAGTAAAAATATAATATATGAACAGTAGTATATAACCCTAGTTGTACTAAAATGTAATAGATGAACAATTGTTCAATAAACAATTTTAGTTGATTCCATTCAGTGATATTAATATGTTATCAGAGGGTAGAAGGCCCAGACATCAAATTTGCTGCAGAAGGCTCAGAAGCTTTGTCAGGCCCTAAACAAAGCCCAAAATAAATTCAATCAAAAGAGGTGGAAGGATGTGGAAGTTGGATGTTTGAGGCGGTAACCTGTGTGAACCATGATATGTGAGCGTGGCAGTAGAATGGATGAGAGATGTGGAGGCTGTAATTAGCACTAATTATAGGAATTGCTGAATTATTAACTTGCGTGTAATCAAATGCAACTTGAAAACAGGATAGGGTTTGTTGAAGGTTTGAATCCGATCCGATACTATCATGTAAACTAGCCCGAATTAAACTGAACCGAGTTAGAACTAACTACAATCTGAATTGGTTAATTCATGAAAGACTGTAACTCGCTAGTCGTATAAATAAATTTGTTTACTTACTTCTAATAAAAATCCTTACTATGTCTCTAATTCCTAAACCCAATAAAAAGATTGTAAATAAACACTTTATAATCTGTAAGTTGCCATATAATAAGCAATGACCGTCAAAAAAATCACAATAGATCATTGGTGAATATATTTTCACCTAAAACATTGAATGCTAAGTGCTGAATTATTCTATATAATTTTATATTTAATTACCTTAGTTATCTATAAGGAATATTTTATATCTATTATCCGTACACTTTTAATTTTATTCATATTTTTATTGAATACGATATGAATTAAGAAAGCCGAAATTTTGTATCTTTCACTTTCAATTTTTCGAATTTTAACCTTTCTATTGATTTATGAAAAACCTCAATGTTACCATACACGTCTGCGTGGAGTTTTTTTTTTTTTGTGGAAAATGGGAGGCCTTTTTTTTTGGGAAAATGGTTAATTCGCAGGCATGATATAGAAGGACAATAATAAATTAGAAAAAAAAAACTTTAAATATTAGTACTTAATTTAAGAATGCTAGATATTGTCAAATTAAATTTGCTGATGAAAAATTAACGAACCGTTTTTGATTGAAATAAAAAAATGCACAACTGCTGAGGATCAGAAACTTCAATTGAAGTTTTGAGACACTAAACGACGTTTTTTTTTGCAATTTTGATTTTATTGGCTTTTCCGGGCTATGCCATATAATAAAAGTCATACGCATAAATCGGGATTTTCTACTAATAGTTATGGCCGTTTAAAGGTTAGAAACAATACATCGATGTTTATTGCAAAAACATCGATGATGTGTTGATACACTGATTAATCCCGACAGTGGTGTATCAATGTTTCATTGCAGAATATAAATGTGACCAGGAGCGGAGCCAGATTTTAGTTAGCATATTGCAGTACAAAAATTAATATGTCAGTTTTAGGTGAATGGGGTCAATCATATCAAACTTGCATATGACATATGAGGGTTAATTTTACAATACTCGTAGAATTTTATTATAAACTATAAAGAAAATCAAGTATAATTAAAAAAATAAAAAATAAATAATGATCAATTGACTTCGTTCAATTAACTTGAATCTGCTTCTGAAAATGAACCATTTTCAATTGACTCCGTGTACCTGTTCTAAAATGAACCATTTTCAAATAAAAAAAAAGTCTACGCACCCTAAAGCTACGCAATCCCTCTGCGCAGAAAGGATGCGTGGAGCTCCTTGGCTCTACACATTAAGGCCCTGTTCGGCCCCGGGAACAGGAATGGGGCTTGGGTCCGTGTCATTTGTACCCTCTTCGATTTTGACCAAGTCAAAATCAATCGCCGCATCCAATTTTTTCTTGAGTAATGATGGCAATAGGCACAGTGAAACCTCGGTTAGGTAAACAACAATTTTGCGTTGCATTTCTTTTAATCTAAAAATTAGTTTATATATATAAGCTGCATGTTTGATGTAATACCCATGCGACCATATAAAAATACTAAATAAAATAAAATAAAATTAATTGAAGGTAAAAAACCAACACAAAAACTTTGTAACAATTCATGTAGACTTATACAAGCTCCATTCTCAAAGTTGTTAATGAAAAAGAAAAAAAAAAGGCTAAAATGATACGTAGAAAACATTCACAAAATATAGCTAGATTTATCATGCCTGCTCTTACTATTTAGTCTCGTAATCAACAGTCTCATAATTCTCATTCGGTTTCCATGTGGACAACCCAAATAAGATTGTTCCTTTCCATCCCAAAAAAAGCCATTTGTTATCTTCCTCAACAAGAAACTCCTTGTGGTAAACTCCTGATCTCACTGTTCTCATTATCTTTTTCTTGATCAGTGAATCCACAGGTAATTGCACAAAACCGGCCCGAAGAATCCTGGCCTGCCATTGCCTATACGTCTCTGGTCTATCCACTCTCTCTGAACCCTCACAAGCTATTACATTAATTGCTATTGGACTTAGAATGGTCCTTTCTATATGGAGCCTCGCCTCACTCTCTCGAGGCATAGTTGACTCAAAAACATCAAAAACTGAAGAGAACTTGGATAAAACTTCCTTAAATCGAATTGTAAAGAACGGCGTACTATATGAGCCATTCATAATTCTATGAATAAAGACACGTGGTTTGATCTCCCTTATTATGCTTAGAACTTTATCGCGAGGGCAGCTCATGGCAATTGTCTCATCGGCAAGTTTTTCAAGGTGATTCATGCAATTTACAACTAAAATCTCATCTTCTTCAATCTTAAGATCTTCTATTGTAATGTTTTCCCATTTGGATGCTATACCTTGATACTTGAGAGGGATATTATATCTCTGAGCATATTCTGACAACCGCCTTCCTGTCTCTTCAACTAGTCTGTTTGGACGGAAACCCTTTTGTGGGAATTCTATGCCAGTTATACGGATTTTAGGCGGTGTACTTCCTAAGCTTGCGAGACGTTCAAAGAAAGATGGCCACAAGAATCCCATGTGGATTCCAAAATCAATTATATGAATCTTTGTGGCATTTTTTGCAATGTTTAGGATCGTTTGGACAGAGAAGTAATATTGTACCTTCAGAAACGGGCAAATTGCATGATAAACACGAAAAGCTTTCAAAAAGTCAGTCACAGTTCCTTGCCTCAACAGTAGTTTATGGTAGATGTCACTTCCCGTACCAACCAAGCGTGCCTCGAGTGCATCCACCAAATAATATGCCAAACGTTGATCGCCATGCCCCATAGGGGATGAGTGTTTCCTTATTTGCTTGATTAGTTCATAGGCCCTGTGGTAGTTGCTAGCAGAAACTGCTTCAGAAAAACTAATTAGGAGAGAACGAAGATTCGCTAAGTCATCTTCGGTTTCCTTCTTTTCTAATGCCTTCTTACTCCTTGTGTCCACCTGATGCTCTAGTGACTCATTTTTCATACCTTGTTTCATACTTTCACGTACTGAGATAACCTCTTTCACATACTCGCTACCACGGTAAAGGAGAAATTGATCCAAGTTCTCATTTCTTGCCGGATCATCTGAGGAAATTGCTCGTTGCTTGCGAGCTTGCCCCTCTGATAGATCTGGTTCTCTATCGTTACTTGCACACTTTTTAGTACAGATCTCGTAACATATTTCTATGTTCTCACCGATAACATTTTCCTTCGGTTTCTCATGAAACTCAGTTCTATTTGGCTCTAAACCAACAAACAACTTTTCAATGGATGGAAGAAACTTCATTGCTTCTTCAGCACCCTTTTGCACTGGCATGACCGGTAGGTTCTCCAAGTTACTGTATGGTTGCACCTCATTCTCCGAAACATTTTTAATAGCATTACTGGAACCACTATTTGTAGCATTACTATTTTGAGGTGGATGGAATTGGACCAAGGTAGGTGCAAGAGGGTACTCTTTTCCAAGGGTATCATAGAAGGATTTCTCTGTTTCTCGAATAGCTTCCTCTTCTTGACAAATGCTTATGCCATCATCTATATCTTCTTCTAACAAAATTTGGCCTATGTAGTTGATTACTGCATTAGATGTGAGATCACAAACCTCTTGGCTATCTGTACCATTGCTTACGAAAGGATTAGGTGTGGCATTCTGATTTAGGTTGTCACTCAAAAAAGTTGGTGGAATTGTCGGGTAACATTCAAAAATGGCTTCTGGTGCACTTAGTGTATCGGGGACATTATCCCCTTCTTCTGGGAAATTTGCATGCCAAAGCCCTTTTGCAGCCATATGAAGCTATGATAGTAGAATTTGTGTTTTCCAAGTTGCAAACTGCCAACTAACTGCAATTTACACCAAATTGACTGCTTAATTTCTTTTGCAATAAAGGCAGTTAATTACTTGCAAACGCAATAGTAGAATGAAAAAGGATATATAACCAAAGTTTTATGGCAAAAATATGAGCTGAGTGAATTTGCTATAAAAAGAAGTTGCAAATTATTTAGTTTTTCTCTCTTACTTGTAACAAAAATAGGACGAGAATAACAATGTCTCTAAGAATTAAGCTACCTGACAAGTAGTTTTGAGGGAAAAGGAAATGTTGAATTGTGCAGTCATTTACATTTAACATGATCTATATGATTTTCAATTGCAAATTGGCATCGCAGCCACAAATAAATAATGGATCATGATTACAGTAATTTCAGGTCGTTAAAATTTCCTTGAGACTTATATCAGTTATGTTTGTGTTGGTCTTTTTCATGTCAGTATACGTTGTAGTGTACAAAAGAAACTGAACTGATACATTAGTGGTATTCTCTAGCTTCCTTGGATAGGTTGCGGTATAATTCATTAAAGTCTAGGTCAGGTTTAATTAGATTTGAAGTTTTGGTCAGGGCTGGCATTGATGTGATTAAAGAATGGTGATGTCCAGTTCCAATGTTATGTTTTTGTTTAGTATTGAGCAAATTGGTTATGATTATTCGATTTTCTTCCCATCCCAAGTTTGTTCAGATTAAAATCAAGAGATCAGGTATGAGGAAATTTCGACTAACATCGTAGTTTCATTACTCTGGAACCCAATAAATTTACTAGGAATTAGGGCATGTAATTATGCCATTACATGTCACATATGCCAAAATTTGGAAGGCTCCTTTGTAATTATGGGGTTTATTTTAAGGTGGTTGGAATTGTAATAACTAATAACCCAGTTAGTTGCTTCACCTACTGTTAGTCGCGTTGCATGGATAATACTGGTTTAGTGACCTTTTGGTGTTAAAGATAACTGTTTAGCGTCCTTTACTGGATAAGACTGGTAGTATTGGCTACTAAGGCTAACTAGCTTTACTGGATAACTATTTGGGAAAGCTTCTTCAATAAAAAGTAAAATGAGAATTCTATAATTTTAAAATGAGTCTTAATAAAAAAAGTAATAAAACAGGTAAATTTGTAAGTTTTTGAAATTTAGAAATGTAAATATTATTTTATGAACTTTCGAGGGGGCAAATACATAATTTCAATGTTTTTGATGGGGTATACATGAAATTGCCCCTAATGAAAGAAAAAGTGATGTTTTATATGTTTTGTTATGGTAATTAATATGTTAGAAGAATTCATTTCTTGACATATTCACTCTTTAAAGATAACAATTTCCATGGATAAAAGGTTCTTTCAAATATACCATGAAATTCATTGGAAGAACAAAAGTAGAGGGATATGGTATGGAAAGCCCGTTGGTATCTGTGCCGTTGCAGCTCTACTTTCTCTGCTTTCTCTTCCTTGTATGTGATGCAGCTCTGCTTTCTCTATGTTATGAAGGAAGACCTCTCTCTTTCTTTCTGCAAATGGAATGGTGGGAATGAAGTGTAAAAAATTAACACAGATGGAAGGGTTTTGATAATTCGGAGAAAAGTTACCAAAAGAGTCAAAGATTGTATGCGCTTGGATTTGGATGCTCTACAATTATAAGGATCTAAAGTCTAAACGCACGGTACCCATCCCTGCTAGGCATAAATTTATATTCTTAAAACCAAATAAAGTAAGAGGACTTTGCAAGATAATTTGGTATTATCAAGAGAAATAATTATTTTATGAGAAATGGTGAAAATTGAATCTTGTGTATTTATTCCGCTCCCAGATAATAATTGCTGAAAAAAACAAAAACACATCAGGCCGCCAACTTTGACTCTTGACTTGTGAATAATTATGATGCTGATTGCTGATGTGATATTTTCGGAAATAAATCTGCTGTGATTCTTGTAACACTCCGGTAATAGATAGTTTTCAAATATATATACACTTTGGATTTGTATATAATATTTATGAATTCCAAGGTTTAAATTATAAAAATGAAAACTTTAGAAGAAAAAAAATGATGTGGCATTTGTGTACAGGTGGCCCTCATGCATGAATAACCTCCACTCCTAAACCGACCTCCATGCACTGAATTCCTTAAATTGATTCAATCTCTTCTTTGATTAACATAAACCAAATGAAATAGGAAAAAAAAACAGAGAGAAAGAGGAAATGCGAAGGAAATTTAGAGAAAATAAAAAGAAATGTTTTAATAAAAAAGATATGATATGGAGTCTTGTTCGATTGGAATTCCGACTACGTCGTGTTAATTCTGAACAGTCGTTGCATCTTGAGTTGGATTTCTGGACTAATTGCTATTAAGTAACCGGACTTCTCTATAATCTGTCACTACTAGAATTTTCCTTTTTTCCAACGGTAGAAAATCAGTTTTTCCATAGGCGTACCGTTGGAAAAAGCCCTGAAATCGTCATTTTCATCCGCTACCGTTGGAAATACTCCCGTTGCAACAACCCTCGATGGAAATAGTACTTATTTCCATCGACGCCGTTGGAAATACTCATTTCTTAGTATTTCCATGCACTACTCTTGGAAAAAAGGCCGTTGGAAATACTTTCACCCTTGGACACTGTCTGGAGTATTTCCAAAGGCAGAGAACGTGGGACCCACCTAAGTATTTCCAAAGGCAGAGAACGTGGGACCCACCTGAGTATTTCCAACGGCAGCGAATGCGAGGTCCACCTATTTATTTCCAAGGGCAGTGTCTGTGGGACCCTCTAGAGCATTTTCAAGGGCAGAGTACGTGGGACCCACCCCAGTATTTCCAAGGCAAGCGAACGTGGGGCCCACCTATTTATTTCCAAGGGCAGGGTACGTGGGACCCACCCCAGTATTTCCAATGCAAACGAATGTGGGACCCACCACTTTATTTCCAAGGGCTAATATTTGCATGGGAAAATGATTTTTGTTATTCAATGGATTACCCATGGTAATAACAAGCCAAAGTGGTTATATAAGCATGCCCTAATTCTACAATCCTCCCTGTACCAACCCGGTACTGACCCGTTTACATTCCCCAATTCCCATTCAGCCAAATTAACAAAAACATTGAAATATAGAGAAAAAAACATATAATTAACATTAATCGACATAGTCTATACTGTATCAAAATGCCAAAAGACATTACAACAGAAGTGCTAAAAGAAACTTCTATATATGCCCAAAATATACCCTAATTCCATATGACTAAAAGAATAATATTTAGAATTGACTAAATTTGCAAAAATGTTTTTACGAGAACAATGTAGTCACTCTTCCTTTTATCTTGCTATATTGTTCTCATAGCTGTAAAAATGAGAAAGTGAGTTAGTTAGTTTTGAGTTGGTACAGGGAGGATTGTACAATGAGGACATACCTTTACTTATAATCAACATATTTTCTTTTGTTAAGATACCATATCACTAATTATAAGAAGAATACGAGGCAAGTGAGTATATGAGGCAGGTAAAGTCACCACTACATCAGGTTTCATTGCATAAAGGGTAACTTAAGAGGAAACCGAATAATTGTAATTTTACTTAATAATAAGTCTAAAGTTAATGTTGGCAAGAATTTTCAAATGAGAGGAATTGTACCTGAACTCTTCCTTCGTATGAGATAAGTGTTCCACCTTTAACATCAGCCAAAGTTTTGAGAGTAACCTAAGGCACAAAAGGAGGTAATTAATAATTCAATTTCTTAAACCTTCAAGCTAACAAAAGAGCAAAAATTATTTGTATACCTCCATCCAGTTTGCCAATGATCAACACACAAGATCTTTTTATAAGGAAAGAGTTGTAATTCCTAGATAAAATCTCAACATTCTAAAGTTAGAATATAATAGGTATACAAAATTGCAAAATTGCAAAATTATCCCAATGAGTAACAAAATTGCAAAATTATCCCTTGATGAGTAAGAATATAATAGGTACACATTCATGCCCTTACATAAGAATTATCAAATTTGAGGGGTACAAAAAAGCAGGAGAATAGGCTATATGGGAACACATTTGAAATCATATTTCTAGGAAATCAAAATTCTATACCAATACAAAGAAGTGCACCAACAAGGGACATACTCCAGTGGTGGAACTTCCACCTGGGGCGCCAGCTGGGGGCACCCAAGCAGATCTAACAAAGAAACATGACAAATTTACCCTTGTATATATAACACAACAACAACAAAATTGTGAAGATAAAAAGGGAATATTTTAAACTGCAATTAAACTTTGATGTTGAGACAGAATAATAAGGGAATATTATCTATTTTCACTTACTTGAAATCCCAATTTATGGAGCCGTCAGGGTCAAGTACACCGGCATTATTAGTCGGTTGGTAATCTGACAGAAAAATTGTATGACAGAAAAATTACATTTTTAGATGAAATCATGCTAACCGTTGTTAAAAACTTAAAAATATCCCTATTCAGATAGCTAGAGTTAGGAATATGCAGTCAGATCGAGTAGGTAATTTCTTAATATATTTTTTCTGAAACGAACCTCTGATTCACAGATCATGAAGTACTAGAATAGAATTGAGTTAACTTAGCATCAATAAAAACATTCTTTTCTGAAATAAACACGTCAAGACATGATGCCATAGGTCACCACTAGTAAGTTCTAGCACAGTGCTTGGTGATGCATATTTATTGCCAAATGTAGTAATAAATTAATAAATAAAAGAGGGTCATAATATCAAATAAACCCAATAAGAATGTTATATATATAAAGTGAAAATACAGTATCTTAAAAAATCCTCATAAAAAGCATTCCAAACTGAACTAAGGTCTGGAGCGCACATGATATATAAAAGATGCAATATAATACATAAATAATAAAGAAAAGGAGGTCAAAATGTAAAAGTAAAATAGTAAGTTGAAACGAGAGTAAAACGATAAAAAGTGTAAAAAACATAACTATAACGCACTCTAAAAAAGAGTAAATATAAAAGGTAAGTGAACCAGTGAATTCAGATGGAGTTGGGTGAGAGTTTCCCAGAAAGGGGATTTTGGTGGAATCTCTTTTGGGAGGTTGTCAACTTCCTGCCTTGCTAGTGAGAGACGTAAGACCCGGAACACCACTGATGAACTGAGACTCTGGATTTCCAATTAGACTTTATCTGGATACTTAGTCACCACCTATAGAACGAAGATAAAAAGGCCCAAAAGTTTAGATCCAATTCAGAATTAATTTGAATCAAAAGGTGTTATTAGAAATAGTTATCAGATGCACCGTGCAAAGGAGGTTTCCCATGGCCTTATCACATATCTCTACATCAGTCTGACAGAATAGTTGAAGAAATTAAAACCACAAAGTATTGTGAAGCACCTTATTATTTAAATGTGTGTATCTAATTTCAGGTCAAATAGATAACCAGACAAAATTTCCTACAAATAAACTCTTAACTAGAACAATTTTGTGCTTGTGGGATCGGAACCTGTAGTTGTCGGAAACTTGAACTAGAGAAATTCAATTCACAAATAAAAGTAATAAAAATGGACAAATCCAGAGGGTTGTAGTTGCACAAAACCACAAACCTGAGTTGTACGACTAAAAGAAAGCGACTAAGTGTGAGAAATAAATCTCGAGCACAAAATTTATCACCAGCGGAGATCACCAAGAGAGAGACAATACACCACCATGAGAGAAGGTACCTGGCCGGAGAACCTCGCTTTTCTGCTGAGAAGGCATCTCGCCTGAATCTCACCTCGCCTCGCCTGACCACACATTACATGTCCGCATCTGGCCAGCGATTGCCTGAATCGGCCCCACCTGAGCTGCCTACCACCTCGCCTGAACCGGCCCCATCTAAAGTGCGGGAAATACGCTTGGAGAGCGGGAGAGGAATTGAAATTTCGGAGGGAGGGGGCTGAGGGAGGGAAAAGTGAAAGTTTTAGGGTTTTGGTTCTATCGTATGGAGAGAGTATAGAGAGGGAGGAGAGATCTTTAGAGTGGGATTTCAGAAGAAAAAAAAAACGTGAAGTCCAGAGAGGAAAGACCTATCCACAAATTCACACAAATTCAAATACTCTGAGGTAACATAATATTTGTGTTTAGATCGAAACCGTCTGATTATCATTACGCACGAATATTAAAGTATCCTGTGCATTACCTAGGGCTGGATTTAAACAAAAATATTATGTTACCTCGGAGAATAGAGACTCCCTACCATCAAGACCATTCATTACCTATCGGACGGCTCAAATCTTGATATCTACTAATTAGGCAATGCATGTACATCAAATATTATGAAAAAAATTAGAAAAATATATTTTCTAATTTTTAACAGTTTCTGTAACCAAATAATACTTATAATTGTTAATTTTATAAAATTTCATTATTGTTTGCACATTCAACATATGTAAATATTTGTGAACCGTTCATTTTCTCATGAGCGATCGGTAGTCGATCTACAATGAAATAATTCCAAATTTGTTTTGAAATGATCAGGGAAAAACATTGAACATAACCAACATAAAAGTTATGAAATTTGGTTATGTATGAGCTTCGATCCAACGTGAAGTGTTCATAGCCCTTCGATGTTTAGATATTCCATCAGCCGGATGGATAGGTAAATGAACATGAAATTAGATCAAACTTTGCTGCAAGAAAATAAATACAGTGCTCTTTGATTTCAACGGTTCCGATCGACCAACAGACGACGTGTTTACGCGCGCCTTCATTAACTCACAAAGCAAGAGTTTATGTTCTATGAAACATATACTCTTGCTCTGTGAGTTAATGAAGGCGCGCGTAAACACGTCGTCTGTTGGTCGATCGGAACCGTTGAAATCAAATAGCACTGTATTTTTTTTCTTGCAGCAAAGTTTGATCTAATTTCATGTTCATTTACCTATCCATCCGGCTGATAGAATATCTAAACATCGAAGGGCTATGAACATTTGTAAATCTGAACCGTTCGATTAAAAATGTACCATCTTGATTATCAATGGACGTCTCCATTTAACAATCCTAGTCATATTTTTTATGTGGATCTATTCAGTGACAGCTGGGTCCCAATTTTCAGTTTAAGAGCACTCTCCAAATCTCTTCCCTGTTGTACTTAGGTTTATTTTCATTTCTCCCTCCAAATTTTTCATTTCAGCGCTTTTTCTATTGTCTCTGACAATCATGTCCCACCCTCGGCAACTTTTTTTGTTCCTCATTGCATCCAGAGAGGAAATAATCCATATTTGCTGCTTAGTTGTTTTGTTTTATTTTCTTACAACCTTCTATCCTCTTTTCGTTTCCCTCTAAAACAATTTCGTTTCCCTCTAAAACCACAAACAACAGAACCATCTAACCCCCTTCAACCAAATTTTCACTACCTCTCTCTCACTGTCTCTCTCCTCGACTCCTTCCCTCTTTCTCTCCGCCACATCAGATTCTGATCAGCCATCGCGATGGAAGAAACCACCGCTCCCAAGGTTGAAATGGGCAAGGTTGATAGTGCCAATGTTTGTTTTTTTAGTTTTTTTAGTTGTATACGAGTGTTTGATTACGTGCACACAAGGTGTTTGATGAAATGACATAAGTGTAAATGTTTTTAGTAAACTGATAATTTTTGCATGCTTGATCGATGTTTGTGCTTGATGAATTGTTGTCGATTTCTTGTGTTAGGCGAAACAAATTTATGGTTTGTTTCCTCCATGTTGCTTGAAACCCTCTGTGTAATTGTGGGATAACTTGATGTCATTGATGAATGCATTTAAAGTGTTCAACGAAATGCCTGAACCAAAATACTAGAATTTCATAGCCCAATTATAAAATTTCTGATATGTTACCTTCATGTGAATCATTTGTATAGCATGGTTAGCATGGTTAACGGTACTCAGTCTTGTGCGATTTTCATACAAGTACCCAGGTAATTCATTTCGAGATGTTTTGTTTGTTTACTTGTGCGTAACTCACTCAATTTTGTCAGATCCTCAAGTAATGTATGCATCACCAGCAATATAGCTTGATGTTAATTTTTTTTTAACCTGAGCCAATTTTTCTGATTGCATTGGTTTAGGTTGCATCACCCATAGTATAGCCTTTCTTGGACAGTCCATCGATTAGAATGCTGGAACTGTTACGGCAACTCAATTTAATTTAAGAAGGGAAAGCTTGCAGGTAAGCTTGAGATTTAATTTCTTTTTGTTGGATTTAAAAACGGCGAAGGGGATTAGAGCACTGAATTGACTTGTATGGTTCAATTCTTATGTGAGGATCAAGGTTCAAAGCAACTAAACAGTAGGCATTTCATGCCCATGATCTGTTGGGAAAATATAATGCTTGAACATTATGAATCCAATGATTTTTCCCTAAAAAATGAATATAAACGAAGCACATGAATAAGTAAAACATAAAATGATTTCTTTGCAAATTTCTCTTTGCTTCTGTCTAACAATGTCCTTTTTTTTATTTACTTCTGATGATGATTGGTCTTCATGGCCTTCATGCCTCAAAACCAGACTTAATCAGTGACAAACCTCCACCCCTGGTGCAAAGACTTTTGAACACACCCTTGTACCTAACTTGATACCTGTACCAACACCAAACATAGTCAAAACTTAAAACAATGCATGCTGATATGGTAGTTGCTAAAACAGTCAATATTGACCTTTTGCCAGTAAATTAACCATACAGGGAATTCTAGAATGAATATGACCAACCATTGCATGGACATATATTAGATACATATACAAGCATACTGAAAAAAGATTTTCCCAATTTGGAATTTTCTACAATTTCTGGTGGCCATTTGAATCTTATATCCTGAAAACAGAAAATGCTGCACATGCGCACTAGCTGAGCCTCATAAACATACCTGTTCCTTATAGCTACAGGTCGTCAAATGTCCCCAAAATGTACACTCAGTTAGAGTATACCTAATAAACATTACTACACCTGATTTTCCATTTATAGGAATTTTTAAAGGGTTTTAAATGATTTTTGAAATCTCAGTCAGCAGAAAAAAAAAACTTCACTGTTGTTATTCTGGCATATGAATTGCCCTTAACAAATTGGTGAACCAAAAATAGCTCTCGACTTCTATAATTTTTGAAACTTTTTGAGAATGTTGTATGTGAGATTACCATCATTTCCATATACAGAAATAAAATTTCCATGTAGCCAATCAGTCAGAATAATTCTCCAAATTCTGACTGACCAAAAGGGCAAAACTGCACTATGCAATATGCTGGTACTAGAATCGAGTCTCACAAAAATACAAACTGAACCAGTTCTGATGCATATCAATTTTTACTGATTTTTGTGCATATAGTTCATGATATAATATACATTATGAGATAAAAAAACCAAAAATCCATGTAGCCAATTGATCAGAACAATTCTCCAAAGATTAGTAGTTGGAAGAGGGTAAAATTGTCACATGCGTACAAAGTCATATAAATACATACATATGTGAGCACTCAAATGTGTCTTAAAATACATAATAAATGCACTGACACAAATTAGAACATCATAACACAAACTAGAACATCAATTTTAAATGTTATGTAGATCAACTTTTTGTGTTATCTTTACAAAATTGATTATGCTTGGTGTTAAGTATTTTGGGGGTAATATGGTAATATTTTGTCAAGTTCTAGGTAAGAATACATCACACTGATTTAGATTATGAGTGACAACGACTCCTTGCACAAAAATATTCTGTCTACAACACTCAATGTACAAAATTGCTACAAGCAACCATCAAATTGATATACAACTAGGTTGACCGTCGCTCTTAATTTTTGTTTCTGCTGTTTTTTTTTCTCAAGTTTTATGCTTTATTAATTTTCTTAAAATTTAATGTCATTTGGAGGCTCATGTTTCTCTCTATTTTATTTGCAAAATCTATATTTGTTTCAAGTATAGTTTTATATCTTACTTTAATTTTATGCTAATTTTTCTAATTTAGTAACACTAATATGTTTAAAAACATATATTGCAGGAGGACAAAAGAGACATTCAAAGGGAGATCTTATATACTGTTTTTATTTGACACAATGTTTTGTATCTCAATTAAATACATTGGCTTATTCTAAAGACCAAAATTTATGTTTTCATTCTAAAATTCAGTTTATCTCAATTAAATATTGCTTGTTGCTGTGATTCATTTTTATGCACCATTTAAAGGGAGATCTCAAATAAACATAAACGTTTTTGTCTCCAGGAACTTAGCTTTTCCAACGGTAGCCTCATGGAAATAATAAGTCTATCTATAAAATAATATAAACTGAATCAATAAAACATTTCCAACGGCAGAGTACTTGAGTATTTCCATGAACATTTACTATAAAATAATTTAAACAGATTATACAAAATATTTCCAACGGTAGCTCATGGAAATAATATGTCTCCTGGCTTCACACTTATTTCCAACGGCATGGGGAGAGGTATTTCCATGAACTTTCAATAAAATATAATATTTAGTCTGTTTGGCGGGTCATGGGTCATGCAAAAGTATTTCCAACGGCGGATAGGAAACATTTTCATGTGCAAACAACAGGGATTTCCAACCGCGACTATTTCCATAGGGATACCGTTGGAAATTGTTAATGGTGTCAGAAAATGCAATTTCATTTCCATCGACCCATCCTCCCGTTGGAAAAAAACAATTGCTACCGTTGGAAAATGCGGAAATTCTAGTAGTGTGTGTTTTTGATTTGTTTGGTTGAATTGGATGTTTTAATTGGATATTGGATTATGATGCATATTTTAACGGGATAGCAGGTCTTAGGTTCAAATTTGATTGTGAAATGATATGATTGTGTGAAATGAAATGAGATCGATACTGTGTGAGTTGTTTTACTGACGACCTAGACCCAGGTGCTATCATTGTTAAATATGCAGGCATAATTTGATGTTAATTTGTGTGGATTAATCCAGTCTGTTTGAATGGTTGTTTAAATAAGCCAATTATAGAGAAGCGCGTCGTTAAATAACCGGTTACTGAGCTTTGTAGCTTATTCCATATTGTTTATTTGTTTTTCTGTTTGCGACGTAGGTTGACGGGACGATGGATGGATGTCCGGATGCCTCTCTTGTCACGATCCCGGCCAGGCGGCGGGGTTGTGACACGTTTCCGCCTCCGCCTCGGCTGGCTGCCGATCTCCGCCCCTGCTGCTCTTCTCTACTGTTTGACGCTCTCCCTCAAAACCCTAGAACACCCAGCGCTGCCTCATTCAGACCACCGCTGCTGCACCTCCACACTCTCTCTCAGCACCAAGAACTCGCTGATTTTGAGGCGGCTGTGAGGTAAGGCTCGATCCTTGGTAACCCTGGCCTCTACGATACCCGAATTTGAGTCTCTCTCTCGGAATGGAGAAAAAGAAAGAGAAGAGAGGAAAGGTGTCAGCAGCCCTGTGCGGTGGTGACGAGAAGGGGACTAAGGTGAAGGAATATTCTCGGATTTGCTTGCTCGCTTGCTCATGATTCTGTGGCCACTCCTCGAATGACTCAAATAGCTGACCAAGAATAACGGGCTTGATTTTGAGATACGTCGTGTCGTCATGAATAGGTGCGGATTTCGAGTTATTCTTAACCCCTTTCAACTAATTTTATTGATTGTTGATTGCTAGATTATAAGTGTTGATTTGGTTTGTTTGATTTGTTGATTGCTTGCTTATAATTGTTGATTTGGGTTGCTTGATTGTTATAGAGTAAGTATTGATCAATTATTGGGTAATGGTTCATGTTTGCAAGGCATGCATAATTAACATAGCATATCGGTATTGACCAAATATAAAGGGGACTGCATTGAAATTTATATAAATGGACTGCACTAAAATTAGTAGACTATGGAATAACATCCCCGCTAATTGGTTAACCAAATTGGGTTGCATGATGACACACTTTAGACAACGTATTGTAATTTAGAATTGTATGCATAAGCCTCAAGTATGGTATTTAACAGTTTTTGTATCAATTTATGGGACTAGAGAATGACATGATTGAATCAGTTGATTTAATATTATTTGAAACAAGATTTGGTTTGCATGGTAACTATTTTCCTGATAATTGCTTGCTGATATCTAATTTGTTTGTCCTACTAAAGATATTTGTTATAGTTTTAAATTGTATGATATGAATGCATGAAATGTCTTAGGAAACATGATCATATATACTGTTCTGAAATTGATGCATGATTTGATATAATAATTCATATGGTTGGATCATAAGTTTGATTTAAGTGAACAGTGGCATGCATGATAAGAATGCATAGTATAATTTCTCATGAAGCATAACATGTAGTCATATGTGAAATTGATTGAATATTAAAATGGATACTTGACCGGTCATGTAGGCGCTGTCTTTTCGTGGTAGCGCATGACCGTGGTAATGTATTGATGGAATATTGAACTTGGAAACTTGACCGGTCATGTAGGCGCTGTCTTTTCGTGGTAGCGCATGATCGTGGTAATGTATTGATGGAATATTGAACTTGGAAACTTGACCGGTCATGTAGGCGCTGTCTATTCGTGGTAGCGCATGACCGGGGTCATGTAGGCGCTGTATTCGTGGTAAGCGCGTAATTTTTGTTATGTAGGTGCCGTTAATTCGTGGAAGTGCATAACATAAATTGCGTAGGCACCGTATTCGTGGTAGCGCGTGATCCAGTTATGGTAGGCGCCGTTGATTCGTGGAAGCGCATAACTGAAGGCACGTAGGCACCATATTCGTGGTAAGCGCACAATTTCAGGTTATGCGCATAACAGAAATTGTGTAGCTAGGCGCCGTATTCGTGGTAGCGCATGACCCGTAGTCAGATGAGTGTTGAATCTGGATTGCAAGATAGAAATGCTAAAAGACTTGCTTTACAAGAACAATTGTGCATTAAATAAGATTCATGAGCATTTTTAGTATTTGATATAATATGTTAGAAATTCATGCATGTTTGAATTTATAATCAATCTAATTGCGTGAGCATTGCATTTGGGTAACTATATCAGATCATATGCATGGAAAAAGATTAAATTTTGTTTCAAGGTTTCTCTTAAGGTTGCTGCAGTTATTATTATTACTTCTTAATTATTTATTTTGCTTGATCATTAATGTTGCTCTTTTATAATTATGCTTGGTGTGGCTTTGGTTTAGTTGGTTGGGTCTTAGAATAACTCGACTGGAACTGAATACCGCATTGGGAGATTTTCAATCTCTCATATTTCCATTTCGGTGGGTTCCAGGTACAAAGCACAAGACACAAAAATGAGATGTTGAACTAGAGGATTGTGACATGCCACAAAGATGAGTCTTTGGTTTACTTAAAATAGATCTGTTATGGTATTTCGATTGTATTTTATTGTACCGTAACAGGTTTATTTTCCAATTGTTTGTTACATGTAAATTTCGAAACTTAAAAGAAAGGTTTATTAATGTATTGTGGGCCTTGTATTTGTCATTGGTAATGTATATATATATATTGTGTATGATTATGGAATCGCCTTGCGCTAATGAGCGCAGCGAGTTGTATGCCCTGTTGTCAGGGTGTTACAACTAAAGTGATACCAAAATTGTCACAACCCCGCCGCCGGGCCGGGATCGCGACAAGAGAGGCATCCGGACATCCATCCATCGTCCCGTCAACCTACGTCACAAACAGAAAAACAAAGAAACAATACGGAATAAGCTACAAAGCTCAGTAACCGGTTATTTAACGATGCCCTTCTCTATAATTTGCTTATTTAAACAACCATTCAAACAGACTGGATTAATCCACACAAATTCACATCAAATTATGCCTGCATATTTAACAATGATAGCACATGGGTCTAGGTCGTCAGTAAAACAAGTCACACAGTATCGATCTCATTTCATTTCACACAATCATATCATTTCACAATCAAATTCGAATCTCAGACCTGCTATCCCGTTAAAATATGCATCGTAATCTAATATCCAATTAAAACATCCAATTCAACCAAACAAATCGAAAACACAGATTATAGAGAAGTCCTGTTACCTGATAGCAATTAGTCCAGAAATCCAATTCAAGATGCAACGACTGTTCAGAATCAACACGACGTAGTCAGAATTCCAATCGAACAAGACTCCATATCATATCTTTTTTATTAAAACATTTCTTTTTATTTTCTCTAAATTTCCTTCGCATTTCCTCTTTCTCTCTGTTTTTTTTTCCTATTTCATTTGGTTTATGTTAATCAAAGAAGAGATTGAATCAATTTAAGGAATTCAGTGCATGGAGGCACTACTACAAAAAAAGATATTATACACGGACAATAATGGAGGAGCTACACGGATTTCCTACCGTGTTTAAATCGAGGGTGTACAAATAATTCAATAACTACACACGGACTTTTGCCCGTGTACAATTTCAACAATTCTACACGGATAACTTCACAAACAGCCATATAAAAAGACCAGAATGTGTCGCTCTCCATGTTACCGAGCTAGATGGATATCCCAAAAGAACCGTGTAGGATTCTTTTTATACACGGACATTTAACTAAAAAACCGTGTAGGTTTACTTTTTCTACACGGACATTTAGTTAAATGTCCGTGTAGCTCTCCTCTTTCTACACGGATATTTAACTAAATGTCCGTGTGGCTCTACTTTTTTCTACACGGACTTTAGTTAAATGTCCGTGTAGAAAGAACATTTTTTTTTTTGTATTTTTTGTTTTTGGGCTAGCCTCCAGTTTTGCTAGCCAGTTTTGTTACAGAACTATTCAAAATTCATATAACAAGAAATTCATATTTTCCAGATTAGCAAGAAATCCATATTTTCCAGATTATCCAGAAATCCATATGCAATAAATTATACAATATTCATATACACTAAATTATACAAAATTATGGAAATCCATATTGAATATTACAAAATTCCATTCGAAACCACCTTGCCCACACACACCTGATATCGTCGATCTGCTCCTTGGTGTAATGCGGTTCCTTTGGCACATTCTACAATTACAATTTGGTATTAGTTAGTAACAAGAAAAGGTAGATGAAATACAGTTGCAAATATCAATTGCTATTATATAGGAACAATTAATATGAATTACATACCGCTTTTGGGAATTGGAATTGTATTCTTTCGACAAAGTCAACCATGAAAATCATCGTGTAGTAAGTGCATTCCCAACTCTCCAACTGTTGCAGGCCCTGAAATTTGCATTTAGCGGCCTATGTTAGATGACAATATTTTTTTAGACAATATATGAAATTATAAATTTATAGTGTGCTCACCAGCAACCACTTCCAACTCAACTTGGTTTTCTGGTGCTTGTTATGCAATCCTCCCTCTTTAACATATTTCGCAAAAGCCCTTACAAAATTAATGTTTATAGCAATTTTATTATTTGATATAATTGAAAAAAAATCAAACCAATTAAATTATTATTACTTACTTATTGACATAAGAGAAGATATATTTGCACTTGTTAGCTAGGATATTTCCTTTGGGCTTACAAGAATCAACGATTATGCTTGTATTTAGGTAAGGCACAATGATAATCAAACACCAGTGTTTGCTGTGGGAGGATAAAAATTAAAGAACTTTAGCATATAATAGTGACACGAGTGTTTGCTAATATGAACAATACATAAGCTAAGGTTAGAATTAACCTCTGGTGGTATGGCACGATAATGAATTTCTTCTCCTCCTCCATAGCACGATGCAGCGCTGGACACATGTACTCGATAGCCATATCCGAATAACATCTCAAGAACGTGGCACTCACTCTCTCGGGGTCCAGAAATATGCACAAGTTCTTCCTTTGTACCATCTCATTACAGTTTCGGATTAGCTTCCTGAAAACTCATCATTTTACATTAGAATATATATTTGAGTTGTATACAATAATGAAAATAATTTTGGGTCACTAACATGAGGAAAATGGTGATGAACGACACATCGAGCCATCTATCGGATGATGAGTGGTGGAGAATGTCCTTGAAGTCTTTGAACGACAGAATGAGAACCCTGCCTTTGTGTAGAAACATCCCAGGTGGGACAGGGATGATGATATCCTTCATGCCTTCGGGTGCCGACATCAAGCGGTCGTGGGGAAGGCGCAAATCACCGGGCAAACGGCTGTATTCTTCTTCGGTGACCATAGGACGGTCTGGTGATCCTGGCGCGTCAGCCCCGACGTTGCAAGCCACAACAATCCGTACCGGTGACATCATCTCCTGTGCACCGATGACATCATCTCCTCGTGTCTGCATTAAAATTAACATATCTTCTTCAAGTATTTGAAAAAGAATGATTTGAATGTAACAAAAGAAATGGATTATTTAGAGATTACCTGATGCAAAATAATCTGACTCCTGGGCCATTGGACAAATGAATTACGAGCATCATCAAGAACAAACATATCGCTGGTAGGGGCAGGAAGAGGTACGCGCCCCCATCCCTCCATGACTAAGTCAACCTGCATGCATGCATGGTCGGGCTTGAGCTGAGCATGGTGTACACTTGGGGCTCCTGGAAGTACAACGCCCGTAGCAACGATCACAGGAACACTACCCTGCCACAGGACGAGGTCGCATGCTCTGGGGTCCTGCAATTATCAAAAAGTTGTTACTTTTTAATGGTGCGATATTGTCTAACAAAGTTACAAACAGGTATTAATTACCTTTAGACTATAAAACAGTAGTGATTACCTTTAGATTTTCCAAATCATCTAAGGCCCAAGTCCCGGATGCTTGGCTACTTCGTCGAACTCCCGGCGAAATAGGAGGTGGTTGCTCGGATTGTTGCGCAAGAGATGAAAACCGATTCAACAACCTTGATTTCATCTCAGCCAGCTTTGCGTCGTACTCTTTGCTGACCTCCGCGCGTACCTGCGCAACTATCTCATCTTTATTTACTTTGGCACGAGGTTTTCTTCGAGGTTTTTGTCCCTCAACTCGGAACACCTCCTTCCAGCCCCTGTAGGCCCCTACACCCCTGCCTTGCCCGTGTGTTCTGTATTCTCGAGTGCTGCGGCCAAGGAATCATTTTGTCGTTCGACCGTCCGGGCACCCGAATTGACCTCCTGCTCCAACTCCAACTGTTAATAGAAAAATTAGTTATAGTAAAAGACCAAGTGATGTACATTCGGAGTTATAATTTCGTTTGAATGACACAAAGTTATAACAAAGGACTCTTACCATTCTTTGAGCCACGGGTTGCAATTTCTCTAGGAGTATTATCCTCCCGTCAGCGGTTAACTCGGATCTACCCATGAACCAATCTTGGCCCCTAGGATTTTGGATCCTAACTACGAGTGAGTAGGAATCTTTGTTTTGCTCCAGTACTGTCCTCCACTCTGCCGACTTACCCTCGTAACCACCTGACCTTAAATGGTGCGGATACTTGTTCATGGCAGCGATCCTCCTGCCTTCGGCACTTTTTTTCTTCACATGTGCAAGAAAATCAATTAGTTTTAGGAAAATAATTGAAGATCAAGAAAAAACAAAAACTACTTTGGATAATGTTATATACCTTGAACTCTTCTGTGGACTTCAAAGCTTGAAACTCCTCCCACACCTCTTGTGTTAGCCAAGAATAGTACCCTACCGGATTTCTCCCTATCTCTATAAAATCTGTCTTTAGCGTGCTCTTGAATTGCTTCCAACCTTCGTTCATTATCCTCAGAGTCTTAGCTTTTGGGGGTATCGCTCTCGATGTTCCACTGAGCCTGATTGACACCAAATTCACTGTATTTAATTTCATGTACAACAATAAAAATAAAGTAAAGAGTTGTTCGGTACTTTACCTTCACCATGTTCCACCAGTCGTTCTTCTCCTCTTTATCAAACTTATTCCAACTCTCTACAAGGATACTTGCCTTTCGCTTCACCAAATTGCAACACCAATTTGAGTACGCCATTCGGTTTGGACCTTGCGCACGCCCATCTTCCGTGAACCGGATTTCCAACTGCTTCTTCTCGGACGTGCTTGTTCACATTGTCGGACCTCTTTTCCTTCTTTCTGATGAGGCAGTAGCTTGCTGATCCTCTTCTGCCATCACATCTATGTGCTCACCCTCAACCGACATGGTTCTGCCATACAAAGAAATATTAAAAGAAAGTAATGGACCTATGTGTAAAATAGTGAGGAAACAGAGAAATAAAATGCAAAATGAACACCACAATTAAATGGAAGACTTCAAAACACACAACATGGACATTAATTTCATATTTTTCTGATTTTTTTTCGATTTTATATAAATTTCCAAAGTTCAGCCTCTCAAAATGAAAATTCTGCACCTTTAAATAGCAGAAAATATGAATTAAAAAGCTGAACTTTGAAAAATCATATAAAATTGAAATATAATCAGAAAAATATGAAATTTGTGTCCATTTTGTGTGTTTTGGAGTCCTCTATCTGTTGGTCAAGTCATAAATCTGTTTTGGCCCCCGCATTGATCTGCACTGATCAATTTACCAACAGAGGTCATTTTGGCCGTTTGGAGTACATACATACATACCATCTATAATCAATTAGACCTAATCAATTTAGTTAATAGGTTTTGCATACATCCACCATAATTTAGATAAAACAGTAAAATCTGTAAATTAAATCTGTTTTGAACTTGGTAAAATCAGTTTTTAAATCAAAACAGAAAAAAATAAAACAGAAAAAATGTAGCAGATTTTATATAAAACAGAAAAACTAATTTTAATTAAAACTGAAAAACTAATTTCGATTTTTATTATAACAGAAAACAGAAAATATAAAAATTATAACTTTGTTAAACCCTAACTCGGCCAAAATCAGTTTGGAGTGGTGGTAGTGGAAATACAACAGATTTTTCTGTGTTTATTAAAAAAGAAAAACTAATTTTATGTAAAATCTGTTTTGAACTCGGGAAAATCAACAACCCGAACTCGGCCAAAATCAAAGAAGTGAAGAGTACTTTACCGAGAGAGGTGATGTGTATTTTTGGTATTGGATTATGGGTCAATTTGTAATACACTTTTCACTTTAAATTTATAAAATCTTAATACACAATAATAGATTGGTTGCAAGCATACAACCTATCATTGTAGTAAAATAGGTATTGATCCAAAGATAACGGGAGAAATTATTTTCTACTAAATAATTAATTCTAAAATGATTCAAATAAAGTAAATAGGGGGTTTTTGTTGTAAACTAAAATTGTGGATTCAATACCCGAATTGGAGTTGAAACAAGACAAAACAATTCTAAACAAATAATAAAAAAGAGTTTGTAATCAAAGAGATGGAATCTAAGGGCTATCGGCTCTCAATCCCTTGATCAAATTCACACTTACTTGGTTTCTAAATTCATGTTTGTAATTTTGGGATTTCTAAACCTAATATGTCAAGAAGGGTCACTTTCGTGAATTAATGACGTGTCTAGATAGTTCGGATTTCACAATTAAGTCCTTCACCCTAATTATCTAGACCTTAAGCACATGTTTAGCCTAATTTATTCCTAAATATCGACACTTCACGATTAAGTTCTTCACGCCAAAATTCGGTTCAATTTTAGGGGTCCCAATCGAATATAAGGCTTCACGATTAAGTCATTCACCTCAATTCAACCATTGTTCTTGTGGTTCCGGACTAAGAAATAGATTTGGTCATTTCTAATCTCAATCCTAGAGTTATTCATGCAAGTTATTTGGTTCTATCAATTCTTTGATCCTAACACCTTAAGTTGGTTAAACCTAAGCGGGACACTAATTAATAAATCGCAAATCACAAAAGCACATGAATAATTAAATTAACAAGATCAATCAAGCATCAAACAATCATTATCTAGAACAAATATCCACGTAAGCACAAATCTAATACAAGTTCATGATTTTAGCCTAAGGCCCTAGAGAGGAATCTAGTCTCTCATGGGTGCACTAACATTCAAGAGATACAAAAGAGAAAACATGACTAAAAACCTAGATAAAAAATAAGAGAAGATAATACACCAATCTCCTAGTTTGCCGCTCCTTGTCTTCGGTATTTGCTCGCTCGAATCAGCTTTCAATCCTTCAATCCAAAAGCCTTTGATTTGTGGAGAAGAGGGAATAAAAAATGGAGAAATTTGGAAAAATAGAACCTAGGAAAAAGATGGAAGAAGAGATCCCCTTCTCCTGCTGTCTCCTGGCTATTCTATAGCAATTTTTGTAACTTTGGGAGCAAGTAAACAAGATCTGGAAGTGAATCGGGCGAAATTGGCAATAAAATATGTCCAAATCTAAGCTGGTGCGGCCATTGATGTGGCTGCACAAAATTCTACATTCCGAATTTGGATTTGTTTCCTTCATGAAAGTTGTAGATTTTTTCGTCCTGGTTCTGTCAAGCTTTGATTCACCCAAATCGGAGTTCGTATGACCAAGATATGACCAAATACGAACTGTATGTCGACAGCTGTAATTCTATGCGACCCATTGTGCGGCCGCACGAAATTCTTGTACAGGCCGCAAAACTCTCTGGATTTCTGTGAAACTGAATTTCAAATGGGCATAAATCATCATCCATAACTACGTTTTCAGTATTCTACCACTTTTCGGAAAGCTTGCGGGAAGATCTATAATTTGCTCTATTTCCTGTAATTTAAATAGACTTTGGCTGTAACTTGGTTCTTGGCATATTTTAACACAAATTTACACTAAAATACAAGAAAATTGACTTAGTTTTTTAGGTTAAATCTTAATCAAAAGTATATATAATTGAGGCTTATCAAAATCCCCCAAGCTTAATCAAAAGTATATATAATTAAGGCTTATCAAGAGGAGAGGGTGGACCGGAGAGGTGGCAGAGGACCAACAATGGCGGAGTGGACCAGAGTGATGACAATGCCCGGAGAGATTTTGGAGCTTTTGGAACTCAAACGGCATGCGGCTAATGAAAATTTAGAAGAGAAATGACTTTTGAATTATATTTTTAACTCTTTCTACACCGATTATTAAGTTCACAACCATGTACAATTTTTCTTTCTACACGGACAAATAAGTAAATGTCCGTGTACAATTCCCCTTTCTACACGGACTTTTAGTTAATAGTCCGTGTAGCTCTCTGCCCCTTTATACACGGTTTTATAGTTAAATCCGTGTACAATGACTATTTATACACGGACTATTAACTAAAAGTCCGTGTACAAAAAGTTCAAACATATTAAATTATGTTTCTTTTTATTTTTTATATTATTTAAACTAATAATAAATTAACTAAAATAGTATATCACATCTAATATTTAAAACTTATACTAATATTAACTAATACCCGGTTTTTTTATTATTATTAATATTTGAACTATAGACAATTAAAATTTGAACTATAGACATTTAATATTTGTACTAGTAATTAAAAACTAATACTAATATTTTATATTTTATTTTTATTATATAATATCTTAACTAATATTTTGAAAACTAATACTAATATTTGAAATAGAAATTTTGTACCATTATTATAAAAAATGAACTAACATTTGAACTAAAGAAATCTAATATTTGATATTTGAACTACAAATATTTTATTCGTAATATTAATATTCCTACTAATATTTTAAATCTAATACTAATATTTTATTTTTTATTTCATTATTTAAGAATTCACTAATATTTTAAAAACTAATACTAATATTTGAAATAGAAATATTTTATTTTTAATATTTAATATTTGTACTAATATTTAAAATCTAATAATAATATTTGAACTAGAAATGTTTTATTATTACAAAGTTGTTTCTAAAAAAGAAATATTACAAGTTTAAATTTTAAACAAAAAATAAATATTACACACCAGCTTTTTTTTTCCTTTCTCTCTTTTTTTTCTCCTTTTCAACAGTACTCTCGGCCCATAATCCTTCATTGTGGTCGGATCGCAAGTAGTTTGCTCCGTCGTTTTCTTCAATTGTTGCTACCTTAGGTTGCATATCGGCACAAAATGGAGGTATTTCGTCGAACTGGACATACTCTTCTTCATCGACGACATTTTCTACCCTGACAATCCTTTTTTTTTCGGATAGGACGACGCTCCACCTATCATCACTCGGGTCAGTGACATAAAATACTTGGGTGGCTTGCTTGGCGAGTATAAACGGATTATCAACATACCCAACTTTGTTAAAATCAACGAGTGTGAACCCGTCGTTATCAACTTTAACACCCCAGTCTTCGACCCATTGACACCGAAACAAGGGAATGCTCAGGCGAGCATTGTAAACAAGCTCCCAAATTTCTTCAATGACGCCATAATATGATCTTGATGCTATTACAGCCCGGCATCTCCAGATCTACTGAATTCTTGAGACGTCGCCACCAACGTCACCCCACTATTTTGCATTGTGCTCTTCTTACTTTGCCGTTTAGTGTAAAAAGTATAACCATTAATTTCGTATCCTTGGAATGTTTTGACAACAATTTGGGGTCCTTCGCCCAGCAGTCTAACAATTTCAGGTACGGGGTGTGACTTCACTCTTTCTTTCAACCATCCTATAAAAGAACGATTATGCTCGTTAGTAAGCCACTTCTGACTTCTCGTGTAGTTCTGTTATTGAAGGATTGTCATGTGCTCATCTATGTAGGGAGCAACATCTGTCATGTGCTGTAGTACAATAAAATGTGTCTTCTGTAGATCATTTATATCAGTAACTATGGCTCTCAACCCAATTGTCCCGACTCCTTGGAGCCTTCCCTCGTATCGAGATTTTGGAATGCCAATAGGATCCACACTGGCCATGTAGTTGGTGCAAAACTCAATCACCTCTTCTGTGGAATATCCTTCTATAATGCTACCTTCGGGCCGATATCAGTTCCTCGCGTACTTTTTCAAGATGCCCATGTATCTCTCGAATGGATACACGGGACCACAGATCTCAATTTCTCTCACAAGATGAACAGCAAGGTGAACCATAACATCGAAAAAAGATGGCGGAAAATACATCTCAAGTTGGCAAAAAAGTAACGACGACCTCCCTTTGCAAAGAGTCCAATTTTAGAGGGTCTATCACTTTGGAATTGATTGCATTGAAGAAAGTACAGAACTTCGTAATGGTTTCCCGAACCTCCTTTGGTAAAATTCCCCGAATTGCAACAGGAATCATATGTGTCAGTAAAATATGACAGTCGTGGGATTTCAGACCAAGCAATTTCAGGTCCTTCTTCGACACCAGCTTCTTAATATTCGAGGAATACCCCGATGGGACTTTAATACTATGAAGGCATTCACAAAAACTTGTTTTCTCTTTCTTCGACATTGTGCACAGTGCGGGGGGTAGGTACGTGCGCTTCCCTTTCTGCTGCGGTGCAAGCTCGGGTCATATTCCCATTTCTACCATGTCTTTCTGAACTTTAATACCATCTTTAGTCTTTCCCTTAATGTTCAATAGTAAACCAATCAAACTGTCGCAGACATTTTTTTCAACATGCATGACATCTATGCAATGTCTCACTTCTAAAAATTTCCAGTACGTTAGCTCCCAAAAATGGACCTTTTTTTCCAAATATTCTTTGGTGGTGCTTCGGTACATTTTCCAAAAATAACATCAAGGTTTTTTACCCGATTGAAGACACTATTCCCGTCTAATGGACGACGGGCCACTCCAAGCTCAATTTTCCCGTTGAATGCTCTCTTCTTCTTATGGTATGGGTGATTAACAGGAAGAAACCTACGATGCCCCATGAAAACATTCTTCTGACAATTTTTCAGCCTCAGCACCTGCGTGTCATCTTCACAGATAGGGCACGCTTTTGCTCCTTTACAAGTGTAACCCGATAAATTCCTGTACGCGGAGAAATCATTTACTATGTAAAACACCATGGCCCGCATTTGAAATACCTCTTTGCTGTACGCATCCCAGACCGGGACGCCATCACGCCACAATTTCTGGAGGTCCTTAATTAATGGTGCAAGATACACATCTATGTCATTTCCGGGTTGCCTGGGTCCTTGGATTAGTAATGACATCATTATATATCTGCGTTTCATGCACAACCAAGGAGGAAGATTATAGATGGATATAAGAACTGGCCAAGTACTGTGCCGACTGCTCAAACTTCCAAACGGACTCATTCCATCTGTGGTCACCACAATCCTAAGGTTTCTCATTTCGGAACCAAATTCTTTGAAGTGTCTATCAATGTTTCTCCACTGAGGAGAATCAGCCGGGTGCCTTAGTTTACCATCTTTTTTGCGCTCTTCTTCATGCCAACGCAATAATTTCGCATCCTTAGAATTCGCAAACAACGTAATAATTTCTTCATGCCATCGATGACCCTGGCCGTGAGCTATGTAAAGGTCCTACCACTCTTGACACCGAGGGATTTCGTTTGGCCCATTTCACTAGGACAGTGCGCGGAGCTGCTGGTCACCAGGACCACTTCTATTGGCGCTTTGAGGATGGTACTCAGCGCGAGCTTCCATTTCCTGCACCACTCTCTTTCGATGACCCCTCCACTTGGCTTGTCACTGCCACTTCTGCACCTCCTCCCGCCCCTGCGACAGACATACCTAGCTCCTCTCACCAGCCACCTGTCACACCAGCCCCTGAGGGCTCCTACCCTGCTGACCCGACTATTCGGGATCTTTACCGTCTGATGACCGACATCCGTTCCACCCAGCAGGAGCAGGGCACTTCCATTCTAGACATCCAGCGCCAGACCACTAGCCAGACTGCTCGACTTAGTGAGTTTGGCGCACACCTCGACGCCTATGGGACCCGGCTAGGAGACATTGAGGACGCGATGCG
This sequence comes from Carex kokanica, assembly GCA_025461125.1. Classification (NCBI taxonomy): domain Eukaryota; kingdom Viridiplantae; phylum Streptophyta; class Magnoliopsida; order Poales; family Cyperaceae; genus Carex; species Carex kokanica. The sequence goes on from JAJGRX010001268.1 coordinate 191,646, forward strand.
CGACTGGTGGTTCGACGCCGACCCCTCTTCCGACTACTGATCAGGTTCGTTCTCTTCACCCCAGGCTTTTATCTTATTTTTTATTATCTATTTTACTTTTATTAGTTGCATGTTCTGAAGCATTGAGGACAATGCTCGGACTAAGCTTGGGGGGATGATAGTTGCATGTAGTTGCATTTTGCATTTAGGTCATATTTATTTTATTGCACTTTAGTGATAAATTTGTGTGATTGTTGGAATTAGGAGCTGATTTGAAAAATTTTTGGTTATAATTTGGATGAAGTTGTGAAATTAGAAATAACCCCATGTTTGATTGAAAGAATCGCATAAGATAGGATGTTTTGAGATTTTGAGAAAATAAAAAAATTTGAATTGTGTCGAGAAAGCATTTCGAAACCGAACTATGCCTTTTAAAAAATAGGGAATTGGGATTTTAAATAAAAGAAGGATTGGGATATTCATTGGTATGAAAGAATGCCATTGAATGTGTGTATTCATGATGTATTAAAAGATGGAGAAAATAAGAGTACTGGCAATAAGTCTTACAAGGCGCCTTTGAGCTCGTCTCCCAATTTGTAAAAATATATATAAATACATCAACACACGAAAATTCGCAACTTTCTAACCCAAGCTTGCAACAAGCTTGGGGGAGCTTAAAAAGATAAATCACCACAAATGAGGGGGCATAGATTGAAAAAAAAAATGAACTATCGATGGATTCGGTTTACTAATTTTCACAAGTATCAAAGCATCTTTGATTATAAAATTTAATTGATCGAATTGTGGGATCAAGGGAAAACCAATTTATCATCCAAAAAGATTCTCATAAGTTTCTAACGAATGCAAGATCATGCAAATTTATCGCTTTTAATAATTTGAACTGCATTTAATTAAATCCAAGTACCGGCCCAATGCCTAAGTTGGGATTCTTTGCTTGAGGACAAGCAAGATTTCAGCTTGGGGGAATTTGATATCTCTCCATTATGTCTATATTCCAACCCTAATTCATACATAAACCTGTGCCTAAAAGCCTAAAAGTGTGAACATTTCATTTAAATATCAATAGAATGTGGTACTGCTATGCTTTGTTTATTGATTTGCAGAAAACGAGCGAAAACCAAGGAAGATTCTGCCTTTGACACATTTTCACACGGTCCGTGCACATTCTTGTGCGGACCGTGCACTAATCGCCCGAGCAGACAGAGAATTCACGCGAAGAGGCTAAATTTCTGTAACTTAAACGCACAGGCACACGGTCCGTGCAGAATCCTGTGCGGACCGTGCACAGAAAATCCAGAAGTCTAGTCTGGCGATGGAAAGAAATGCCAGCTGGGAAGGTCAAATAGGAAGGCTTTAAATGCGCGATTTGGAGGCATTAAAAGGGAGAGATTTCCAGACCTAAAGGGACGGCTGGCTTTTGGGAAGAACTCTTGGCTTGGAGAAGAAGTTTGGCAACGAATCTTCATCTCTCTCTTCGAGTTTTGTCATGAACTTTATTGTTATTATTTGTTTTTGCTTTTTAATCATGCTTGAGTAGACTTTTATTGTTTCTAGGGTTATGATGTAGTCGAATGCTTTGTTTTATTTGCTAGTTACTTGGAATTTGTGTTGAATCTTGTGCTTGCTTGCTTGTGTAGTATTTTATTGCTTAGTAGAATTCGTTTGAATTGAATTGTTAATCCGCTAGATGAAAGGCCTCATCTAAATGGAATATAAATAACCTTGATATTCACTCGACCAAACTAAGTATTTGAGATAGGTTTACGATCCGAGAGGTGAAACCAAGTAGTAGCCGAGAGGTGAACTTTTCCTTGTATCGAGAGATCGAGGATATCTTTAGTAAACCAACAAGTGACTTAGGATTATTAAACCAACAAGCGAAAGTTGAGGTTTGAGAACCCTAGGAGGGCAGAAATTGAATCCCGCACCGAGTAATTAAGCCAACATGCGAGAGTTGAGGTCTAGGTACTTTGGGTTCGGTCAATAGAACCCTGCACAGGAAAATCAACACAGAAACCAGTAGCTGCTGTATTAACTCGAGGGCCACACGGACCGTGTACGAGAGTACACGGCCTGTGCACATTACACACGGCCCGTGCATGAAAGTGCACGGACCGGGTACCTTGAGACTTGGCTGAGATGAAATCAGAAACCCTAGGAACTCCTTTTTAATTAATTAAACCCAAATCAAACTTTACTTTATTGTCTTTAATTACTGTTATTTGAACTGTTAGGATAAGTAATACCCCAAATCAACCTTTGCAGACTTCTAGAATCTCTGTAGCTTAAGCTAAGTCTGGTAATTATCAAACCGTCCCTGTGATCGATACCCGACAATATACTATTCGATAGGACTGTGCACTTGCAGTCTGAGCCGAAGGTGTATCTAAGGTTTAAAAAGTACAGTTTACTGTACTGAAACTTTGTGCATTACCTTTTGGTGCAACACTTACGTTTATACCGTGAAACACCGTATTTAGGACAAACATGCATGGTCTCGTACTCATTACGGTACACTACACAGTCATTCGGACATGCATGTATTATTTCAATCTTCAACCCCATTGGACATATCAATTTTTTCGCTTGATATATTGTACCGGGTAACTCGTTGTTATCTGGGAGCATTTCTCGTAAAAGCTGTAATAAGGACGTGAAACTCTTATCGCTCCAACCATTGTCTGCTTTTAAGTTTAATAATTTCAACACAGCTGACAGTTTCATAAATGTGGTACACCCGGGATACAACTGTTTTTTGGAATCATTAGACAAATTTTGGAATTTATCATAATTTTTATCACTAATTTCATCTTCCGCATCACGAAACATTTCCTCCAGATTTTCAATAAACTCGTGTTCTACATTTTCACCAAAATTCATCTTCAGCTCATCATCGTCGTTTCTGGGTTCAACATTATCAAAAATTTTGACATCCTCATAATCCTCCTTCCAATCAAGTTCAAAATTATCATAAATTTCTACATTCTTATCATTCAATTCACAACGATTAAAATCTTTATTGGTACTACTACTTTCACCAAATTTCTCACCGTGCATGATCCAACATGTATATCTCTTCTTAAATCCCCGACAAATTAAATGACCTCTAATTTCTTCGAAGTCCACAAATCTTAAAATATTTTTACAATCTCTACAAGGACACAAAATGTCTTCTTTTTTTTTCTTCACTCTATACCTCTCAGCAAATTTTATAAACTCATCAACGCGAACCAAATATTCTTCACTGTCACGTCGCAATTCATACATCCAACTTCGATCCATCTGTAAATTAAATTAAAAATAATAATTTGTTCAATTAATCATGCATGGTCAACATATAAATTGTACCAAATTTTGGGCTTACAAAGGGCCGGTTTACAATCCTAACCCACTCTTTGAATATTATGTCCCATATGTGAACACATATTAGCGAGTTTTAATTAGTATTTGAGAAAAATTCAGCAGCATTTTCCCTTAACTCCCCAAGTATGCGTACGAACCACATACTCGTAGGAGCAATAAGGGAAAATACCGTCGAACTTTCCTCAAATACTAATTAAAATCCACTAATATGTGTTCACATCCTAAATGAGACACAATATTCAAAGAGCAGTTCCAAAACGAGGACTGTCCAAAATTAATTCCTATTGGATTAATTTTGAACGGGCATGGACCTAAAAGCATCTATAGGTCGGTTATTGGACCACAATACACTAATTATATATTTACATTATCTAATTAATAATTAAATCAAGCATGCATGAATATATTACACACCTAATTAAATAAGCAATAATAATTAATGAACAGAAAATTAGAGAGGAAAAAGGAAAATATGTATATACTAACCTTCGAAAGTTAGAGAGGAGAAAATAAAAACTTCAAAGATGACAGATTCCAGCTGCTATCCTTTGCAGAAATCAGATCTCAGTTCAATACAGAGAGAGAGAGCGTATTAATTACTTGATCAAAACGGCGCTGGAAGGAGAAGTCTCTGGAAGAGAAGGGGCCCTTTTATACTGCATAAAACCCTACAAAGCCTTTTCTACACGGATTTATACTTAACAATCCGTGTAGCTCTCTCACAAGTTATACACGGTTATTTATTAAACAATCCGTGTAGCATTACCCTTTATACACGGATATTTGATAAAAAAAACCGTGTAGCTCTCTAACTATTCTACACGGACATTTAACTAAAAACCGTGTAGCTCTCTTACTATTTCTACACGGATTTATTATTAAATATCCGTGTAGCAATTCATACACGGATTTTAGTATAATATCCGTGTAACTCTCTCAATCTTTTCCACACGGTTTCCTTCCACATGGATTATTGATCCCTAATAAACCGTGTAGCTCTCTCAAACAATTATACACTGATTTATAACTAAGTGTCCGTGTATAATTCCCTAATATTTTTTGGCCTTTCAAAAATTCATATTTGACACACGGTTTTTATATAAAATTAGAAAAACCGTGTACAATGTGCAGTGTAGAATTAGCTTTTTTTATAGTAGTGGTAGCTGATCAACAAGCTAGCCCAAGGAACTTAAATTTTTTTTTAATCCTAAACTTGACCATCTTTTTAAATAATAAGATGTCCGTACAAACATAACTTTTCTTTAAACATGATTTAATTTGTTATGAATAGATGTAATATACAAAAGGGTAATTATATGTTATCTCTTGATTCCTTCTCCCATTTTTCCCCCAACTAACTAACTTCATTTTCTAACTATAATAATCAATTCTAACTAACTAGTGGTCCCTACAAATTAATTAGTAGATTTTCTCCTTCTATTTCTTTCCTCTCTCCCTCCCTCTCCCTCTTCCACCTCCGCCTCCCCCTTCCACCTCCGCCTCCGCCCGCCTCTCCCTCTCTGCCTCCGCCACCCACCTCCGCCTCTCCTTCTCCACCTTTGCCTCCGCCTCCGCCTCACACGACGAGGATGAATACTTGTTCAATGATAGATGAATACTTGCATGACGAGGGTGAATACTTGTGCAACGGATAACTCGAAAGTATGTCATCATGGATCTCATTTTAAAGAGAAAATTATGTAGAAGACGTTCGTGGTTTTAGATTTGCAAAATTCCTCACAGATCGTCAGAAATATTAGTTAGATTGAACGGAGAAAAAAAAATCACCTCTAAAAACGTGTAAAAGATGGGTGTGATATGTCTAGTTTTTTTAAAAAATACTTGATATATCAGGGTGAATACTTGATGTATTACATGTGAATACTTCATGTATTATAGATGAATACTTGATGTTATTTCCACTTGCGGTGACGGTTATGCGGTCCCCACGGTAGTTAGTGATGGCGGTTGTGCGGTCCCCCCACTTAATTACGCATTTTCTTTTGTTTTTAGCAGACGGCAGTTGTGGTACCCTACTATCTCCGCGTAATTAATGCTCTTAATGTCGTAATATTTCCATATATAATTATTTCTCAAAGATGAGTACTTTTATTTATATGGATGAATACAACTCGTGTTAAGTGTGAATACTTTTTCACAAATCGTCCCCTACTGATTCCACCACTTATCTCCGCATATTACTGTGGTCCCCTACTTATCTGAAGTCGCGGTTGTGCGGTCCAACCATACCTTCATGTACTCTTTACACTTACACGATGATGATGAATACTTGTTCAATGAGAGATGAATACTTGCGTACGAGGTGTGAATACTTACGTAACGGACACCTCGAAAGTATGTCATCATGGATCTCATTTGAAAGAAAAAATTGTGTAGAAGACTTTCGTGGTTTTAGATTTGAAAAATTCCGTACAGATCGACAGAAATATTAGTTAGAGTGAACGTAGGAAAAAAAACCACTTCTAAAAACGTGTAAAAGATGGGGTGGTAATGTTTCCTTATATAATTATTTCTCAAAGATGAGTACTTTTATTTACATGGATGAATACTACCTGGGTCAAGTGTGAATACTGCAATATGTCCGCCGGTAATGCTGTGAAGGCTGTTGTGGTCCCCTACTAATTCCAGCAGTTATTAACTGTAATATTGTGATCCCCTACTTATTTTCAGTTGGGAGAAAAATGAGGGATGAATGATGGGGGAAAGCTAGGCCCTCCCTATACAAAATTATATAGTATATTTTTTAGGAAACATACTTTGAATAAACCTATTTTGTCAAGTAACTACCTAATATAGGTCCTTTACTTCGACGACTTCATTACAATAATAACAATTAATTAATTAATAGGGACCGACTAACTATCCCCCGGCTCCTATCTCCCATTCATCCCCCGGTCAATAACTGTTGTTGTTGATAGCTAATTAAAGAGGGGACCATAAATTTCAGTGCTAAAAGACAAAACAAAATGCGTCATTATCGCGGCGAGTGCAAGTTTTCATATATAATACATCAAGTATTCATATATAATATATCAAGTATTCATATTTAAGATATCAAGTATTTAAAAAAAAAACTGGACATATCACTCACCCATCTTTTACACGTTTTTAGAGGTGGTTTTTTTCTCCGTTCACTCTAACCAATATTTCTGACAATCTGTGAGGAATTTTGCAAATCTAAAACCACGAACTTCTTCTACACAATTTTCTCTTTCAAATTAGATCCATGATAACATACTTTCGAGTTGTCTGTTGCACAAGTATTCATACCTTGTCATTCAAGTATTCATACCTCATCGAACAAGTATTCATACCTCATCAGTATTTCACAAATAAAAATCTGGACACATCATTCACCCATTTTTTACTGATTGAACTTTTATTACCACTCAATTACTAGAAGTGTCCAATACACTCTATCTTTATCTTCGGTTTCCTTGTCCGATCCAGCTCACCAATCACTCAAAGTGTCCAGTACACTCAATCACTGGTAAAAAAAAACTGGACACATGTAAAAGTTGGGCATGTGATATATCCAGTTTCATTTTTCGAAATACTTGATATCTTAGGTATGAATACTTGTTTGACGAGGTATAAATACTTGCTCGACATGGTATGAATACTTGCACGACGAGATATAAATAATTTTAGGAGGTATGAATACTTGCACGATGGATAACTCAAAAGTATTTCATCATGGATCTCATTTGAAAGAGAAAATTGCATAGAAGCGCTTGTGATTTTAGATTCGCAAAATTTTTCACAGATTGTCAGAAATATTGGTTAGAGTGAATGGTGAACGGAGAAAAAAAACCACCTCTAAAAACCTGTAAAAGATGGGTGAGTGATCGATGTGTCCATTTTTTTTTTAAATACTTGATATCTTAGATATGAATACTTAGTGTCTTATATATGAATACTTGATGTACTATATATGAATACTTTTGCGCGTCAGTTGTAAAATATTTCAATATAAGTGGTCCCCCCAGTTAATTAGTGGTACCCCACGTAATTAATGATTCATACGCGTTTTCTTTTGTCTTTTTGTGCTTGAAGTTGTAGTCTTTTAGATAATTAATGATTGAGGGATGAATGGGGGATAGGAGCTGGAGGAAAAAATATATTTTTCCTTAATTTAATTGAGTATATTTAATTTAATTATATCATTCACTCGTTCCAATCTTCATTCAAAAAATTGATATAATTTGTTTAATTTATATTATTAATTATACTTTTTCTATTAATCCGTATATTTTGAGGATCTGAACTCGTCCAATTGTGTCACACAGCGCCTACTAGTGCATGCCGACCACGCTCATGCGAAAAGGAGCCCGGATCCCCTAAAGGAACTCAAATTTTGAGTTTAGATCCGGATTATCCAATTCGAATCCGGATCAATTCAATCCTATGTAGAATGTACGGGCACTTTAATATTTGTTCTAGAGCAAATCGGGCGGTCCGGAATCAAACTCAAAATTTGAGTTACTTTACGGAATGCTTCGGATTTCATGTTATCTACCTGTGCAAATCTCTTATAAATCCTTTTAGAGCCAAGGACTTATTGTTATCTACTTGCTGAATGTTTGGTAATAAAGTCTGTATCACAAAAAGATTCGAAAGGAAAAATTGAACAAAAATCATAGAAAATCTGAAAAAAATTCAGATAGGAGAGAATCTTTCTACTAACCCACCCCATCTACATTATTTACAGGGGGGTAATTTGCATTTCCTCTTCTAAGGATTGAGGTTTTTTTTTTTTTTCATAAATCCGTAAATTTTGTTTTCGGTGAATGTAATGATTTTACAAGAATGCATAATACTTCGATCTGTTCTACAATGATCTTGAATTTTTTTTTCAATACAATTTTTCAATGAGGAGGGTTCCAATGCACCCTCTTTTTTGTGCTCCCAATGCACCCACATTATATATATATATCTCCGTTTTCAAAGTCCGAATAGTCGATCCGAACCGCTCGACATAATCTTCATAATAAAATATGCTTGGAGATCAAATTTTATATTTTTTAGAATTTATTTACTATTTTTTTGGATAGATACAAAATCACTGTTTTAAGGAGATTTTGGACCATCCGATAAAGTGATTTTGTATCTATCTAAAAAAATAGTAAATAAATTCTAAAAAATATAAAATTTGGTCTCCAAGCATATTTTATTATGAAGATTATGTTGAGCGGCTCGGATCGATTGTTCGGACTTTAAAAACGGAGATAAAGGATGTGGGTGCATTGGGAGCACAAAAAAGAGGGTGCATTGGAACCCTCCTCTTTTTCAATATATTTTCCACACTATCTGAATAAAATTTAAGAAAATACTCCACATAATACTATGATTAACTGTCCACAATATCTTACAGAGAAGACAAGAGAAAACCAAAGTATTCCTCACGCAATTCATCTACCAAAAGTGTGATGGAGTAAGTGTTTCCCATCCTAATCTGACTATACTTTATAGCCACATAAATAATCTCCATATAGCTCCATTCCCTACGTTGACAGCTCAAGGCATAAGTCAAGTATTCCCAAAGTATTCCCGGAGAAATACCAATATCTTTCAGAGAAGACAATAAAGAGAACACCAGAGTATTCCTCACGCAATTCATCTACCAGAAGTGTGATGGAGTGTTTCCCATCCTAATCTGACTATACTTTATAGCCACATAAATAGTCTCCATATAGCTCCATTCCCTACGATGACAGCTTCAATTCCCTATGTTGTGACAATTAGAAAACAGTGAGGCTATGGTACTTCGGCTAGTGTACTATGGCTAGTGTACTACAGCTCAATATGGTACTTTTTAAATTTTAACGGTCAATCCGAACCGTTCAGTGTGATATCCATATGAATATGTACTTGCAAACTAAATTTTATATTTTTTTTGAATTTTTTACTATTTTTTTAGATAGGTAGAATTTTCAGTGTTTTACACAAATTTTGGACTATCAAAATTCTAAACGGACTCATTCCATCTGTGATCACCACAATCCTAAGGTTTCTCATTTCGGAATTCATACATCCAACTTCGATCCATATGTAAATTAAATTAAAAAAAAATTTTGTTCAATTAATCATGCATGGTCAACATATAAATTGTACCAAATTTTGGGCTTACAAAGGGCCGGTTTACAATCCTAACCCACTCTTTAAATATTATGTCCCATATGTGAACACATATTAGCGAGTTTTAATTAGTATTTGAGAAAAATTCGGCAACATTTCCCCTTAACTCCCCAAGTATGCGTACGAACCACATACTCGTAGGAGCAATAAGGGAAAATACCGTCGAACTTTCCTCAAATACTAATTAAAATCCACTAATATGTGTTCACATCCTAAATGAGACACAATATTCAAAGAGCAGTCCCAAAACGGGGACTGTCCAAAATTAATCCCTATTGGATTAATTTTGAACGGGCATGGACCTAAAAGCATCTATAGGTCGGTTATTGGACCACAATAAACTAATTATATATTTACATTATCTAATTAATAATTAAATCAAGCATGCATGAATATATTACACACCTAATTAAATAAGCAATAATAATTAATGAACAGAAAATTAGAGAGGAAAAAGGAAAATATGTATATACTAACCTTCGAAAGTTAGAGAGGAGAAAATAAAAACTTCAAAGATGACAGATTCCAGCTGCTAGCCTTTGCAGAAATCAGATCTCAGTTCAATACAGAGAGAGAGAGCGTATTAATTACTTGATCAAAACGACGCTGGAAGGAGAAGTCTCTGGAAGAGAAGGGGCCCTTTTATACTGCATAAAACCCTACAAAGCCTTTTCTACACTGATTTATACTTAACAATTCGTGTAGCTCTCTCACAAGTTTTACACGGTTATTTATTAAACAATCCGTGTAGCATTACCCTTTATACACGGATATTTGATAAAAAAACCGTGTAGCTCTCTAACTATTCTACACGAACATTTAACTAAAAACCGTGTAGCTCTCTTACTATTTCTACACGGATTTATTATTAAATATCCGTGTAGCAATTCATACACGGATTTTAGTATAATATCCGTGTAACTCTCTCAATCTTTTCCACACGGTTTCCTTCCACACGGATTTTTGATCCCTAATAAACCGTGTAGCTCTCTCAAACAATTATACACTGATTTATAACTAAATGTCCGTGTATAATTCCCCAATATTTTTTGGCCTTTCAAAAATTCATATTTGACACACGATTTTTATATAAAATTAGAAAAACCGTGTACAATGTGCAGTGTAGAATTAGCTTTTTTGTAGTAGTGAGGTCGGTTTAGGAGTGGAGGTTATTCATGCATGAGGGCCACCTGTACACAAATGCCACATCATTTTGTTTCTTCTAAAGTTTTCATTTTTATAATTTAAACCTTGGAATTCATAAATATTATATACAAATCAAAAGTGTATATATATTTGAAAACTATATATTACCGGAGTGTTACAATTCTCAAACGCAGGGAGCCTGTTAATTTTTTGGAAAACACGAATCTCAAAAGCAACTGATTTGTATGTACGAATCTCAAACAGATAAACAGTTGGATTTTGAAAAGCAGGCTCCCTGCGATTTTTTTGGAATCACAGCAGATTTATTTCTGATATTTTTATCAAGCTTGTTTTGGATTACTATGACAAATTGGGGTGTCATTATCAATGAGTCTTGTACAGGGTCAAGAGGTATTTTCATACTCATGCTCATTGAAAATTAATTTTGTCCCTTATAGTTAGTTACAAAATAGCTCTTACTCATATCTTTACTTAATAAGTTAACGAAATCTTTTTCTTAACTATATCTATACCCGATAAACTAACGATAAAAAACTCTGCCCATACTAGTCTTATCGAATACATTTCAGATTGATTTAACAGTTAAAAGAGTATACCATTGACACCCCTAGCTAAAAAAAAATGAGAAATTTATATATTTTTAAGATCTTCAACTTTTATGTAACAATTTTACTTCCGTGGAACCTAATTGAGAGAAATAGCTAGGTCTGTCAAACGACCTCCACACCGGATGCGTATCCTCCCAGGTATCTGACTCAAGACAATTGTAAATATAAAATTTTTGTCCCTTGTAATTCTCGAAATCCTTCTTCATTCTTTAATTTTTTATTTTGTTTGTTGGCAATCAGTCGTCCTCAGAATCTGCCGTAAGATAAATTGCAATTTAGTGAGTCATTTGTTATAAAATCGAAACATTTTTCTTTATCACACAGGTGTTTGGTACTTGAATCATATAGCTGTGTGAAATGGGGTTTGTGATGCTAATTGCATGGACCTAATAACAAGTAGAAGAATAAAGGAATAGGAATTACCCGAGCGAACATCCTCACCAACTAGGCCTCTGTTACTCATCTGCTTAAGAATCGCGTTGAAGATGAGCTTCCACCAGTACATGTGAAAAACCAGCAGCGTCAGAAGCATTGTGTTGAAGATGTAATAAAACATTGTCGGGAATTTCTCTAGATCCTTTAGCGACTCCACATACTCATAGCTGCATTCAATCACGGGCAAGGCATCAAATCCAAATCAAATAAAATTAACCAGATGATCCAAAAAGAGGGAGAGAGAGAGAGAGAGAGAGAGAGAGAGAGAGAGAGAGAGAGAGAGAGAGAGAGAAATAAGAAGACCTCGAGGTCCTGATGATCCAAAAAGGGAAGTAGATGAGGCGCAACGAAAGCCAGGAAATAGCAAACAGCCCGAAACACACACTGGCGGCGATATGCTTCTCTGAATACTTGAACAGCTTGGCTGCCTCCAGAAATACATCGCTTGTGTCATGCAGTGCCAGTATTATCGTCCCAATCCTGAAGAACCTGTACCATGCTCAGGAACAGAAAGCATTTCTCAAAAAAAGAAAACAAAGAAAAGAAAAGATGGGCATGTATGCATTTATGTATGTAGTATATTACAGAGTATTAATATACCTGGTCAAATAGGAGTAGGTGATCAAAATAGTGGTGACTATGTGATGAGACATCATGACAGAGAAGTCCTTGCGGCGAGTCTCCCAGGAAACGAGAGCGCGGATGCTGTAGATGTAGAAGCCGCACTGGCACATGTAGAAGAGCATGATAGAGAAGCTGCACAAGTGTCAAACCATTAGGAATGTTTGTTGTTGTTGTTGTAAAGGAAGAGAAGAGAAGAGAATGAGAAAGATATGGTATGGTAGGAGTAAAATAAAGTAGGGAAGAAAAAGGGGATGCACCTGAGGGGTTGGTTGGGCCAGGCGGAGAAGTAGAGGCGGGTGTGAAGGGACCAGGGCTCACGGTGGATGATGAGCAATGCCCAGCACTGCACCCCTGCATAGTACGTCAGCTTCCACATTGACTCTGAGAACTTGACGATCTTATTCATCTTACTTGCATGATGAGCATCCTCGTCCTTTCTCTTACTATTTTGCCAATGCCCCCCTTTGCCCGTCCCTGTCACTGTCCCCTTCCCACCATTCCCCTCATTGCTTTTGCTTGTCTTCTCACTTGTGCTCATGCTCTTGCTCCCTAGTATCCATGCTGCTATCGGCTGCCATTTCATATTGCATCGCATTATTGCATTGCATTTGCACATGATCTGTTTACCCTATCTATGCTTCTCTACTTATTAAATTTTGAACTCTACCAACTGAACTGATATGAATCAATGAGTATCAACTATGTGAAAGTCTGAACAGGATCACTGGCTTACCAGACACTTTTGCTTAGGCCTGTTCAGCTTCTACGCATTCATTTGTTTGTTCCTTCATCTAAAAGAGTAAGACTATTGATATTGATTGGGGCCTTTGCTTGTGTTCCCTTGTGATGTAATGTAAGTCCAATTTATTAATTAATTAATTTACTGTCATATGACATGAACCAGGTATGTGTGTTTTTGGATGAATCTTGCAGCAACAAGAAAATGGTACATTAACAAGTATTAGTATTGCATCGTCAGGCCACAGAAAAGAGAGAGAAGTGATTGAGTCTGAGTCTAACCTGGTAGAAGAAGCGGTCGAAGAGGAAACGAGAGAAGAAGAAGGCACAGGAGAAGGCCAAAGCGAGAGTTAAATGCACGACATCCGGACCCATCAATACAATTTCAGATTCAAATCCAAATCCAGTCAATTTCCACCTCCGGATCGCCTCCATATCATAAGACAAAGACCCCCGCCTCGCCAGCTCCCTCAATAGCAATGGCAATAGAAATGGGGGGCAAAGAAAGAAAAGAGAGTAGCTAGAGAGTAGAGAGTAAAGAAAACAAGCGAAGGGTAAATAGACTAGATTAGATGTATGGGAATGGGAATGGAGACAAAAGACAGCGAGATGCAGAATCTTATGAGAACGACAAGGAGAAGACAAGCACTCAAGACTCTAATCCAAATTCCAAACCTACCCCCGTTTTAAATTAATTTACCAATCCCTAGTAAGACCCAATTCTTTTTTTCTTTTCTTTCTTTCTTTCTTTTGATAATTATTAACTTATTTTCATATCTTTCTAACAGAGTTCGTTTGTGAGCATAGCAAGTTATGTTTGCTTCTGCTTGTGGAGTTCGTATACGGTACCGCATTTGGTCCAATAAACTGAGAAGTGATTGAAATTCGATGTCTATTTACACATAGGGAATCTGTTTTTGAGATTTGTGCCACAATTAAAGGACAGTCTGAATTTAGTAATTTGACGTGCAGTACTGGGGGTGATCTGATTTCGAGCTTGTGTTTATGCTTCAAGCAAACGCAGGTGTTTGTGTTTGTTATGCAGAAAGAAGGTTGTATTTTGTTTCTTACTCACTGCCTTTTCTTTTATGAATGTATAATTATTATATTTGAAGAGCACTAAATTTATGATAGGTTCAGTTGGGATATTAATTATTTACGGAAAAGAGTTGAAAATATATGGACAAATACATATATTTTATTTTTTAAATATAAAATATGATAGAAATAAACAAATATCTCATAATAATATTTTATTTTAATGAATTTTGAAGATATATCAGAAAAAATTAATGAAAACATTCTATTATAGTTATAGATTTTAATTTCAAATGGTAATAATAATGGGGCCAAACCATAGTCTATTAGCTCAGATTTTAGGATAATATTTTGATTTCAGGCAATCAGATATACCAAGTGGGAAGTCATGTTATCCTTCGTCAAAGGCAAACAACATCGATAAGACTGGTAGTATTCGCTACTAAGGCTAGCTAGCTTTACTGGGTAACTGTTTGGGAAAGCTCTTTCAATAAAAAGTAAAATGAGAATTCTATAATTTTAAAATGAGTATTAATAAAAAGAGGAGGGATTCAATTACTCCTTTTTTTTTGACACATCTTGACACTGTTTTTTTATAGGTCAATTTTGCGATTTCAAACTCCAAATAGTAGATCCAAACTGTTCAACATGATCACCATATTAAAATATGCTTGGAGATCAAATTTTACATTTTTTTTGAATTTTTTTACTATTTATTAAGATGGTTACAAAATCGATGTTTTTCAATGGTCTGAAAACAACGATTTTGTAACCATCTTAATAAATAGTAAAAAAATTCAAAAAAATGTAAAATTTGATCTCCAAGCACATTTTAATATATCCATCATGTTGAACAGTTTGGATCAACTATTTGGATTTTGAAAATGGTAGGTGTCAAAATGTATCAGAAAAAAGGTGTAATCCAATCCCTCCTCTAATAAAAAAAGCAATAAAACAGGTAAATTTTTAAATTTTTGAAATTTAGAAAGGTAAATAGGATTTTATGAACTTTAGAGAGGGAAAATACGTAATTTCAATGTTTTTGAAGGGGTATACATGAAATTGCCCCTAATGAAAGAAAAAGATATGTTTTATATGCTTTGTTATGGTAATTAATATGTTAGAAGAATTCATTTCTTGACAATTTCCGTGGATAAAATTCATTGGAAGAACAAAAGTAGAGGGATATGGAAAGCCCGTACCTATCTGTGGTCCTAGTCCCGCTGCAGCTCTGCTTTCTCTGCTTTCTCTATGTTATGAATACAGAGAATGCTTCCATGTATGGGATGCAGCTCTAGTTTCTCTGCTTTGTCTATGTTATGAATACAGAGAATGCTTTATCTCTTTTGTGAATACTGAGGATACTTCTCTTGTGGAAAGACCTCTCTTCTTCTTTTACCTATAATATACCTCTCTGCTTTCTTTCTGAAAATGGTGGAAATGAAGTGTAGAAAAATCAACTCGGATGGCAGGAGCTTTATAAAGATAGTCATAGTCATCATTTAATAAAGATAGTCATAGTCATAGTCATAGTCATAGTCATCATTTAACAAAGATAGTCATAGTCATAGTCATAGTCATAGTCATCATTTATAAAGATAGTCATAGTCATCATTCAAGCCCAAAAACAACTAAACTGATGTCTAACAGCCCAAATCCGCCCGCCCCTAAAGAAACACTACTACAGAAATGGTCATTGTACACGGCACATTGTACACGGATTTGGCAATTTTATATAAAAACCGTGTAGAAGTTGTAATTTTTTGGATGCCTGAAATATCTGTATTGTTTCTACACGGATATTTACGAAAGAAGAAGTGTAGAAAGACGTGAGAGAGCTACACGGACGTTTACCAGGAACTGTACACGGCTTATTGTTTAAATATCCATGGAGAAAGCCTTGAGAGAGCTACACGGATTCTTAATTAAAGAACCGTGAAGATAGGCAAGAATTGTACACGGATAAATGTTTAAATGACCGTGTAGATAACATGTAGGAGCTACACGGATGTTTAATAAAGAGCCGTGTAGAAATGTCGAATTTGTACACGGTTTTTTGTTTAAATGACAGAGTAGAAAACCTTGAGCGAGCTACACGGACGTTTAATAAAGAGCTGTGTAGAAATGATATTTTAGGTTTTTTGTTATATAAAAGGCCTTCTCCCCAGCGCCGGTTTGATCAATTTATACTCTCCCCTCTCACAGTTAACAATTGGGTTGAGATGTAGGTTTATCAATTGTTTCAGATCGCAAAATTAGATCGATATGAGCTACTGTTTTGGGAGCTCACAGATGAGCGATCCTATATAATTGATAACCTACATCTCGAATTCCCATGCGAAGTGCTTCATTTCCCCAATTTTTTCGAGATGTTATAACTGGAGGCCGGATCTGAGATATTGGAAGTTAATTTGTATTTCTCCTCTATATCTTGCTAAGGTGTTTAGTTTAGGACATATAACCAAAAGGCTACTTAGATTAATGTAACTAGTAGTCCTTACTTTGGTTACATTAACCTAGCTAGGTAGTCTTTTGGTTAGTTCCTTGCATGTCCTAACTAATTCGGGCAAGCAAGATCCAGAGGAGAAATTATCTCTATTCCGATCAATTTTACTGGACGAAGAGTTGGCCGGTAAGAGTTGGGTGAAAGACCTTCAGAAAGAGGTGAATGTGACCCGGATGAAGAGGTGATGTGACCTTCAGAGCCGGGTGAAGAGTCGAATGAAGTCGGAGATCATCTGGCTCTTCATTCGTCTCTTCATCCGGCTCTGAAGGTCCTTCTTCGACCTCTTCCATTTTTTTTTAAGGTCCTTCATCTAACTTTTAACTCAACTCTTTAGTAAAACATATCTTCATATCACCCCTCTGTAAACCCTACCGGCACCAAAATGAAAGAACCACCCTATTCTACTCCTTAATGGAAATGTTTAGTTTACAATATGACTTTTTATTCCAACTTTTGTAATGCTTTAATTTTGTATAATTTAGGGTACATGAATTTTTAGTTTAAATGTCTTCCTCTGTTTTGGAAATTGTTTGTTTTGAAAAACATAGGGAAAAAAACTAGCTGACAGCCAAAAAAAAAAAAAAACAATGCTACACGGATGTTTAATAAAGAGCCGTGTAGAAACGAGAAATAGTACACGGATTTTTGTTTAATTAACAGTGTAGAAAAATAATTTACACGGCTGTTTATATAAAAGTCTGTGTGTCTTTCTACACAGATTTAAAGCTAAATATCCGTGAAAACAAAGATACTTGCTCGAAATAATGGAAGGCTAAACCAAAAAAAATAAAACAAAAATTAGGAAAAAAAAAGAATTCTAAATGTCCGTGAAGAAAGTTTATCTTTTATATTACACACGGCTGTTTATATAAATGTCCGTGTATAAAGGTTATCTTTTATAAACGGCTACATATGTAAAAGTCCGTGTAGCTCTCGTAATGCTTTTTTACACGGATTTATAGATTATCATCCGTGTAGAAATGTTATTTTAGGGTTTGGAACTATATAAAAGGCCTTCTTCCGGCGCCGTTTTGATCAATTAATACTTCTCTCTCTCTCTGTATTGAATTGGTCTGATTTCTGCGCACAAGGAACGAGGCCGGATCTGAGATATAGCTTGGAAGTTAATTCGCATTCTCCTCTCTATTGCCAAGGTTAGTCATACATATATATATTTCCCTCTTCTTTATCTAATTTTATGTTATTGATTAATATTGCTTAATTATTTCTGTCAATTATTATTTAATGCATGCGTGCTTGATTTGTTAAGATAATGTAAATAATTAGTGTATTGTGGTCCAATAACCGACCTACTGATGCTTTTAGGTCCATGCCCGTTCAAAATTAATCCAATAGGGATTAATTTTGGATAGTCCCCCGTTTTGGACTGCTCTTTGAATATTGTGTCTCATTTAGGATGTGAACACGTATTAGCGGGATTTAATTAGTATTTGAGGAAAGTTCGGCAGTATTTCTCCTTATTGCTCCTACAAGTATGTGGTTTTTACGCATACTTGGGAAGTTAAGGAGAAATGCTGCCGAATTTTTCTCAAATACTAATTAAATCCCGCTAATATGTGTTCACATATGAGGCATAATATTCAAAGAGTGGGTTAGGATTGTAAACCGGCCCTTTATAAGCCAAGAATTTGGAACAATATATATGCTGACCACCATATATGTTTAATTGGAATTTTTTTTTCTACTTTAATTTACAGATGGATCGAAGTTGGATGTACGAATTGCGACGTGATAGTGCATAATACTTGGCTCACGTTGATGAGTTCCTAAAATTTGCTGAGAGTTATAGAGTGGACACAAAAGATAACGACATCTTGTGTCCTTGTAGAGATTGTAAAAATTATATAAGATTTGGGGATTCGGAAGAAATTAGAGCTCATTTGATTTGTCGGGGATTTAAGAAAAAATATACATGTTGGTTTATGCGTGAGAAAATTGGGGAATGTAGTGGAACCAATAGAAATTTTGTTTTGGACGAGAATGATGATAATGTAGAAACTGTTGATAATTTTGAATTTGAATGCAACGATGATTTTGAGAATGTCGAAAATTTCGATAATGCTGGGCTTGATTGCAACGAGGATGATGAGGTGGAGATTGATGAAAATGCAGAATACAATTTTACTGAGAATCTAGAGGACATGTTACGTGATGTGGAAGATGAAATTAGTGATAAAAATTTTAAAAAATTTCAGTATCTGTCTAATGAATCTAAAAAGCCGTTATACCCCGGATGTACCAAATTTACAAAACTATCAGCTGTGTTGAAATTATTGAACTTAAAAGCAGACAACGGTTGGAGCGATAAGAGTTTCACGTCCTTATTAAAGCTTTTACGAGAGATGCTCCCAGATAACAACGAGTTACCCTGTACAATATATCAGGCGAAGAAGTTGATCTGTCCAATGGGTTTGAAGATTGAAAAAATACATGCATGTCCGAATGATTGTGTATTGTACCGTGGCGAGTACGAGGCCATGCATGTTTGTCCTAAATGCGGTGTTTCACGGTATAAACGCAAGGACCAGGACACTGACGATTGTGATGGAGGAAAAAAGGCAAGGCCTCCGGCTAAGGCGGTGTGGTATTTCCCGATAATACTGAGATTCAGACGGTTATTTGCAAATCCCAAAGATGCGAAATTGTTGCGTTGGCATGAAGAAGAGCGCAAAAGAGATGGTAAACTAAGACACCCTGCTGATTCAATTCAATGGAGAAACATTGATAGACATTTCGAAGGATTTGGTGGCGAATCACGAAACCTTAAGTTAGGGGTGAGCACAAACGGAATGAGTCCATTTGGAAGCATGAGCAGTCAGCACAGCACTTGGCCAGTTCTTATATGCATCTACAATCTTCCTCCTTGGTTGTGCATGAAACGCAGGTACATAATGATGTCATTACTAATCCAAGGACCCAGACAACCCGGAAATGACATAGATGTGTATCTCGCACCATTAATTGAGGACCTCCAGAAATTGTGGAGGGATGGCGTCCGGGTGTGGGATGCTTACGGCAAAGAGCAATTTAATTTGCGGGCCATGGTATTCTGCACCATAAATGATTTCCCCGCGTACGGGAATTTATCGGGTTACACTTGTAAAGGAGCAAAGGCGTGCCCCATCTATGAAGATGACACGCAGGTGCTGAGGTTGAAAAATTGTAAAAAGAATGTTTTTATGGGGCACCGTAGGTTTCTTCCTGTTAATCACCCATACCGTAAGAAGAAGAAGGTATTCAACGGGAAAATTGAGCTTGGAGTGGCACGTCGTCCGTTAGATGGGAAGAATGTCTTCATGCGGGTTAAAAACCTTGCTGTTGTTTTTGGAAAACGTGCCAAACCACCACCGAAAGATATTTGGAAAAAGAAGTCCATATTTTGGGAGCTACCATACTGGGAATATTTAGAAGTGAGACATTGACTAGATGTCATACATGTTGAAAAAAATGTCTGTGACAGTCTGATTGGCACATTATTGAACATTTCGGGGAAGACGAAAGACGGTCTTAAAGTTCGAGAAGACATGAAATTAATGGGAATACGACCCGAGCTTGCACCGCAGGATAAAGGGAAGCAAAAGGCATACCTCCCCCCCGCAATGTGCACAATGTCGAAGATCGAGAAAACGAGCTTTTGTAAGTGCATTCATAGTATTAAAGTCCCATCAGGTTATTCTTCGAATATTAAGAAGCTGGTGTCGATGAAGGACCTGAAATTGATTGGTCCGAAATCCCACGACTGTCATGTTTTAATGACACATATGATTCCTGTTGCAATTCGGGGAATTTTACCGAAGCCCGTGCGGCAAACCATTATGAAGCTTCATTTTTTCTTCAATTCAATTAATTCCAAAGTGATAGACCCGCTCAAATTGGACGCTTTGCAAAAGGAGGTCGTCGTTACCCTTTGCCATCTTGAGATGTATTTTCCGCCATCTTTTTTCGATGTTATGGTTCACCTTGTTGTTCATCTCGTGAGGGAAATTAAGATCTGTGGTCCCGCGTTCCTGCGGTATATGTATCCATTCGAGAGATTCATGGGTATTTTGAAAAGTTACGTAAGGAACCGACATCGTCCCGAAGGTAGCATTGTGGAGGGATATTCCACAGAAGAGGTAATTGAGTTTTGCACCAACTACATGACCGGTGTGGGTCCTATTGGCGTTCCAAAATCTCGATACGAGGGAAGGCTACAAGGAGTAGGGACAATAGGGTTGAAAGCCATAGTTGCTGATAACGATGACCTGCGAAAGGCACATTTTATTGTACTGCAGCACATGGCTGATGTTGCTCCATATATAGATGAGCACATGACGATCCTTCGACAACAGAACTACACGAGAAGTCAGAAGTGGCTTACTGACGAGCATAACCGTTCTTTTATAGGATGGATGAAAGACAGAGTGACACACCCTGAAATGTCCCCCGTAAATAAAACTGTTAGATTGCTGGGCGAAGGACCCCAAATGGTTGTTAGAACATTCCAAGGATACGAGATTAACGGATATACATTTCACACTAAATTACAGTGTGATAAGAGCACGATGCAAAATAGTGGGGTGACGTTGGTGGCGACGTCCCAAGAATTCAGTAGATCAGGGGATGCCCGGCCTGTAATAGCTTCAAAGTCTTATTACGGCGTTATTGAAGAAATTTGGGAGCTCGTTTACAATCCTCACCTTAGCATTCCCTTGTTTCGGTGCCAATGGGTCGAAGACCGGGGTGTTAAAGTTGATAACGACGGGTTCACCCTCGTTGATTTTGACAAAGTCGGGTATGTGGATGATCCGTTCATACTTGCCAAGCAAGCCACCCAAGTCTTTTATGTCACTGACCCGAGTGATGATAGGTGGAGTGTCGTCCTATCCGGAAAAAGAAGGATTGTTGGGGTAGAAAACATCACCGACGAAGAAGAGTACGACCAGTTCGAAGAGATACCTCAATTTTGTACCGATGTGCAAGCTGAGATAGCAACAATTGCAGAACAAGACGAAGCAAATTACATGAGATCTAACCACAATGAAGGATTATAGGAAGATGTTCAAACAGTGGAAAAAAAGAGAAAAAGGAAAAAAAAAATCCAATGTATAATATTTACTCCTTTTAAACTTGAAAATTTTAATATTTCTTATTTGGAAAAAAAAATTCAATGCATAATATATATTTCTTTTATAATATTTCAGAGAGCCCAATGAAGCTAAAGACTCAAGGCCGGTTTATCTCTGGATATTTCTGTCTCATTGTAATGTTTTTATTTCGTTTCTAATATTTCTTTTTTGTATCAGGAGCAAGAACCAGATAGATTATTTTAGATATGTGGGCAGAGTGGTTTCAACAGTAATTTTTGTAAACTAGAAATATGGATTTGTATAATTTAGTGTAGGTTTTTTTGTATTAATTTTTGATATAATGTAGACATGAATTTTTGTATAATTTCTGATATAATTTAATTAGTACGTGAAATTTATATTTTATTTGTTTAAATAAAAAAAACCCATCTTTCTAAGAATAATTTTTAATTTCATTAGAAATTCAAAAGGAGCAACACGGACAATTAATTAAACATCCGTGTACAAATACATTTATACGTTTCATAAAATGTCTGTGTAGAAATTCAAAGGGAGCTACACGGATATTTCATTACACATCCGTGTAGGAAGGTATTTTTTCCCCTAAAATTATTCTCAGAGAAAAAGTAATCGAAACGGGGGAGTGATTATTTGAATTCGTTTTCGTCTTTTCAAAATTAAAAAGATAAGACAACTTCTCGAATTAAACGTTTTAACTTAAAATTGGACACGAACGTTTAACTAAAAATCCGTGTAAGAAAAGTTTTCTCCACGGTCGTTTAATTTTCAATAGTTTTTTGGCCTTCTAAGAAACGTACACGGGCGTTTAATGAATAATCCGTGTACAAAAGGTTTTCTACACGGATATTTAATTAAACGCCCGTGTAGAAATTGAAATATTCAAATTACATTATTCTTGAAAATACTTTACTTGAACAACAGGGACTAAATTGCATGTTATTTTGAAATATTTTTTTGTAAAAAATATTTTGAAATAATTACTTGAACAGAAGGTATTTTTTTTCCGAAAAATTATTCTATGGTTGTTTTATAAATTTGTAAACCCAGATAAGGTCATATCAAGCAAAGTGTTCATTTATGTTTTCAAATCGGATTATTTAGAGAGCATTAGGCATTCTATGATATTATTTAGACAGATTATTTAAGTTAATTTTAAATAATTTACTTTTTAGTGATTATCCATGAATTAATTATTTGTTGGTTGTTTTGTACTGCTAATTCATATCTATAACAGTATTTATTTAGATAGCATGAAGTATTTAACAAAATAGTTAAACGGAAAGAAAACAAAATGCTGATTAAATTAAGAACAAAAATATATTACATCAAAACAAAACGAAAAAAAAGCTAACTTAATTAAACACTCCTTCACTGGCCTGGCTAGATTGCTCCTTGGCCTGACCCCCTCCTTTTAATCCAGGGTCTCTTTGGCCTGATCCAGGGATTGCCCCTCCTTTTGTAGGGCTTTGGTGGTGGGTGCTCCCTTGGGCTTCGCCGTGTCACGTCATTTCAGGGCGGCCATGGCCATGTCCTCCTGTAGTTGGGAGGAGGCATTTCATAGCCGGGAGGGACTTCTAATTTCACGGGAGCATCTTCGGGAGGGACATAGCCGGGGGGCCATGGCCATGGCACATTTGCGTCTTCTTCCGGTGGCACCGAAGCGGCCATTTCTTCTTCCAAATTCTCAGAGAAAAGTAATCGAAAAGGGGGAGTTTCTCATATTATATTGAATTTTGAAGTCGTTTCGTCTTCTTAATTAAAAAAGATAAGGCAACTTCTCGAATTCCGTGTACAAAAGGCTTTTGAAGGTCGTTTAATTTTGAATTTCGTCTTATAAGAATCACACACGGTCGTTTAATTAAAAATACGTGTACAAATGGCTTTTAACACCGCCGTTTAATTTTCAAGAGTTGTTTCGCCTTATAAGCAACGTACACGGGCTTTTAATAAAAAATCCGTGTACAAAATGTTTTCTACACGGATATTTAATTAAACGCTCGTGTAGAAATTGAAATATTTATTTGTATTTATTATTAAGTTCTGCTAGATACTCGAAGATATAAAATAATTTTCAAGCTAAATAAAACTGAAATCAGGTTCCTTTTTATTTTTGAAGTTTTCCATTTTGAAAAATATGGAATTTGAAAAATATGAAACTTTGGAATTTGAAAAAATTAATCTAGAAAACCATATGTAGGCGCGCATTTCATAATTTCGCGTAACCTAATTATACACGGGTGTTTAATTAAACGTGTAGCTCTCTTACGTTTCTACACGGGTGTTTATTTAAATGTCCGTGTATATTTAGTTTACGCGAAATAAAGTGCGCGCCTCGTCTCTGTCGCTCGATATCTTTTCAAAATCTCCTCGTCTCCCCTAAAACCTAAACCCCCTAGTCTCCTATCTCTTTCTGTGGTGCTGCCATCGTTCTCTCTCTCGGTGCTAGCTCGGTCTCCTCTGTCGCTCTCCTCTGAACTCGCCAATTGAATCTCTAAGCTCCTCTCGCGCGGTTGCTGTTCTCTCCTTGAAAGGTTCTCTCTCTCTCTCTCTCTAAGTTGCAATGCTCCCTGTATCTTGGTTAAATCAAAACCCTTATCTCTGATTGTATTTTGGTTAAGTGAAAAGTTTCCTCAACTGACCTATTCTGGTGACATGGACACCTAATTAATGTTACAGGGACTAAATTGCAAAACCAACACTAAGTTAGACCTAAATTTTACATTTCATAGCATTTGTAATAATGTTTCTTTTTTGTAGAAAGAACCATGTCACAGCCAGGTGAGAATGCAGATATGATTTTGGAAACAGTGGAACCGCAGGTAGATATGATAGTGGAAGAAGAGGACCAGCAGTCTCAGACAGAAAAGAGGAAAAGAGGTCCGACAATGTGCACGAAGACCTCAGAGGCGAAGGATTTGCAAATCGAGTTCAACAAAACCGGATGTCCGAAGGGTCCACGTAGAGCAGAGTACACAAATTGGTGTAACAATTTGGTGAAGCAGAAGGCATCTATCTTGGTTGAGAGGTGGGACAAATTCGATGACGAAGATAAGAACGAATGGTGGAACATTGTGAAGGTAAAAAAAAAAACTGTACATGCATTATATATTCAGTTTTCGTATTCTGTTTGTTATTTCTTTTTTTGTTGGATACAAGTTTTCTAGCATGTCTTAACCTTTGGTATATTTCTAGGGGTGTAGGTGATAATTCTTGCTTTGTAGGACTATATCCCAAATTATATCATTTAGCAGTTATACAGAGAAAAATTCAAAATCAAATATATATTACCTGCTGAATGAAATCAATGTAGTGTAGTGCACCATGCTTGAACTGGGTACCGCCACCAGGAAAGGTAAGGTAATCGCCAGACACCTTGACCCAATTCTGGTGCCCTACACTATTATCATGACAGATAGCAAAATCAGCAAAGAAATATCACTAACAAACTCAGCTAAATACAACACATTATTTCACTTTGATTTGGTCATAAAGGTTAGATTGCATGTAGGTAGTGACATAGGTTGTGCCCCAAAGTTTCCTAATATACAGAAAACAATTTGGTAGAGCAAGTGAAACACAAATTATTTTCAAGCTACTTATTCCCCGTACTTTGGTTAAGTGCAAGTTATATATGTCTATACCTGACCTGAAAACTTGAATGAATTTACATGCAGTAATTTTGTTGTCAATCATGCAGGCTCATTGGAACATCCAGGATGACGACCCAAAGTCCGCGAAAAAGAAAAAGACTCTGAGGAAAATGAATGAAGCTTGGAAGCAATTCAAGAGCATGTTGAAGACGGATTTCATAGAGGAAGGGAGAAATCCGGTAGGCTACTATAAATGGCTGAAACAAGAGGACTGGGAGGCGTTTCAAGCTTTGAAGTCCATAGCAGAGTTCAAGGTATATAAATTCAGCCAACTTTGTCTCTGTTCTTTCTCGATATGTACTTATCTTCCTTAAACTAGCTAATTGATGTGCCTTGATGTGTGAAGATAAAAAGTGACGAGGGCAGGAGGATCGCGAAATTGAACAAGTACCCGCACAAATTAGAGTTAGGTGGTTACGAGGGTAAGTCGGCCGAATGGGCTAAGGTACTGGACCAAAACAAAGATTCTGACTCACCTGTGGTTAGGATCCAAAATCCTAGGGCCCAACACTGGCTCATGGGAAGATCTGAGGTAACCGCTGACGGGACGATAGTACTCCCAAGTGACGTGCAACCCGTGGCTCAGAAAATGGTAAGAGTCTTTGTGGTAACTTCGTGTACATTACTTTGTCTTTTGCTATAACTAATTTTTTTTAACAGTTGGATGTGGAGGAGGAGGTAAATTCGGGCTCCATGACTGTCGAAAGAGTGGATGATTCCTTGTCCGCAGCGCTCGGGACTAAAGAACACACGGGTCGAGTTAGGGGTGTCTCGGTCTACTGTGGCTGGAAGGATGTATACGACGGACCAAAACCAAAAAGAAGACCGCGTGCCAAAGTTAGCACGGAAGAGATGGAATCAAGGTTGGCGCAGGTACGCCAGGAGGTATGCGAGGAGTTCAGAACGGAGTACGATGGAAGGATGGCTGAATTCGAATCAAGGTGGATCAACCAAATTACATCTCTTACGCAGCAATCCGAGCAACAACCTCCCGTTTCGCCGGGATTCAGCGAAGCAGTCAAGCATCCGGGACCGAAGTTCTGGGCGTGTTGGACAATCTACAGGTAATCACTACTTGTTCATAATCTACCTGTAATTGTGACTTGTTTCATTAACTAATTTCTGATAATTATTGCAGGAGGCCACATCATGCGACCTCGTCATGTGGCACGACAAAACTCCTCTGATCCTTGCTAAGGGTATTGTACATCCTCCAGCCGGTTCTCAGCTAAGGCCCAACCACCTCCCCGTAACGGTTGACATGATTGTGGCCGATTGGGCTGCCCGCATACCTCTTCCTGTCCCTACCGATGGCATGGTGGTGCTTGATGATGCCCGTAGACAGATTGTCCAATGGCCCAAGTGTCAGATTATTTTGGATCAGGTAATCTCTAAATAAAACACGGATATCTTATGTTACGTTCAAATGATTATTTTGAAATACTTGAAAAAGATTCAAAATCTGATACAGACCCGAAGAGGCATTTCCAACGCTGCGGACGAAGCTTTGTCACCGGTACGGCGAGGCTTGGAAGTAGTAGTCGGGGCTGATGCGCAAGAATCTCCTGCTGCGCCAGCGGATGCGCCGGTAGACCGTACGGGGCTCTCTGAAGAAGAGGTTAGCTGTTTGCCCGAGGATTTGCGGAATCTCCACGCCTGCCTGGTTAAGGCACCAGATTATATGGAGAACATAATGTTCGATATCCCCCCGAGGTTCTCCTACACGAAGGCAGGACGGTCGTGCTGCCTTTCAAAGAATTCAAGGACTTTCTACATGCCTCATCAAGCGATAAATGGCTCGATGTGGGAGTCGTCACCGTTTTCCTCTTGTTAGTGACCAAAAAATCATATATATCATTTGTATAGCACTCAAATATATATTCTAATGTGAAATGATGATTTTTCAAGATGATACAACGAAAACAGTCTGTGGATTGTGGGAAAGATAAGGTGAACTCCTGTGCATTCTTGGACCCCGCCGCCACTAATGGTACGACGGTGCAATATCAGGAGAAAGCTACTGTCCAGTACATGTGTTCAGCGATGCACAAGGCTATTTCGGGGAATAAGAGATTTGTTCTCCTGCCATACCACCAGAGGGGCCACTGGTGTTTGATTGTGATTGTGCCACTTGAAAATTTGGTTTTCATCATGGATTCTTCACAGCTCGAACCGGGCGTCACTCCTCAGGACTCCAAAATGATCTGCATTCCAATAAGAAAGTAAGCAATAGTAATTCACTTGGTTTGATTTTTTCCCAATTACATATAACAAATTGTGGAATTGCTAATTACATTCACTCAATTTTGTAAGGGCTTTTCTGCAATATCTTAAAGATGGAGGAATGCAAAGCACGAATCCGAAGCATAAAAATAAGTTGTGTTTCAGGTGGCAGCCGGTGAGCACATGCACTATAATTTTTATAATTTCATATTTTTTGTTCAAAAATTAATTGTCATTCTAACATAGGCCGCTAAATGAAAATTTCAGTGCCCGCAACAGTTGCAGGGTTGGGAATGCGGTTATTACACGATGATTTATATGTATCACTTTGTTGAACGCTTACAATTCGATTGGCCAAAATATTCGGTATGTAATTCATATGTTTGCCTTGACTTGTCCATATAATTAATATTGATTTCCTCTAATATTTTATTCTACTAAATTTGTTTTATTAGTTGCATTGTTATAATTACAATATTTATTTTTATAGAGCAAAACAGAGATGCAGTTGTTATATTGTATTTTTCTAATAACCTACATATTTTGCATTTTTGGCAGCATAAATCGAACAAAAAGGCAGGGCATTACAGCAAGGAAGATATAGATTATTTTAGATGTATGTGGGCAAAGTGGTTTCAAAATGAATTTTGTAAACCAGAATATGGATTTGTATAATTTAGTGTGCATGAATTTTTGATATATTTAGTGTACATGAATTTTGTTTAGGGGTTGTATTCTGATATATTGGAAATTCTTTGTTTGGAATTGATTTTTAATGGCTAGCAAACTGGAGGCTAGCCAAAACATAAAATAAAAATTGAAAAAAAAATATAACCATTCTACACGAATGTTTCACATAAGTCCGTGTGGAAAGCCAAATAAAGAGCAATAAAAATATAAGATAGGTACACGGCTGCTTATGTAATGATCCGTGTAGAAATAGTTATTCTACACGGATATTTTGATAGACATCCGTGCAGGAAAATGATCGTACACGGCCTTTTAGTTAAATATCCGTGTATAGATCTCCACTAATGTACACGATTGTTTATGTAATGAGCCGTGCAGAATAACTATGTCTACACGGATATTAAACTAAAAGTCCGTGTAGACAGAGAAATCGTACACGGCTGTTTATGTTCCAATCCGTGTACCTATGCTTTGGAGAGCGCCACTTGGCAAGGAATTGGACACGGTTGTTACACCAAAAGGTATAGTACAAAGTTTCAGTACAGTAAACTGTACTTTTTAACCTTAAACACACTTTTCGGTTCAGACTGCAAGTATACAATCCTATCGAGCAGTATATTATCGGGTATCGATCACAGGGACGGTTCAGATTTTATCTAGAATTTTACCTAAATTAAATAAAGACTAGAAGTTGGAAAAGATTGGTTTTGGTTTCTAAGATTCCTAACAGTTCAATGACAATAATCAAATGCAAAGAAGTAAATAAACTTGGTTTAAATCAGATGTAAAAAGGCGTTTCCAGGGTTATGACTTCATCTCAGTTTTGCGTCGAGGTGCCCGGTCCGTGTAGTGTCCTACACGGGCCGTGTCAGTGTACACGGGCCGTATACTGTCGTACACGGTCCGTGTGGCCCTCGAGTGAATGCAGCAGTTATTGTTTCTCTGTGTTGTTCCTTTGTGTAGGGTTCTACTGACCAGACCTAATGTCTCTAAACCTCAACTGTCGTCTGTTGGCTTATTAACTTGGTATGGAATTGCAATATGTGCCCTCGTCGGGTTCAAGACCTCAACTGTCGTATGTTGGTCTGAATTACCTAGTTGCTTGTTTGGAATACTAAAGGTAACCTCATTCCGTCGATATGAGGAAACGTTCACCTGTCGGTTACTACTTGGTTTCACCTTTCGGATCACTAATCCTACCTCATGTACTTAGTTTGGTTAAAAGATTATAAGGGCCAAAGTACCTTCTAGATGTGATTATTCATCTAGTGGTAAACCAATAAAAATCAAATAACTTACACTAAGCAATTAAAATCAATCACAATCAAGCAAACACAAATTTCAACAAAGAAATCCAATAATTAACATGCAAGACAAAACATTCGATTACATCACAACCCTAGAAACTAAGAAATCTACTCAGACATGGTTCTAAAACAAATAAAAGAAGTAATAAAAAGATTAGCCATGACAAAACCCGAAGAATAAAGAAGATCCGTCGAAAACTTGCGTCTTTCGCTTCTCAACTTCGTCTCCAAGCTTAGCCGTCAAGACCAAACCCTAGAAAATGCTCCTCTGCTCCAGAATGTCCTCTCTGGTGCAAGAAATCTCGCTTATATACTCGTTTTGCCGACCTTCCATTAATTAGCTTTGTTTCCAAATTCTGGATTTGTTTCCAGAATTGCTTGACACGGCCCGTGTGGAATTCTACACGGACCGTGTGCCTGTGTTCTTCATGCGGTCGAGTCAGCGGTCTTCATGCGGTCGTGTCGAGGTTGACACGGCCCGTGTGGAATGTTACACGGACCGTGTAGAGACTTCTAAATTCCAGATTCCTTCTCGATTTCGCCCGATTCCTGCAGAATAAGAATAACTTGCAGCAGTACCACATTCTATATATATTCAATGAATTATAACCGAATTTATAGATTAAAACACAGGTTTTGGTACGAATTTAAGGTCAAAATATAGATATGAATACGAGATATCAAATTCCCCCAAGCTGAAATCTTGCTTGTCGTCAAGCAAAAATCCCAACTTAGGTAAAGGTCTGGTCTAATGATTACCTAAATGCAGAAGTAAATTCTAATGCGAACAGTTTACGTGAGCTTGCTATTGTTAAAAATCTTCGAGAGTCCTTTTGAATAACAATTTGGATTTCCTTGATAAATTTTTGATTCACCCCATTAATCAACTAATCAAATGTCATAATTTGAGATGTTCTAATATTTGCTAAAACTAATTGTTCGAATTGATTGATCTTTCATTCCTACATCAAAATTATGCCCTCATTTGTGGTGATTTTCCTTTTTACCCCCCCCAAGCTTGGAACAAGCTTAGGTTAGAAAGTTGCAGACTTCGCGTGTTGATATATGCATAAGTTTTAATTATGGTTTTTCTCGAGCTCAAAGGCATCCGTTAGGATTGTGCCAGTACTCATTGTTTTCTTTCTAAGTGTGGGAGACGAGCTCAAAGGCGCCCTGTAGGACTTATTGCCAGTACTCTTATTTTCTCCATCTTTTCGTTTGTTTTAAGTCTTTTGCATATATCATGAATACACACATCCAATGGTATTCCTTCATACCAATGGATATCCCAATCTTTCTTTTATTGAAAACCCCGGTTCTTTGTTTTAAAAGGCACAGTTTAGTTTCAAAATGATTTCTCAATTCAATTTGACTTTCGTTCTTTCAAATGTTCAAACTATCCCATCCTATGCAATTCTTTGATCGACTTATGGGTTATTTCTAACTTCTCAAAGTCATCATAATTATAACTCAAAATTTCTCTCAAAGGTTTCTAACTCTAGCAATTCACGCAAATATATCGCCTAAAAGTGCAATAAAAAGTAAACATGACCTAGAAATAAAAGAAAAATAAACATGAACTAAATGATAAAGTTCTCCCCCCCAAGCTAAGTCCGAGCATTGTCCTCAATGCTTCAAGACAGATATAAGATAAAAGCTGGGGAAAAGAAAGCAAACCTGATCAGTGGTCAGAAGGATCATCAAGGCGCCAGTAGCGCATCTCCACCTCTATCGCCTCGATCCGCCCGCCATAGTCTGTCACCTGCTGCTGGATATCGCGGAGAATAACACCGTGCTCGCGCTGAGTGGTACTCATGCCATGCATGAGGCGGTACACATCCTGAATGGTAGGGTCGGCAATGGGCGAGCCGGTCTCAGCAGGGAAAGGGATGTGGGGCTGGTGTGAGGAGCCGGGCGCATCAGTCATCGGCACATCATCATTAGGAGGAGGTGGTGGTGAGGCTGGAGCAGCCGGTAGGGGCGCAGTGAAGAGCCACGTGGATCGGTCCTCGAAGGAGAGAGGGGCCGAGAAGGGCATCAGGTACTGAGTGCGGCCATCCGGCATGCGCCAGAGATAGCGAGTGCTGCCGCCAGAGCTCCTCTGAATCCTGATAAAGGTCGCCAATCGAAAGGCGTCGGCGTCCAGGGTGCGTGGGCCTCTACAGAGCGTGTCTCCATCAGTGGAGAGCCTTAGTCTATCGGCAATGTGGGTGACATAGGCACCCATAGTGATAGCACCCCCAGTCCTCGTGGAGCGCTGAAGACCAAGCCAGTGGTGAATCATGATGAGCATCAGATCGGGCCGCTCTATCTCCGCGTCTGGGCGGAGCATGTGATCCAGAAGCTGGAGGTCCTCAATGTTGGCACGGGAGACTGTCTCTCCACGTGCAAAGATAGTAACGGCAAGGGCGCACTGGATGCAGCGCAGGACTGGGTGAGCGATGTTGAGGCCTTTGAACTCTTTGTTGTGAATGGCCCCAGGTGTCATGCCCGAAATCAGGTTCCAAAAGTGGTCTTTGTCGAGACCCACTCGGAAATGGAGGGAATCGGTCTGGGGGTCCGAGTGGAAGCCAAACCACCGACGAAGCTGGGGGAGCCAGAGACGGTGAGTCTGATAACGGAGCTGGAATTTGATGTAGTGGTCGCCCTGTCGATCCGTCTTGAGTTGGAGAGAAGAGAGAAATTCGTGCGTGAGCAACTCATAGGAATTATGCTCAATGGCCCAGAAGGCAGGGGTAATCCCAATCCTGCCGGTGAGAAAGAGAAACTGTGTCTCTATGCCGAAGGCGCGAAGGGCATCGAAGTCAACCCGGCGAGTGTTTTCGAACTTGCGCAGCCGCAAAGTATCGAAGTGCGTGAACATACGGCGGGTGGGGATGGGGAAATAGTCATCCTGGTAGTCCTCTGCTCGATCGGTGTACTCCCCAGAGAGGTGGTCGGACGCATCAGAGACGTAATCGGAGTCCTCAGGGGAAGAAGAGTGGCGAGAGGGAGTACCATGTGGTAAGGAGGCAGGTGGAGAAGGTGGGCGCGCAGGTGGTAGTGTCTGGTCACTGAGAGCCTGCTGCCTATGCTCCTGGGCGTACTTCGAGCGGCGTTCGCGATGCATGACGACCTCTGATTAGGGCTGACACGGGCCGTGTAGATATTAACACGGGTCGTGTGGGATTGCACGGACCGTGTAGGTTTGGGTGCGGGCCGTGTAGGATCTAGGGTATCGGCGAAATGACAGAGGTGGCGGAGAAGAGAAAGAGAGAGAGATGTCTCGGCTGGGTTGCGCAGGTGACCGGAGAGGAAGTAAACAAAGGAAGAAAAGGTGAAAGAGGAGAGAAAGAGGGACTGACCTGAACGGAGGAGACCCTTGGCGTGGTGGTCGGCGCACTGGAAAGGAGGTGGAGAAGTCGCCGGCCGAGAGGAAGAGGTAGAGGGCGAGAGTGGTGGCTACACGGCGGCGGACGGAGATCGGGTCAAGCCGAGAGACGGTCGTGTGCACTGTGGAAGGAGGTGAGGTGCCCGTGTGGGGAGAGGGGTATTTAACAGAAACGAAAGAGCGTAACTGATGCGGAGCGGACGCGACCTTCCATATGCGTCGTTTGGCGGTTACACGGGCCGTGTATGAATCTGTACGGGCCGTGTAAAGTGATCCTGGCCGTGTAGGAATCGCAGGGGTCGGGTCGTCTCACCCTCCTGGTTTTGTACGGGCCGTGTCATATGCTGTGCGGCCCGTGTGAGGTGCTCTCCTTGGAATCTTCTAAATGCAAATTAATTGAAAACAAATATGCATGCAAATAACAGTATGATGCAAAAAGATAAAAATTCAAAAATGCAAGAAAATTAAAAAGGGCTTGGGATGCCTCCCAAGAAGCGCTTGTTTTAGGTCCCGAGCTTGACCACCTGCTTTAAGTTTCTGCTGGAGCGGGATCAGAGAGATCTTGATCGAACCGCTCAGTCTGGGGATGGTCGGCAATGTAGTGTTTGAGACGCTGACCATTGACTTTGAAAGTCCTGCTCTCGTGATTTCCAATCTCAATCACACCGAATGGGTACACTTTCTTCACATGGAATGGGCCGGACCATCTAGACTTCAGCTTACCTGGAAACAGTCTCAATCTGGAATTAAACAAGAGGACAAGGTCACCTACCTTGAATTCGCGAGGTGCAATGCGCTGATCATGAATTCGTTTGGTGCGCTCCTTATAGATTCTGGCATTCTCGTAAGCATGTAAGCGCATTTCCTCCAACTCGTGTAAATCAAGAATGCGCTTCTCGCCAGCTGCAAGCATGTCCATGTTGATGGTACGCGTAGCCCAGAATGCTTTGTGCTCGATCTCCACAGGTAAGTGGCAGGGCTTGCCATACACTAGCTTGAACGGACTCATTCCAATCGGTGTCTTGAAGGCAGTTCGGTATGCCCAGAGTGTGTCATTAAGCTTAAGCGACCAATCCTTTCGGGTCCGTGCTACTGTCTTTTCCAAGATGGACTTGATTTCCCTGTTAGAAATTTCAGCTTGTCCATTAGATTGAGGGTGATAAGAAGTTGTTACCTTGTGTGTCACCCCATGACGGCTGAGAAGGCTGTCAAATTGTCGATTGACGAAGTGCTTGCCTCCATCACTGATGACTGCTCGTGGCACTCCAAAGCGAGGGAAGATGATGTCAGTGAACAGCTTCTTGACGGCGTTTGAGTCGGCCTTGCGACATGCCACTGCCTCGACCCATTTGGACACATAATCCACTGCAACCAGGATATACTCATTCCCACATGATGATAGGAACGGTCCCATGAAATCAATACCCCACACATCAAAGAGTTCTACCTCAAGAATAGAGTTGAGAGGCATCTCGTTTCGCTTGGTGATGTTCCCGGTCCGTTGACACTTGTCGCATGCCGAGACAAAGGTCCTTGCATCTCTGAAAATAGAAGGCCAAAAGAAACCAGATTGCAATACCTTGGTGGCTGTCTTTGAGAAGGAAGCGTGCCCTCCGTAAGCAGATGAGTGACAATGCTCGAGAATGGAGTGTGTCTCCTCGTACGGTACGCATCGGCGGAAGATACCATCAACACCTACTTTGAAAAGAAAAGGTTCATCCCAAAAGTAATACCTGGCATCTGAGCGGAGCTTCTTCCTCTGCTGGTATGTCATAGATGCGGGATGTACGCCAGAAGCAAGAAAATTGGCGATATCTGCATACCATGGGGCTGACTGGGCGGTTACACGGTCCGTGTGTCCGGTCGTGTGGCCTTGGTGTTGCAGTGCACGGGCCGTGTGAGATCTGGTACGGTCCGTATGGCTTTGGTGTGGCAGTACACGGGCCGTGTGAGGTCTTGTACGGTCCGTGTCGAGGTAAGTCAGGACAGAAGCTGAGAAGAGTTGTTCATCAGGGAACGAGTCATTGATTGGCAATTTGACAGAGTCATCATCTCCCCAACGAAGTCGAGATAGATGGTCAGCTACAGTGTTTTCGACTCCTTTCTTGTCCCTTATTTCGATATCAAATTCCTGCAAAAGAAGAACCCATCTAATCAGACGAGGTTTTGCATCCTGTTTACTTAGCAAGTACCTGAGTGCGGCATGGTCTGTGTAGACGATTATCTTCGAACCAACTAAGTAAGATCGGAACTTGTCAAGAGCGAACACAATGGCTAGGAGCTCTTTCTCCGTTGTTGTGTAGTTCATTTGGGCTGGGTCTAGCACTTTGCTAGCATAGTAGATAGCACACGGCTTCTTGTCTTTCTTTTGCCCCAGAACAGCTCCTACATCATAATCGCTTGCGTCGCACATCAGCTCGAATGGAAGGGACCAGTCAGGTGGTTGCAGGATAGGTGCTGAAATGAGAGCTTCTTTCAAACTACAAAAAGACTTAACACAATCATCAGTAAAATCAAAATCAGAATCTTTAATGAGGAGATTGGTTAGTGGTTTAGCAATTTTGGAAAAGTCCTTAATGAAGCGGCGGTAGAATCCTGCATGACCTAGAAAGCTGCGAACGTCTTTAACACAAGTTGGGATTGCAAGCTTTTCAATCACTTCAATCTTTGCTTTGTCAACCTCAATACCTTTAGAAGTCACAACATGTCCTAGAACTACACCTTCTTGGACCATGAAGTGACACTTCTCCCAGTTCAAAATCAGATTGACTTCTTCACATCTCTGCAAAATCTTACAAAGATTAGTCAAACAAGAGTCAAAACAAGCACCATATACAGAAAAGTCATCCATAAAGATTTCAACCTCATTTTCAATAAAGTCAGAAAAGATGGCCATCATGGCCCTTTGAAAGGTTGCTGGTGCATTACAAAGACCAAAAGGTATCCTACGATATGCATATGTACCATATGGACAGGTAAAAGTGGTTTTTTCTTGGTCTTGTGGGTGGATGGGTATCTGAAAGAAACCAGAATAACCATCTAGATAACAGAAATAAGAGTGATTAGCAAGCCTTTCGAGGAGTTGGTCAACGAATGGCAATGGAAAGTGGTCCTTGCGTGTGGCAGCATTGAGCTTTCTGTAGTCAATACACATCCTATAGCCACTGACAACACGCGTTTGGATCAGTTCATTCTTCTCGTTCTTTACCACTGTTGCTCCTCCCTTCTTTGGCACCACATGGATAGGACTCACCCACTTGCTATCAGAAATCGGGTAGATTATACCTGCATCAAGAAGTTTTAAAATTTCTTTCTTTACTACCTCTTTCAAGTTCGGGTTGAGCCGTCGCTGGTGTTCAACAGAGGGCTTGTGATCATCTTCCAGTAAAATCCTGTGCGAGCAGATAGAGGGGCTGATTCCCTTCAGGTCCTTGATTGAATACCCGATTGCGCCTTTGTGATCTTTCAGCTTCTCCAAGAGTTTGGCGGTCTGATCGGGATTTAATCCTGCATTTACAATCACTGGATAGGATTTATCTGGACCTAAGAACTCATACCTGAGGTTGGATGGAAGAGGCTTGAGCTCAGGAGTTGGCTTCTCTTCCTGAGCCTTTGCACGGTTCGTGTCAGAAGTATACGGCCCGTGTACAGTTCTCGTGTCAGCCTTGTCCGACCCGAGTGCCTTGTCCTCCAGCTTTTCAGACTCTTCTGCACGGTCCGTGTAGGATCTGTCCGGGCCGTGTCCAAATTCCTCTGGGTTGTCATCATGAGCATCTGCTGCACATATTGATTTCAACTCGCCTTTTTCAACCTGCAACTCAGATAGAAAGTCAGAATGATACCTTAGCGAGTTGTTGACTTGTTCAAGAAAGTAATCATCGGCCAAATCCGTTAAGCACTCCTCGACTGCATCTATTCGGAAGCAAGATTCGTTTGGCGAAGGGTACTTCATGGCTCGATCGATCTGGAATCGCACCTTCTCCTCGCCAATGTTCAAGGTCAGTGTCCCTTTGAAAACATCAATTATCGCACCTGCAGTTCTTAGAAAAGGTCGTCCCAGAATAATGGGGACTTCCTTATCTTCTTCCATTTCCATCACAACAAAGTCAGCAGGTACATAAAATTTACCAACCTGAACCGGTACATCCTCCACTATGCCAAGTGGTAGTCTTACCGAGGAGTCTGCTAGCTGCAAAGTCATTCGTGTAGGTCGGAGCTCACCAACCCCCATTCGATCAAAGATGGTGCGTGGCATGAGACTCACGCTAGCTCCCAAGTCGCATAGAGCTTTCTTGATCGTGGCTTTCCCTATAGTGCAAGGGATAGAAAACTTACCAGGGTCTTCCAGTTTGGGTGGTAGCTCGCTTCTTAGAATGGCACTGCACTGTTATGTCAGTTTCACCGTCTCGTGCCCTCCCAAGCTTCGTTTGTTGGAAAGAATGTCTTTGAGGAACTTGGCGTAGGTGGGCATTTGAGTCAGAGCCTCGGTGAATGGAATAGTGATGTGCAGTTGCTTGAGAACATCTATGAATTTGGAGAATTACTCGTTCAGTTTGGTTTCAGCTAGTCTCTGAGGGAAGGGTACAGGTGGCCGGTATGGTGGTGGTTTCTCGGCCCCTGTCTTTTTCTGGCCCTCAGGTTCACTTTGCACGGGCCGTGTGGATTCTGTACAGTCCGTGTGAACAGTTGTCTCCGTGTTTCCTGTTGGCCGTGTGAACTTTGCACGGTCTGGATGTTCAGTTTTCTCAGAGGGTGGAGTTTGCACGGGCCGTGTGGAATCTGCACGGTCCGTGTCATTGGCAGGAGAATTGGTGGTGTTGTCCGGTCATGTGAGTTCGACTCGGTCAGGATTCTGCACGGGCCGTGTGGAATCTGTACGGTCCGTGTCAACTGAAATTTGATTGGGCATGGCAGGTCCTTCATACTGGGTCCCACTTCTCAGTGTCACCGCCTTAGCTTCCCCTCTGGGGTTTACCTCAGGTTGGCTAGGTAGTCTTCCTGGTGGTGTAAGGTTAGAGTTAACTTGGTGACTGATTTGCTCGATCAACTTGTTCTGAGCAGCCAGTTGAGCATTCATTTGAGCGTTCATGGTTTGCATTTGCTCAAACATCATCTGGTTCATTTTTCCTTGCTCATGCATGAAGTCGTTATACGGCTTAGGTGGACCGGATTGAGCTGCTCGGTTGTTTTAGTTGTTGAAAGAGGCATTTTGGTAGAAGTTTCGGTTATTGTTACTGCCAGAGGGGTTATTGAAGGAGTTGTTGAAAGAGGGATTTGGAGCATTGTTGTATGGCGCAGGGTTGTTTTGTTTCCACCTCCAGTTTTGTTGCTCAACCGGGTCTTTGGAGTAGGACCGGTTGAAAGGAGGTTTTGGAAAGTAGGATGGTTCATTGTTGAGAGAGTTGACTTGCTCGGTTCTTCATCCCTCTGCGCTAGTGGACATTGCTCGTAAGCGTGGCCTTCATCTCCACACATCACACATGGTTGTGGTTGCTGATTGACTGCCTTCACACTCATCTTATCGAAGGCTTTCTGCATAGCATCAAGCTTGGCGGTTAGAGCAGTGATTTGATCAACCTCAAATCGGCCGCCTCCTCCAGCTCGAGTGTTGTCGCGGCCGGACCATTGTTGGTTTTGAGCCATGTTGTCAATCAAGTCCATGGCTTCAAGGGGTTCCCTTGACATAAGTGCTCCACCTGCAACAGCATCAATAGAGGTGCGAGTACTATCAGTTAAACCATCATAAAAGGTCTGAATCAACAACCAATCTGGTATACCATGGTGTGGACAAGAGTATTGCAATTCCCTAAACCTTTCCCATGCCTCATTCAATGGTTCGTCAGGTCTTTGCTTAAAACTGGTTAACTGGGTCCTAACCTTAACAGTTCTTTTGATAGGGAAAAATCTAGTTAGAAACAGTTTAGACAATTCCCTCCAAGTGGTTACCGAATCCCTTGGTAAAGACCCTAACCATTTCTTGGCTTTATCCCTAAGAGTAAAAGGAAATAGTGCGAGTTTAATGTAATCGGCGGTTGCGCCATTAGTTTTAATGGTTGTGCAACACTCAAGAAATGTTTGGAGATGGGCATGTGGATCCTCATGATCCAAGCCATGAAAGGTGTTCTGCTGGACTATGTTGACAACTCCCGGATTGAAGTTCGGTTGTTGTCCCACAATTCGCGGCAGTCTGATGGCTCCCCTCACGTCTCCAGCGCGTGGTACATTGAATTCGCGCAAGGTCCTTGGTACGAAGTCGGCCATGTCATCATCAGAGAGGCCATCAACTTCTTCATCTTCCCTGTCTTGTCCGTTGTTGCTCATCTCTCCTCTGCTGGGATTGTCGGAGTGCACGGACCGTGTATCGTCTGCACGGGCCGTGTGCAGAGGTGGTTGTGCAGGACCAGCTGTGTCTGCGTCGGGAAGTGGTCCTTTACTCCTCAGATTGTAGTCTCCCTTGGGTGGAGGTAAGGATGCCAGTTTTCCTGAAAGAGAGAGAAAAATAAAAGGAAAAGGATACAAGTTAAAATCTAGATTAATTAAAATAAGCAAAAATCCAGAAAATAAATGATGCCGTCCCCGGCAACGGCGCCAAAAACTTGTTACACCAAAAGGTATAGTACAAAGTTTCAGTACAGTAAACTGTACTTTTTAACCTTAAACACACTTTTCGGTTCAGACTGCAAGTATACAATCCTATCGAGCAGTATATTATCGGGTATCGATCACAGGGACGGTTCAGATTTTATCTAGAATTTTACCTAAATTAAATAAAGACTAGAAGTTGGAAAAGATTGGTTTTGGTTTCTAAGATTCCTAACAGTTCAATGACAATAATCAAATGCAAAGAAGTAAATAAACTTGGTTTAAATCAGATGTAAAAAGGCGTTTCCAGGGTTATGACTTCATCTCAGTTTTGCCTCGAGGTGCCCGGTCCGTGTAGTGTCCTACACGGGCCGTGTAGTGTCCTACACGGGCCGTGTCAGTGTACACGGGCCGTATATTGTCGTACACGGTCCGTGTGGCTCTCAAGTGAATGCAGCAGTTATTGTTTCTCTGTGTTGTTCCTTTGTGTAGGGTTCTACTGACCAGACCTAATGTCTCTAAACCTCAACTGTCGTCTGTTGGCTTATTAACTTGGTATGGAATTGCAATATCTGCCCTCGTCGGGTTCAAGACCTCAACTGTCGTATGTTGGTCTGAATTACCTAGTTGCTTGTTTGGAATACTAAAGGTAACCTCATTCCGTCGATATGAGGAAACGTTCACCTGTCGGTTACTACTTGGTTTCACCTTTCGGATCACTAATCCTACCTCAAGTACTTAGTTTGGTTAAAAGATTATAAGGGCCAAAGTACCTTCTAGATGTGATCATTCATCTAGTGGTAAACCAATAAAAATCAAATAACTTACACTAAGCAATTAAAATCAATCACAATCAAGCAAACACAAATTTCAACAAAGAAATCCAATAATTAACATGCAAGACAAAACATTCGATTACATCACAACCCTAGAAACTAAGAAATCTACTCAGACATGGTTCTAAAACAAATAAAAGAAGTAATAAAAAGATTAGCCATGACAAAACCCGAAGAATAAAGAAGATCCGTCGAAAACTTGCGTCTTTCGCTTCTCAACTTCGTCTCCAAGCTTAGCCGTCAAGACCAAACCCTAGAAAATGCTCCTCTGCTCCAGAATGTCCTCTCTGGTGCAAGAAATCTCGCTTATATACTTGTTTTGCCGACCTTCCATTAATTAGCTTTGTTTCCAAATTCTGGATTTGTTTCCAGAATTGCTTGACACGGCCCGTGTGGAATTCTACACGGACCGTGTGCCTGTGTTCTTCATGCGGTCGAGTCAGCGGTCTTCATGCGGTCGAGTCAAGGTTGACACGGCCCGTGTGGAATGTTACACGGACCGTGTAGAGACTTCTAAATTCCAGATTCCTTCTCGATTTCGCCCGATTCCTGCAGAATAAGAATAACTTGCAGCAGTGCCACATTCTATATATATTCAATGAATTATAACCGAATTTATAGATTAAAGCACAAGTTTTGGTACGAATTTAAGGTCAAAATATAGATATGAATACGAGATATCAACGGTTGTTCAAGTAATAAGCCGTGCAGAATAACTATTTCTACACGGATATTAACCTAAAAAGGCCGTGTAGATAGAGTAATCCTACACGGCTGTGTATGTTACAATCCGTGTAGCTCGGCTTTGGAGAGCGCCACTTGGCAAGGAATTGAACACGGTTGTTTATGTAGTGATCCGTGTAGCTCGGCTTTGGAGAGCGCCACTTGGCAAGGAATTGGACACGGTTGTTTATGTAATGATCCGTGTAGCTCTCAGGAATTGCACACGGGTAAATATCCGTGTATAATTTATTCAGGGAATTATACACCCTCGCACTCCACACGGCAGGAAATCCGTGTAGCTCCCCTGTTTATGTCCGTGTACAATGACCATTTCTGTAGTAGTGAAACCCAGGACAAATCGCTAAGCCGTCAAACGTGATTTAATTGAGCCGGTATAAGATGGTATAAGTCGATCTTTAGACCGACCTAAAACATAAAATGTTAAGTCACCTATCAAGATGATTTAGTACACACTTGCAAATATTTCGCAAGTGATGTAGTCCACACTAAAACGTCATTCAATGTTTAGTCCACACTTGCAGCTTAAGATTGCAAATATTAAGTTTAATATAATTCAAATATTTATAGATCTGTAATACGAAACTTGTTAATTATAAGATTTCTCAAAGTACAATAAATTTATATGTTTGTTTAAATAAGGAACTCGATCCTAACTTTAGTTATGTAGAACGGAAGAATTTCATTGAACGATTCAGCTTCACTGTTTGAATTTCAAATCTAATTAAATTGTACTTTGATACTAAGTATATTTTACTATTTTAGTAATATTTCGCATCAACTTATGAAGTATCTTGTCAATGTGATTCAGATACTTTTTTTTTAAAATTAGCTAATTTGTTAATGCACATTATGTAAATTTTCAACAATCCCTACACATATTAAGCTTCAAACGAAACGAATAACGGTAAATAACATATAATTTAATTTCATCGGAATCTCTTCACTTGATTTCCATCATCAAATGAATATATTTATTGGTAGCAAAATTAATTTCAGTGACATAATTAAATTCAAAAATAATTCATTATTGATTTTATTGAAAAGACTTTATATTTCGACATGTTTTAGAGGTGCTGGAAGACAATCATCTTTGTTGATAGAGCATTATTAATTACAACTCTTAATATAAATAATTAGTTAAATATAAGTAAAAAATATAATATATGAACAGTAGTATATAACCCTAGTTGTACTAAAATGTAATATATGAACAATTGTTCAATAAATAATTTTAGTTGATTCCATTCAGTGAAATTAATATGTTATCAGAGGGTAGAAGGCCCAGACATCAAATTTGCTGCAGAAGGCTCAGAAGCTTTGTCAGGCCCAAAACAAAGCCCAAAATAAATTCAATCAAAAGAGGTGGAAGGATGTGGAAGTTCGATGTTTGAGGCAGAACCAGTGTGAACCATTATATGTGAGCGTGCATGGCCGTAGAATGTATGGGAGATGTGGATAGGAGTGTTCAAACGGTTGGTTCAGTTCAAACCGAACTAAAATAATCAAATCAAATTTTTTTTCAGTTTTTGAAAATCCAACCGAACCAACCAAACTATTAATAACAAACCGAATTAAAACCAAACCGATTAAACCGATAGTAAGAATTTGCAGCAAGAATGAGGTAAAACGGATAGTAAGTCCTTGCAGATAGCTATCAGCGAGGATACATTCTAACCCTCGTCAGCCTTAGCTATCTGGAATTCATATCCTCTGCATTAATTAACTCAAAAGAGAATCTTTTGGGTTAATAAATCTCGACTATCCAATCTGCTTTAAGATTCGTGCGAACTAGATCTGCACTAATATTAAATGACCCCCTATGTTATAGACACGAGCCGGATTGGCTCCGTTTAAAAACGGTTGAAATTCGTACATGCAGGTCGGAGTACTGCCGGGATGAATGATAAGTTACAAAAAATTTCTATTAAAAATATTACCAGACTAGTCGCACATTGTACAAGCTGGAAAATCCTAGAAAAGCACCCGTTCAATGAAATCAATACCGTGCATGGGACAGGCACTTCCTAACTTTGACAGAATTTTCCATACAAAATCAAATGGAGTGAATTGGATTCAGATCACTTTAACCCCACTATATCCGTACCTAACCCACTAAATTTTCCACTAATTCTCTCTCTAACACAAGAATGGTCATCCCTCTATTCTTTTCACTTTCTTTCTCTTTCTCTTTCTCTTCAGCACTATCCGATAGTAGAATGGATGGGAGATGTGGAGGCTGTAATTAGCACTAATTATAGGAATTGCTGAATTATTAACTAGCGTGTAATCAAACGCAACTTGAAAACAGGATAGGGTTTATTTGTTGAAGGTTTGAATCGGATCCGATACTATCATGTAAACTAGCCCGAATTAAACTAAACCGAGTTAGATAAAGTTGAGTTGAGTTTCACTTTAGTTGAACCAATCATGAATCAAATTGAATCCAATTTGTAATAATTCGCTCGTGTGTTGTGAGTTGCATATAGATTAAATTTTTTGGGCAACTTGTAACATTGTGAGCCTAAAATAAATCGTAAGTTGCGATTTTTTTTCACTTTTATTCGCAACAAAATTCATGCTCTCATGGTTAACGTACACAAAGAGGGTAGTAAAGCAGTTCAAAAAAAAAAAATCATCTTTTTCTTGTAACAAACAAAGAAATGACCTGAGCCGAGAACTAGTTTTTAGTCTAGTAACAAAGATAATGTTCTCCGTATAAAAGGTCGTATGTTCGAAATTTAGAAAAAATAGAAAAAATAATTTTAATAGGGCTATACCAAAAAAAAAAATTTAATCAGGCTGTTGCCTACTTCTAAAAAAAAAAATTGTCCTCCCGTGAACAAATTAACTACAATTTGAGTTGGTTAATTCATGACAGACTGTAACTCACTAGTCCTATAAATAAATTTTTTTACTTCTAATAAAAATCCTGACTTTGTTTCTAATTCCTAAACCCAATAAAAATATTGTAAATAAGCACTTTATAATCTGCAAGTTGCCATATAATAAGCAATGACCGTAAAAAAAAAATCACAATAGATCATTGGTCAATATATTGTCACCTAAAAACATTGAATGCTAAGTGCTGGCTAGCATGTCACATTGTATGTATGAAGAAAAAAATATTCAATATATTTTTATATTTAATTACCTTAGTTATCGGTAAGGAATAATTTATAACTGATTATCCGTACACTTTTAATTTTTAGTACTCGTAGATTTTTATTCTAAACAATAAAGAAAATCAAGTATAATTAATAAAAAATAAATGAGGAACAATTGACTCCGTTCAATTAACTTGAATCTGCTTTTGAATGTGACGCTAATATTTTATACCGTGTACCGCCTCTGTCCTAAAATGAACCATTTTCAAATAAAAAAAAAGTCTACGCACCCTAAAGCTGCGCAATCCCACTGCGCAGTAAGGATGCATGGAGCTCCTTGGCTCTACACATTAAAGCCCTGTTCGGCCCCATCTTGGGAACGGGAACGGGAATGGGCTCGAGTCCGTGTCCTTTGTACCCTCTTCGATTTTGACCAAGTCAAAATCAATCGCCGCATCCAATTTTTTCTTGAGTAATGATGGCAAGAGGCACAGTGAAACCTCGGTTAGGTAAACAAAAATTTTGCGTTGCATTTCTTTTAATCTAAAAATTA
Source organism: Carex kokanica (assembly GCA_025461125.1). Taxonomy (NCBI): domain Eukaryota; kingdom Viridiplantae; phylum Streptophyta; class Magnoliopsida; order Poales; family Cyperaceae; genus Carex; species Carex kokanica. The sequence goes on from JAJGRX010001268.1 coordinate 236,454, forward strand.
GTTTATATATATAAGCTGTTTGATGTAATGCCCATGCGACCATATAAAAATACTAAATAAAATAAAAAAATTAATAAAAAGTAAACCAACACAAAAACATAGTAACAATTCATGTAGACTTATACAAGCTCCATTCTAAAAGTTGTTAATGAAAAAGAAAAAGAAATGGCTAAAATGATACATAGAAAACATTCACAAAATATAGCTAGATATATCAAGCCTGCTCTTACTATTTAGTCTCATAATTCTCATTCGGTTTCCATGTGGACAACCCAAATAAGATTGTTCCTTTCCATCCCAAAAAAAGCCATTTGTTCTCTTCCTCAACAAGAAACTCCTTGTGGTAAAGTCCTGATCTCACTGTTCTCATTATCTTTTTCTTGATCAGTGAATCCACGGGTAATTGCACAAAACCGGCCCGAAGATTCCTGGCCTGCCACTGCCTATACGTCTCCGGTCTATCCACTCTCTCTGAACCCTCACAAGCTATTGCATTAATTGCTATTGGACTTAGAATGGTCCTTTCTATATGGAGCCTCGCCTCACTCTCTCGAGGCATAGTTGACTCAAAAATATCAAAAAAAGAAGAGAACTTCGATAAAACTTCCTTAAATCGAATTGTATAGAACGGCATACTATATGAGCCATTCAGAAATCCATGAATAAAGACACGTGGTTTGATCTCCCTTATTATGCTTAGAACTTTATCACGAGGGCAGCTCATGGCAATTGTCTCATCGGCAAGTTTTCCAAGTCGATTCATGCAACTTACTACTAAAATCTCATCTTCTTCAATCTTAAGATCTTCTATTGTAATATTTTCCCATTTGGATGCTATACCTTGATATTTGAGAGGGATATTATATCTCTGAGCATATTCTGACAACCACCTTCCTGTCTCTACAACTAGTCTGTCTGGACGGAAACCCTTTTGTGGAAATTCTATACCAGTTATACGGATTTTAGGCGGTGTTTTTCCTAAGCTTGTGAGACGTTCAAAGAAAGATGGCCACAAGAATCCCATGTGGATTCCGAAGTCAATTATATGAACCTTTGTGGCATTTTCTGCGATGTTTAGGATTGTTTGGACAAAGAAGTAATGTTGTACCTTCAGAAACGGGCAAATTGCATGATAAACACGAAAAGTTTTCAAAAAGTCAGTCACAGTTCCTTGCCTCGACAGTAGTTTATGGTAGATGTCACTTCCCGTACCAACCAAGCGTGCCTCGAGTGCATCCACCAAATAATATGCCAAACGTTGGTCGCCATGTCCCATAGGGGATGAGTGTTTCCTTATTTGCTTGATTAGTTCATAGGCCCTGTGGTAGTTGCTAGCAGAAACTGCTTCAGAGCAACTAATTACGAGAGAACGAAGATTCACCAAGTCATCTCCGGTTTCCTTCTTTTCTAATGCCTTCTTACTCCTTGTGTCCACCTGATGATCCGGTGACTCATTTTTCATACCTTGTTTCATACTTTCACGTACTGAGATAACCTCTTTCACATACTCGCTACCACGGTAAAGAAGAAACTGATCCAAGTTCTCATTTCTTGACGGATCATCAGAGAAAATTGCTCGTTGCTTGCGAGCTTGCCCCTCTGATAGATCTGGTTCTCTATCGTTACTTGCACACTTTTTAGTACAGGTCTCGTAACATATTGCTATGTTCTCACTGATATCATTTTCCTTGGGTTTCTCATTAAACTCAATTCTATTTGGCTCTAAACCAACAAACAACTTTTCAATGGATGGAAGAAATTTCATTGCTTCTTCAGCACCTTTTTGTACTGGTGTGACCGGAATTTTCTCCATAACTAAAGTAGATATATTGTCAGCATTGATTAAGACGGGTTCCAAGTTACTGTATTGTAGCACCTCATTCTCCGAAACATTTTTTATAGCATTACTGGAACCACTATTTGTAGCATTACCGTTTTGTGGTGGATGGAATTGGACCAAGGTAAGTGCAAGAGGGTACTCTTTTCCAAGGGTATCGTAGAAGGATTTCTCTGTTTCTCGAATAGCTTCCTCTTCTTGATAAATGCTTATGTCATCATCTATATCTTCTTCTAACAAAATTTGGCCTATGTAGTTGATTACTGCATTGGACGTGAGATCACAAACCTCTTGGCTATCTGTACCATCGCTTACCAAAGGATTAGGTGTGGCATTCTGGTTTAGGTTGTCACTCGAAAAAGTTGGTGGTATTGTCTGGTAACATTCAAAACTGGCTTCTGGTGCACTCAGTGTATCGAGGACATTATCCCCTTCTTCTGGGAAATTTGCATGCCAACGCCCTTTTACAGCCATATGAAGCTATGATAGTATAATTTGTGTTTTCCAAGTTGCCAACTGCCAACTAACTGCAATTTATACCAAATTGATTGGTTAATTTCTTTTGCAAAAAAGACAGTTAGTTATTTGCAAAGGCAATAGTAGAATGAAAAAGGATATATACCCAAAGTTTTATGGCCAAAATAAGAGCTGAGTGAATTTGCTATAAAAAGAAGTTGCAAATTATTTAGTTTTTCTCTTTTACTTGTAACAAAAATAGGACGAGAATAACAACGTCTCTAAGAAACTTACTTCTTTACCCTAACCCTAAGCTGCTTGACAAGTAGTTTTGAGGGAAAAGGAAATGTTGAATTGTGCAGTCATTTACATTTAACATTATCTATATCATTTTGAATTGCAAACTGGCATCGCAGCCTCCAATAAATAATGAATCAGGATTACATTAATTTCAGGTCGATAAAATTTCATTGAGACTTATACCAGTTATGTTTGTGTTGGTCTTGTTCATGTCAGTACACGTTGTAGTGTACAAAAGAAACTGAACTGATACATTAGTGGTTTTCTCTAGCTTCCTTGGATAGGTTGCCGTATAACTCGTTAAAGTCTAGGTCAGGTTTAATTAGATTTGAAGTTTTGGTCAGGGCTGGTATTGATGTGATTAAAGAATGGTGATGTCCGGTTTCAATGTTATGTTTTTGTTTAGTATTGAGCAAATTGGTTCTGATTATTCGATTTTCTTACCATCCCAAGTTTGTTCAGATTAAAATCAAGAGTGGCATGAGGAAATTTCGACTAACATCGTATTTTCATCACTCTGAAACCCAATAAATTTACTAGGTATTAGGGCATGTAATTATGCCATTACATGTCACATATGCCAAAATTTGAAAGGCTCCTTTGTAATTATGGGGTTTAATTTCAGTTTTGGTTAGTTGCTTCACGTACTGTTAGTCGCGGTGCATGGTACAATACTGGATAAGACTGGTAGTATTGGCTATTAAGGCTAGCTAGCTTTACTGGATAACTGTTTGGGAAAGCTTCTTCAATAAAAAGTGAAATGAGAATTCTATAATTTTAAAATGAGTATTAATAAAAAATGCAATAAAACATGTAAATTTGTAAGTTTTTGAAATTTAGAAAGGTAAATATGATTTTATATATGAACTTTAGAGGGGGCAAATACGTAATTTCAATCTTTTTGAAGGGGTATACATGAAATTGCCTCTAATGAAAAAGTGATGTTTTATATGTTTTGTTAAGATAATTAATATGTTAGAAGAATTCATTTCTTGACATATTCACTCTTTAAAGATAACAATTTCCGTGGATATATAAAAGGTTCTTTCAAATATACCATGAAATTCATTGGAAGAACAAAAGTAAAGGGATATGGTATGGAAAGCCCGTACCTATCTGTGCCGTTGCAGCTCTGCTTTCTCTGCTTTCTCTTCCTTGTATGGGATGCAGCTCTGCTTTCTCTATGTTATGAAGGAAGACCTCTCTCTTTCTCTCTGCAAATGGAATGGTGGGAGTGAAGTGTAAAAAATTCACACAGACGGAAGGGGTTTGATAATTCGGAGAAAAGTTACCAAAAGAGTCAAAGATTGTTAAAACCAAATAAAGGACTTTGCAAGATAATTTGGTATTATCAAGAGAAATAATTATTTTATGAGAAATGGTGAAAATTGAATCTTGTGTATTTATTCCGCTCCCAGATAATAATTGTGGAAAAAATAAAACACATCAAGCCGCCAACTTTGACTCTTGACTTGTGAATAATTGTGATGCTGATTGCTGATGTGATATTTTCAGAAATAAATCTGCTGGGATTCTCAAAAGCAGTGAGCCTGTTAATTTTTTGGAAAACACAAATCTCAAATGCAATTGATTTTTATGTAAGAATCTCAAACAGATAAACAGTTGGATTTTGAAAAGTAGGCTCCTGCGATTCTTTTGGAATCACAACAGATTTACTTCTGATATTTTTATCAAGCTTGTTTTGGATTACTATGACAAATTGGGGTGTCATTGTCAATGAGTCTTGTACGGGGTCAAGAGGTATTTACATACTCATGCTCATTGAAAATTAATTTTGTCCCTTATAATTTGTTACAAAATAGCTCTTACTCGTATCTTTACTTAATAAGTTAACGAAATCTTTTTCTTAACTATACCTATACCCGATAAACTAATGATAAAAAACACTACCCATACTCGTCTTATCGAATACATTTTAGATTGAATTAACAGTTAAAAGAGTACCATTGACACCCCTAGCTCAAAAAAATGAGAAATCTATATATTTTTAAGGCATTTGCTTCTATGGACATAATTAAGGACCTATTTGTAAAATGAACATATTTTCATTTTCAAAGTTCAAATAGTCGATCCGACCGTTCAACATTATCTCCATATTAAAATGTACTTGGAGGTCAAATTTTACATTTTTTTGAATTTTTTTACTATTTATTAAGATGGTTACAAAATCATTGTTTTTCAATGGTCTGAAAACAACGATTTTGTAACTATCTTATTAAATAGTTAAAAAATTCAAAAAAATGTAAAATTTGACCTCCAAGTCAATTTTAATACGGAGATAATGTTGAATGGTCGGATCGACTGTTTGAACTTTGAAAATGAAAATATGTTCATTTTACAAATAGGTCCTTATGTCCACCGAAGCATCCCTCTATTTTTAATATCTTCAACTTTTATGTAACAATTTTACTTCCGTGGAACCTAATTGAGAGAAATAGGTTTGTCAAACGACCTCCACACCGATGCGTATCCTCCCAGGTACATGACTCAAGACAATTGAAACAGACGGCTGAGACTTATTATCAACCGGTGTCTATTCGGGATGGCACAGGAGGCCAGTATTATTTATGCCTTGAGATTCGTTGAAAGAATGCTGCTGGAATGTCTGTTTCAATTGTACTCGGTCAGGTATGTGAATTCCTCCAGACCTCCATTCGATCCCTGGTATCTCTGGATTGTCAGTGTCTCTTCTTTTAACGTCTCAATAATTCTTAACTCTGACGTGTTCGACTCCCCTTGTCAGTCGAACTTGTGACTTTTACACCCTTATCTAGTTTTTGGCGAAGTCGCATCCTACGCGTTAACGTACTGTTTGAGTTAATTTATAGACCGTACGATTAGAATTCAGATCAATCTAAACCACACCTATAATGCGTGGAGACTTTTAATATTGATTCATGTTATATAGTGAGGCGATCTAGCATGTGCGTAGTTAAAATTTGTATTCAATTAGAATTTTTACAAGTATTTATTTGCAATTAACGTTATAAGAAATTTTGCATGTGGAGTTAGAGAGATGAAGAAAATAAGTTTAGTATGATGTATCATGTAAATGTTACTTGAATTTTATTTAAATATCTCTTCACTTTTGTGAATGAAATTAATTATTTACGGGAAAGAGTTGAAAATATATGGACAAATACATATATTTTATTTTTTAAATGTAAAATATGATAGCAATAAACAAATATCTCATAATAATATTTCATTTTAATGAATTTTTAAGGGGATATCAGAAAAAAAAATAATGAAAACATTCTATTATAGTATAGATTTTAATTTCAAATGGTAATAACAATAGGGCCAAACCATAATCTATTGGCTCAGATTTTAGGATAATATTTTGATATCAGGTAATCAGATATACTGAGTGGGAAATCATGTTACCCTTCGTCAAAGGCAAACAACATCGATAAGACTGGTAGTATTGGCTACTAAGGCTAGCTAGATTTACTGTATAACTATTTGGGAAAGCTCCTTCAATAAAAAGTAAAATGAGAATTCTATAATTTTAAAATGAGTATTAATAAAAAAAGCAATAAAACAGGTAAATTTGTAAATTTCTGAAATTTAGAAAGGTAAATATAATTTTATGAATTTTAGAGGGGGCAAATACGTAATTTCAATGTTTTTGAAGGGGTATACATGAAATTGCCCCTAATGAAAGAAAAAGTGATGTTTTATATGCTTTGTTATGGTAATTAATGTTTTGTGATGTTTTATAACAATTTCCGTGGATAAAAGGTTCTTTCAAATATACCATGAAATTCATTGGAAGAACAAAAGTAGAGGGATATGGAAAGCCCGTACCTATCTGTGGTCCCGCTGCAGCTCTGCTTTCTCTGCTTTCTCTATGTTATGAATACAGATAATGCTTCCTTGTATGGGATGCAGCTCTCTCTTTCTCTCTACAAATGGTGGGAATGAAGTGTAGACAAATTAACACAGACGGAAGGGGTTTGATACAGGTGGTCATCATTTAGTTATATTCACATTTGATAATTCGGAGAAAATATACCAAAAGAGTCAAAGATTGTATGCGCTTCGATGCTCTACAATTATAAGGATCTAAAGTCTAAACGCACGGGATGGGTACCTATTTGGGAAACCTCTATCATAAAAAAAAAATTAATATGTTCATGGAATAAATTTCTTAACAAATTTTATCTTGAAAGTAATAACGTTCATGGATAAAGGCTCTTTCAAATATACCAGGAAATTCATTACAAGAACAAAAGTGTAGAGATGAGATGAGATACCTATCTGTGGTCTCTCTGCAGCTCTGCTTTATCTCTGTTGTGAATACAGAGAATACTTCCCTTGTGGAAAGACCTCTCTTCTTCTTTTGCCAATATACCTCTCTGCTTTCTCTCTGAAACTTCTTCATTTAATAATTACGTTGACAATTCGGAGAAAAAATAAGGTATAGATTAGATGTACCAAAAAAGTCAAAGATTGTGTGCTCTTTGATGCTCTACAATTATATTATCTAAACGCACTGCTACCATTTCTTTTGCGTTATATTGTTTTATTTTCTTTAATTTAATGATAGGTAATGTTAATTTGGTTGAGAATTAAATCATGAAATAAAATGTTTAGGTCTCACTTAAGCCGTCAAACGTGATTTAATTCAGCATGTCTAAGATGTCATAAGTCGATCTTTAGGCCGGCCTAAAACATAAAATGTTAAGTCACCTATCAAGATGATTTAGTACACACTTGTAAATATTTCGCAAGTGATGTAGTCCACACTAAAACGTGATTCAATATTTAGTCCACACTTGCAGCTTAAGATTGCAAATATTAAGTTTAATATAATTCAAATATTTATAGATCTGTAATATGAAACTTGTTAATTATATGATTTCTCGAAGTACAATAAATTTATATGTTTGTTTAAATAAGGAACTCAATCCTAACTTTAGTTATGTAGAATGGAAGAATTTCATTGAACGGTTCAGTTTCACCGTTTGAATTTCAAATCTAATTAAATTGTACTTTGATACTAAATATATTTTACTATTTTAGTAATATTTCGCATCAAATTTGCTCGAATCTATATCATGTCAATGTGATTCAGATACTTTTTTCTTTTAAATTAGCTAATTTGTTAATGCACATTATGTAAATTTTCTACGATCACTACACATATATTAAGCTCCAAACGTAACGAATAACGGTAATTAGCGTATAAATTGATAACATATAATATCATCCAAAAATATACAAATAAATATACACATGAAATATATCTAATATCATAAAATATAGAAAATTATTATTTTTTATCTCATTTATAATTTTTAATCTTCTTTTATATTATTTAAAATGATATAAATTAATAACTGAATGAAATGATAAAATATTGTATAAATCAATTTGGTCTCCAAGCACATTTTAATATAGAGATAATGTTAAACGGTTTGAGTCGACTGTTTGAACTTTGAAAAATCATATTGTAAGATGTTGTAACTAGGGGAGTAAACGGTCGGATAGTTGTCAAACCGTATCCTTATCCGTTATAATTTTTTGGATACGGACACGAATATGGATAGTCTCGGATACTAAACGGATACGGATACGGATCGGATATCGGACGGATACTAATACGGATATGAATATAATTCGAATAATTAAAAATAAATTACTAATGTACATTCTAGTAAAAAATAACATTTCAATATAATTTTTTTCATTCATAAATTAGATATAATATTTTTATAATAAATTTGTTGGTTACAAAACATATATCATATTATCAAAACATTAGTTACTAATCATGTCATAGTGTCATATTTTTATAATCATAATATATATGTATATGCAGTTTAATAAATCATTGGTATGTATATGCAATTTAATAAATCAATTTAAGAACATAGAGTACATTTATTATAGTTCAGGGGTGTAAACGGTCAGATACGGATAGTTACGAATAGTTAAAAATCTTACTGTATCCTTATCCGTTATAATTTTCGGATACGGATACGGATACGGATCGGATAATTTAAGTAATTTTCCGGATTCGGATCCGGACGTAATCGGATAATTTCCGATCCGTTTACACCCCTAGTTGTAACTACATAATGTTGTAAGTGGATCCCTCTAAAATAAATCATGCTGCATGGGAATCTCTTCACTTGATTTCCATCATCAAGTAAATATATTTATTGGTAAAAAAGCAAAATTAATTTCACTGACATAATTAAATTCAAGAATAATTCATTATTGATTAATTTATTGAAAATACTTTATAATTCGACATGTTTTAGAGGTGCTGGAAGACAATCATCTTTGTTGATAGAGTATTATTAATTACAACTCTTAATATAAATAATTAGTTAAATATAAGTAAAAAAGTAATATATGAACAGTAGTATATAGCCCTAGTTGTACTAAAATGTAATATATGAACAATTGTTCCAATAAACAATTTTAGTTGATTCCATTCAGTTAAATTAATATGTTATCAGAGGGTAGAAAGCTCAGAAGCTTTGTTAATAAGCTTTGTTAATACATCAAATTTGATGCAGAAGGCTCAGAAGCTTTCTCAGGCCCAAAACAAAGCCCAAAATAAATTCAATCAAAAGAGGTGGAAGGATGTGGAAGTTGGATGTTTGAGGTGGTAACCCTCTCTCTAACACAAGAATGGTCATCCCTCTATTCTTTTCTCTCTCTCTTTCTCTTTAGCACTATCCGATAGTAGAATGGATGGGAGATGTGGAGGCTGTAATTTGCACTAATTATAGGCATTGCTGAATTATTAACTAGCGTGTAATCAAACGCAACTTGAAAACAGGATAGGGTTTGTTGAAGGTTTGAATCCGATCCGATACTATCACGTAAACTAGCCCGAATTAAACTGAACCGAGTTAGATAAAGTTGAGTTGAGTTTCACTTTAGTTGAACCAATCATGAATCAAATTGAATCCAATTTGTAATAATTCGCTCGTGTGTTGTGAGTATTCGCTCGTGTGTTGTGAGTATTCGCTCGTGTGTTGTGAGTTGCATATATAGATTAAATTTTTTGGGCAACTTGTAACATTGTGAGCCTAAAATAAATCGTAAGTTGAGATTTTTTTCACTTTTATTCGCAACAAAATTCATGCTCTCATGGTAAACGTACACAAAGAGGGTACGTAGTAAAGCAGTTAAAAAAAAAATCATATTTTTCTTGTAACAAACAAAGAAATGAGCTGAGCCGAGAACCAGCTTTTGGTCTAGTAACAAAGACAATGCTCTCCGTATAAAAAGTCGTATGTTCGAAATTTAGAAAAAAATAGAAAAAATAATTTTAATAGGGCTATACCAAAAAAAAAAATTAATCAGGCTGTTGCCTACTTCTGAAAAAAAAAAATTGTCCTCCCGTGAACAAATGAACTACTATTTGAGTTGGTTAATTCATGACAGACTGTAACTCACTAGTCCTATAAATAATTTTTTTTACTTCTAATAAAAAACCTGACTATGTTTCTAATTCCTAAACCCAATAAAAATATTGTAAATAAACACTTTATAATCTACAAGTTAAGTTGCCATATAATAAGCAACGACCGTAAAAAAAAATCACAATAGATCATTGGTCAATATATTGTCACCTAAAAACATTGAATGCTAAGTGCTGGCTAGCATGTCACATTGTATGTATGAAGAAAAAAATATTCAATATATTTTTATATTTAATTACCTTAGTTATCTGTAAGGAATAATTTATATCCGATTATCCGTACACTTTTAATTTTCAGTACTCGTAGATTTTTATTCTAAACAATAAAGAAAATCAAGAATAATTAATAAAAAATAAATGAGGAACAATTGATTCCGTCCAATTAACTTGAATCTGCTTTTGAATGTGATGCTAATATTTTATACCGTGTACCGCCTCTGTTCTAAAATGAACCATTTTCAAATAAAAAAATAGTCTACGCACCCTAAAGCTACGGAATCCCGCTGCGCAGTAAGGATGCATGGAGCTCCTTGGCTCTACACATTAAAGCCCTGTTCGGCCCCATCTTGGGAACGGGAACGGGAATGGGCTCGGGTCCGTGTCCTTTGTACCCTCTTCGATTTTGACCAAGTCAAAATCAATCGCCTCATCCAATTTCTTGAGTAATGATGGCAAGAGGCACAGTGAAACCTCGGTTAGGTAAACAAAAATTTTGCGTTGCATTTCTTTTAATCTAAAAATTAGTTTATATATATATGTTGTTTGATGTAATGCCCATGCGACCATATAAAAATACTAAATAAAATAAAAAAATTAATAAAAAGTAAACAAACACAAAAACTTTGTAACAATTCATGTAGACTTATACAAGCTCCATTCTCAAAGTTGTTAATGAAAAAGAAAAAAAAATGGCTAAAATGATACGTAGAAAACATTCACAAAATATAGCTAGATTTATCATGCCTGCTCTTACTATTTAGTCTTGTAATCAACAGTCTCATAATTCTCATTCGGTTTCCATGTGGACAACCCAAATAAGATTGTTCCTTTCCATCCCAAAAAAAACCATTTGTTATCTTCCTCAACAAGAAACTCCTTGTGGTAAAGTCCTGATCTCACTGTTCTCATTATCTTTTTCTTGATCAGTGAATCCACCGGTAATTGCACAAAACCGGCCCGAAGAATCCTGGCCTGCCACTGCTTATACGTCTCCGGTCTATGCACTCTCTCTGAACCCTCACAAGCTATTACATTAATTGCTATTGGACTTAGAATGGTCCTTTCTATATGGAGCCTCGCCTCACTCTCTCGAGGCATAGTTGACTCGAAAATATCAAAAAAAGAAGAGAATTTGGATAAAACTTCCTTAAATCGAATTGTATAGAACGGCATACTATACGAGGCATTCTGAAATCCATGAATAAAGACACGTGGTTTGATCTCCCTTATTATGCTTAGAACTTTATCACGAGTGCAGCTCATGGCAATTGTCTCATCGGCAAGTTTTCCAAGTCGATTCATGCAATTTACTACTAAAATCTCATCTTCTTCAATCTTAAGATCTTCTATTGTAATGTTTTCCCATTTGGATGCTATACCTTGATACTTAAGAGGGATATTATATCTCTGAGCATATTCTGACAACCGCCTTCCTGTCTCTACAACTAGTCTGTCTGGACGGAAACCCTTTTGTGGAAATTCTATACCAGTTATACGGATTTTAGGCGGTGTTTTTCCTAAGCTTGTGAGACGTTCAAAGAAAGATGGCCACAAGAATCCCATGTGGATTCCAAAGTCAATTATATGAACTTTTGTGGCATTTTTTGCGATGTTTAGGATTGTTTGGACAGAGAAGTAATATTGTACCTTCATAAACGGGCAAATTGCATGATAAACACGAAAAGCTTTCAAAAAGTCAGTCACATTTCCTTGCTTCGACAGTAGTTTATGGTAGATATCACTTCCCATACCAACCAAGCGTGCCTCGAGTGCATCCACAAAATAATATGCCAAACGTTGGTCGACATGTCCCATAGGGGATGAGTGCTTCCTTATTTGCTTGATTAGTTCATAGGCCCTGTGGTAGTTGCTAGCAGAAACTGCTTCAGAACAACTAATTAGGAGAGAACGGAGATTCGCTAAGTCATCTCCAGTTTCCTTCTTTTCTAATGCCTTCTTACTCCTTGTGTCCACCTGATGCTCGGGTGAATCATTTTTGATACCTTGTTTCATACTTTCACGTACTGAGATAACCTCTTTCACATACTCGCTACCACGGTAAAGAAGAAACTTATCCAAGTTCTCATTTCTTGCCGGATCATATGAGGAAATTGCTCGTTGCTTGCGAGCTTGCCCCTCTGATAGATCTGGTTCTCTATCATTACTTGCACACTTTTTTGCACAGGTCTCGTAACATATTGCTATGTTCTCACTAATATCATTTTCCTTGGGTTTCTCATGAAACTCAGATCTATTTGGCTCTAAACCAACAAATAACTTTTCAATGGATGGAAGAAACTTCCTTGCTTCTTCAACACCCTTTTGCACTGGTGTGACCGGAAGGTTCTCCATAACTAAAGTAGATATATTGTCAGCATTGATCAAGACGGGTTCCAAGTTACTGTATGGTGGCACCTCATTCTCCGAAACACTTTTTATAGCATTACTGGAACCACTATTTGTAGCATTACCATTTTGAGGTGGATGGAATTGGACCAAGGTAGGTCCAAGAGGGTACTCTTTTCCAAGGGTATCATAGAAGGATTTCTCTGTTTCTCGAATAGCTTCCTCTTCTTGACAAATGCTTATGTCATCATCTATATCTTCTTCTAACAAAATTTGGCCTATGTAGTTGATTACTGCATTGGACGTGAGATCACAAACCTCGTGGCTATCTGTACCATTGCTTACCAAAGGGTTAGGTGTGGCATTCTGGTTTAGGTTGTCACTCGAAAAGGTTGGTGGTATTGTCTGGTAACATTGAAAAATGGCTTCTGGTGCACTCAGTGTATCGAGGACATTATCCCCTTCTTCTGTGAAATTTGCTTGCCAAAGCCCTTTTGCAGCCATATGAAGCTATACGATAGTAGAATTTGTGTTTTCCAAGTTGCAAACTGCCAACTATAACTGCAATTTACACCAAATTGACTGCTCAATTTCTTTTGCCAAAAAGACAATTAATTACTTGCCAAGGCAATAATAGAATGAAAAAGGATATATACCCAAAGTTTTATGGCCAAAATATGAGATGTTGAATTTGTGATAAAAAGAAGTTGTAAATTACTTAGTTGTTCTCTTTTTCTTGTAACGAAAATAGGACGAGAATAACAACGTCTCTAAGAAACTTACTTCTTTACCCTAACCCTAAGCTGCTTGACAAGTAGTTTTGAGGGAAAAGGAAATGTTGAATTGTTCAGTCATTTACATTTAACATTATCTATATGATTTTGAATTGCAAACTGGCATCGGAGCCTCCAATAAATAATGAATCAAGATTACATTAATTTCAGGTCGATAAAATTTCCTGGAGACTTATACCAGTAATGTTTGTGTTGGTCTTTTCTTGTCAGTATATTGTAGTGTACAAAAGAAACTGAACTGATACATTAGTGGTTTTCTCTAGTTTCCTTGATTATGTTGCGGTATAACTCATTTAAGTCTAGGTCAGGTTTAGATTTGAAGTTTTAAACAGGACTGGTATTGATATGATTATAGAATGGTGATGTTCGGTTCCAATGTTATGCTTTCGTTTAGTATTGAGCAAATTGGTTCTGATTATTTGATTTTCTTACCATCCCAAGTTTGTTCAGATTCAAAACAAGAGTGGTATGAGGAAATTTCGTCTAACATCGTAGTTTCATCACTCTGGAACCCAATCAATTTACTAGGAATTAGGGCATGTAATTATGCCATTACATGTCACATATGCCAAAATTTGGAAGGCTCCTTTGTAATTATGGGGTTTAATTTAAGGTAGTTTGAATTGTAATAACTAATAACCCATTAGTTGCTTCACGTAATGTTAGTCGCAATGCAAGGTATAATACTGGATCGATAATACTGGTTTAGTGACCTTTTGGTGTTAAAGCTAACTGTTTAGCGTCCTTTACTGGATAAGACTGGTAGTATTTGCTACCAGTAAAATGAATGGAATCAAGTATTCTTGTTTGGGAAAGCTCCTTCAATAAAAGTAAAATGAGAATTCTATAATTTTTAAATGAGTATTAATAAAAAAGCAATAAAACAAGTAAATTCATAAGTTTTTGAAATTTAAAAAGGTAAATATGATTTTATGAGCTTTAGAGGGGGCAAATACGTAATTTCGATGTTTTTGAAGAGGTATACATGGAATTACCCATAATGAAAGAAAAAGTGATGTTTTATATGTTTTGTTATGGTAATTAATATGTTTTGACATATTCACTCTTTAAAGATAACAATTTCCGTATATAAAAGGTTCTTTCAAATATACCATCAAATTCATTGGAAGAACAAAAGTAAAGGGATATGGTATGGAAAGCCTGTACCTGTCTGTGCTGCTGCAGCTCTGCTTTCTCTGCTTTCTCTTCCTTGTATGGGATGCAGCTCTGCTTTCTCTATGTTATGAATACAGAGAATGCTTCCTTGTATGGGAAGACCTCTCTCTTTCTCTCTGCAAATGGAATGGTGGGAATGAAGTGTAAAAAATTAACACAGATGGAAGGGGTTTGATAATTCGGAGAAAAGTTACCAAAAGAGTCAAAGATTGTATGCGCTTGGAATTGGATGCTCTACAATTATAAGGATGTAAAGTCTAAATGCACGGTACCCATCCCTGCTAGTAGGGGTGTAAACGGATCGGATATTATCCGATTTCGTCCTGATCCGAATCCGGAAAATTACTTAAATTATCTGATCCGTATCCGTATCCGTATCCTTATCCGAAAAATTTAACTGATAAGGATACGGTAAGATTTCTAACTATCTGTATCCGACCGTTTACACCTCTAAACCACACTAAGTGTACTCTATGTTCTTAAATTAATTTATTAAATTGCATATACATACCAATACTTTATTAAACTGCATATTCATTTATATTCTAATGAACAATAAAACACTATGAAATGATTAGTGACTAATATTTTGATAATATGATATATGTTTTGTAACCAACAAACTTATTATGAAAAATATTACATCCAATTTATGAATGAAAAATTATATTTAGATGTTATATATTTTTTACTAGAATGTACATTAATAATTTATTTTTAATTATCCGTTCTTATCCGTATTTGTATCCGTCCGATATCCGATCCGTATCCGTATCTGTTTAATATCCGATCCATATCCATATCCGAGACCATCCATATTCGCACCCGTATCCGAAAAATTATAACGGATAACGAGATGGTTTGACCACTATCCGATTCGTATCCGAATGTTTACACCCTTACCTGCTAGGCATAAATTTATATTCTTAAAACCAAATAAAGTAAGGACTTTGCAAGATAATTTGGTATTATCGAGAGAAATAATTATTTTATGAGAAATGGTGAAAATTGAATCTTGTGTATTTATTACGCTCCCAGATAATGATTCTTGAAAAAAAAACACATCAGGACGCCAGCTTTGACTCTTGACTTGTGATTAATTGTGGTGCTGATTGCTGATGTGATATTTTCGGAATAAATCTGCTGCGATTCTCAAACGCAGGGTGCCTGTTAATATTTTGGAAAACACGAATCTCAAAAGCAATTGATTTTTATGTACGAATCTCAAACAGATAAACAGTTCGATTTCGAAAAGCATGCTCCCTGCGATTTTTTTGGAATCACAGCAAATTTATTTCTGATATTTTTATCAAGCTTGTTATGGATTACTATGACCAATTGGGGTGTCATTGTCAATGAGTCTTGTACGGGTCTGAGAGCTATTTTCATACTCATGCTCATTAAAAATCAACTTTATCCCTTATAATTAGTTACAAAATAGCTCTTACTCATATGATCTTTACTTAATAAGTTAACGAAATTTTTTCTTAACTATACCTCTACCCAATAAACTAACTATAAACAACTCTACCCATACTCGTTTTATCGAATACATTTCAGATTTAATTAACAGTTAAAAGAGCACCATTGACACCCCTAGCTAAAAAAAATGAGAAATTTATATATTTTTAATAGGATAAAGATTTTTTTCCCCCGCTCCTATCCCCCATTTATCACCCAATCATTAATTATCTAGGGGACCACAACTTCAAGCACAAAAAGACAAAAAAAAACGTGTATCAATCATTAATTACGTGAGGGACCACTAATTAACTAGGGGGACCGCTTATATTTAAAAAAATTTACAACTGACGCGCACAAGTATTCATATCTAATACATAAAGTATTCATATATAATATATTAAATATTCATATCTAAGATATCAAGTATTTAAAAAAAACTGGACACATTACTTACCCATCTTTTACACGTTTTTAGAGGTGGTTTTTTTTTTTCTCCGTTCACTCTAATCAATATTTCTGACAATCTATGAAGAATTTTGCGAATCTAAAATAACATAATTTTTCTACGTAATTTTATCTTTCAAATGAGATCCATGATGAAGTACTTTTGAGTTATCCGTCGTGCAAGTATTCATACCTCGTAAAATTATTTATATCTCGTCGTGCAAGTATTCATACCACGTCGAGCAAGTATTCATACCTCGTCGAACAAGTATTCATACCTAAGATATCAAGTAAAAAATGATTGAGTGGTAATGAAATTTCAATCGGTAAAAAATGAGTGAATGATGTGTCCAGTTTTTTATTTGTGAAATACTGATGAGGTATGAATACTTGTTTGATGAGGTATGAATACTTGAATGACAAGGTATGAATACTTGTGCAACGGATAACTCAAAAGTATGTCATCATGGATCTCATTTGAAAGAGAAAATTGCGTAGAAGACGTTCGTGGTTTTAGATTTGCAAAATTCCTTACAGATTGTCAGAAATATTGGTTAGAGTGAACGAAGAAAAAAAAAAACCACCTCTAAAAACGTGTAAAAGATGGATAAGTAATGTGTCCAGTTTTTTTAAAACACTTGATATCTTAGATATGAATACTTCATGTATTATATATGAATACTTGATGTATTACATATGAATACTTCCACTCGCTGCGATAATAACGCGTTTTGTTTTGTCTTTTAGCGCTGAAATTGGTGGTCCCCTCTTAATTAGCGGTCAACAGAGGCAGTTATTGACTGGGGGATGAATGGGGGATAGGAGCCGGGGGATAGTTAGTCGGTCCCTTTTTAATATCGTCAACTTTTATCTAACAATTTTACTCCCGTGGAACCTAATTGAGAGAAATAGGTCTGTCAAATGACCTCCACACCGGATCCGTATCCTCCCAGGTACCTGACTCAAGACAATTGAAACAGACGGCTCAGATTTATTATCAGCCGGTGCCTATTCGGGATGGCGTAGGAGGCCAGTATTATTTATGCTTTGAGCTTCGCGCCAAGTTAAAAGAATGCTCCTAGACCGTCTGTTTCAATTGTACTCAGTCAGGTAACTTGAGGGGATGTGAATTCCTCCAGAGCTCCGTTCGATCCCTTGTATCTCTGGATTGTCAGTGTCTCTTCTTTTAATGTCTCAATAATTCTTAACTCTGACGTGTTCGACTCCCCTTGTCAATTGAACTTGTGACTTTTACACCCTTATCTTTTATTTTTTTAATATAAAATATGATAGAAATAAACAAATATCTCATAATAATATTTCATTTTAATGAATTTTTAAGGAGATATCAGAAAAAATTAATGAAAACATTCTGTTATAGTATAGATTTTAAATTTCCAATGGTAATAACAATGGGCCAAACCATAATCTATTGGCTCAGATTTTAGGATAATATTTTGATATCAGGCAATCAAATATAATGAGTGAGAAGTCATGTTACCCTTCGTCAAAGGCAAACAACATTGATAAGACTAGTAGTATTAGCTTTACTGGATAACTGTTTGGGAAAAGCTCCTTCAATAAAAAGTAAAATGGGAATTCTATAATTTTAAAATGAGTATTAATAAAAAAAAAGGCAATAAAACAGGTAAATTTGTAAATTTTTGAAATTTAGAAAGGTAAATATGATTTTATGAACTTTAGAGGGGGCAAATACGTAATTTCAATGTTTTTGAAGGGGTATACATGAAATTGCCCCTAATGAAAGAAAAAGTGATGTTTTATATGCTTTGTTATGATAATTAATGTTTTGTGATGTTTCATAACAATTTCCGTGGATCAAAGGTTCTTTCAAATATACCATGAAATTCATTGGAAGAACAAAAGTAGAGGGATATAGAAAGCCCGTATCCCGCTGCAGCTCTGCTTTCTCTGCTTTCTCTATGTTATGAATACAGATAATGCTTACTTGTATGGGATGCAGCTCTCTCTTTCTCTCTACAAATGGTGGGAATGAAGTGTAGACAAATTAACACAGACGGAAGGGGTTTGATACAGGTGGTCATCACTCATCATTTAGTTTATATTCACATTTGATAATTCAGAGAAAATATACTAAAAGAGTCAAAGATTGTATGCTCTTCGATGCTCTACAATTATAAGGATCTAAAGTCTAAACGCACGGGATGGGTACCCATTTGGGATACCTCTATCAGAAAAAAAAATTAATATGTTCATGGAACAAATTTCTTAACAAATTTTATCTTGAAAGTAATAAGGTTCATGGATAAAGTTCAAATATACCAGGAAATTCATTACAAGAACAAAAGTGTAGAGATGAGATGAGGTACCTATCTGTGGTCTCTCTGCAGCTCTCCTTGATCTCTGTTGTGAATACAGAGAATACTTCCCTTATAGAAAGACCTCTCTTCTTCTTTTACCTATATACCTCTCTGCTTTCTCTCTGAAAATGGTGGAAATGAAGTGTAGAAAAATCAACTCAGATGGAAGGAGCTTTATAATATCAAGATAGTCATAGTCATCATTTAATAATTACGTTGACAATTCGGAGAAAAATAAGCTATAAGATTAGATAACCAAAAAAGTCAAAGATTGTGTGCTCTTTGAGGCTCTACAATTATATTATCTAAACCCACTGGTAACATTTCTTTTGCGTTATATTGTTTTATTCTCTTTAATTTAATGATGGGTGATGCATGTTTGGTTGATAATTAAATCATGAAATAAAATGTTTAGGTCTCACTTAAGCCGTCAAACGTGATTTAATTGAGCCGGTATAAGATAGTATAAGTCGATCTTTAGACTGGCCTAAAACATAAAATGTCAAGTCACCTATCAAGATGATTTAGTACACACTTGCAAATATTTCGCAAGTGATGTAGTCCACACAAAAACGTGATTCAATGTTTAGTCCACACTTGAAGCTTAAGATTGCAAATATTAAGTTTAATAAAAATTCAAATATTTACAGATAAGTAATATGAAACTTGTTAATTATATGATTTCTCAGAAGTACAATAATTTATATGTTTGTTTAAATAAGGAACTCGATCCTAACTTTAGTTATGTGGAATGGAAGAATTTCATTGAACGGTTTTCAACCGTTTGAATTTCAAATCTAAATTAAATTGTACTTTGATACTAAGTATATTTTACTATTTTAGTAATATTTCACATCAAATTTGCCTCGAATTTATATCATGTCAATGTGATTCATATACTTTTTTATTTCAATTAGCTAATTTGTTAATGCACATTATGTAAATTTTCGACGATCACTGCACATAATATTAAGCTCCAAACGAACGATAACGGTAATTAGCGAATAAATTGATAACATATAATTTAATCCAAAAATATACAAAATAAATATACACATGAAATATATCATGCATGTATCTAATATCATAAAATATACAAAATTATTATTTTTGCTCCCATTTATAATTTTTAATCTTCTTTATATTATTTAAAGTGATATAAATTAATAACTGAATGAAATGATAAAATATTGTATAAATCAATTTGGTCAAAAATTACTAATTAAAAATCTACATAAAATGTTAGATGAATTTTATCACATGAACTTTCTTGTGTAGGGAAGATTGGACGAGTAACAAAAGAGTAAGAGGTTAAATCATCCCATAATATCTCCACGGATTTGTAAACTTTGATTGATTTTCGTTTTTTGCATGTGAAGAAAAGAGCGGGCCGGTAGAATCGAGTGAGATATCGAAGATACGAAGGAATGTTGCGAAGCAAAAAGAACCTAACTAAAACCAGTGTTGTAAATAACGGTAAGAAACATGGGAAATATGTGCTTTTGCCACTACACTAAATACTGAGTTTCTAATTTCCAATGCTGATCATGCCATCAAAACCCAAAGTTTGTAAATCTTAAACACCTCCAAAATTTAATATTTCAACCTAGTCATTGAAGCATTTGAGATTAGCATGTTTTTAATATGGCGTCGATGATGTTTCAATCTCAACTCTTGTATTCATAGGTGAAGTTGAAATTTTAGTAGGGTTGGATATAATTTTATAATTATTTTGAATATTAAGTATATTTTATAATTTTTTAGAAAAAATAATAGAAATAGAAACATATTTCAGGAAGAGAAATTTAGGATTAGACCATAATTTATATTTTTTATTGTTAAGTATATTTTATATAAAAAAAATTGTAATTTTTAGATTTTTCTGTAAAAGGCATAGAAATAAGACATATTTTAATTATTTTTTTAGACGAGGAGCAAGGGTCCCCTTGTATCTTTGAAAATTGACAAGCGACCATATCTTGTAGTTTTGTCACCATATTTCTTATCATTTTAAAAGTTGTTACTTTTCTAATAAAATAAAAAATTCTTACGCTTCTACTCGGTCCTCAATTTGCGTCTGTTCATTGTTTATTTATTTTCTTTATATATCTTTTAGTTACTTCAATGTGGGCCTATTGGTCTAAACCAGTATGGTGCCGTTTCTAAATAGCGTGCTATACGTTGATATAGTGTTTTCAGACCAGAGTGTTTTCAAGACTAATTGTTATTATTATTATTATGTTAATAGTTTCATGTCCAATAAAATCACAGCATAATAAGATAACAAATCATGACAATTTTAGTAAACCTAATTTCTAAAGAAAATATATTCTGCAATTGTTTCTACACACAGGTCTTAGATGTTGGGTCTCAAGTTTGTGAAAACTAATTATAAAATGATTTCGTTTATGATAAATTTATATTATCATATTAGGATTTCAAATTTACCTTATAAATAACCTAATTAATTTTAAGAGTTAGGATTAGTAACATGTTAGTATAAGAATTAGTATTAACGAAGTTTAGGAAATGAGAACAAGAGAATATAAACATTTCTAATTAGAGGCATGTTCACATCAGGCCGCCAGCTTTGACTCTTGACTTGTCAATAATTGTGATGCTGATTGTTTTTTTTTTATTAAATGTGATGCTGATTAGAGGCATGTTCATTTAAATGAGAACAAGAGAATATAAACATTTCTAATTAGAGGCATGTTCATTTATTAGGTTGGACTGTTAAAGATTTAAGTGACGTAAAGGACAATCGAGAATTGACTCAGATATCAGGTGAGAGTTTCCTAGACTTTATAAAATTATTTTACTTGCGTGTTGTCATTTAACTGTTTATTATTATGGCATTAGTTGGATTTATGTATGTTGTTTTCGAATCAGTTGTATGACTTGAGTAGAACATAAATAAATTGTATGAAATGATATGATTCATACATTGATTAATGAACTTCCATGAATAGGATGTGTTGAGCATGACATGAACTATGTGATTGAATGAATGTATGTGAAATGAACATATAATGAAAGTGAACAAGGGCCAATATGCTTGCATATTGGGATATATACATTGGGTCCGGTGTTCGACTAGACCTCTCGTTAACATCACATACGTGATTGTAGGCGCAAGCGGTCCTATCACAGATGTGATTGTAGGTGAAAGTGGTCCTATCACCGTCAAGACCTAACGGCATATGAATTCACCGTCTATTGAGGCAAATGAAATGGATTAATGGAATTTTGAAAGTAAATGAATATAGTAAGTAATAGGATATGCATTGCATTAGAAGAAGCATACGTATTTTAATTATATATGTTCATATATTGTGATAATAAGTAAATGTTTTATAAGCTCTGGGTTGGAACTAAATTCCGCACTGAGAAAATGTTTGATTTCTCACCCGTTCCACTTTTACGTGGGTTCCAGTTAACGAAGAGGAAGAATCGAGCAAGGGCAAGAGTAAAACCAAGCAGGAAGGCTTATGATTGATAAATTGTCACATGTTGTTTTGTTTTGTTTCCATGATTTAATAATTGATACATTGAGCAGGCATGGCAGTGCTTGTGTTACTAGCCATGTCCGCCGTGATCGTTTGTTAAACTCTTTTGATTATGAAATAATATGGCTTTATTTATATTGTTATTGATAATATATGTGATGTGAACACGCCTTACATATAAATACGTGGCGGGTTGTCCTGGGGTGTGACATTAACAAATAGTAAAAAATATCAAAAAATTAGATGTAAAATTTGATCTCCAAGCACATTTTAATATAGAGATAATGTTAAACGGTTTGGATCGACTGTTTGAACATTAAAAATCATATTGTAATGTTGTAAATATAGAATGTTGTAAGTGGATCCCTCTAAAATAAATCATGCTGCATGGGAATCTCTTCACTTGATTTCCATCATCAAGTGAATATATTTATTGGCAAAAAGCAAAATTAATTTCAGTGACATAATTAAATTCAAGAATAATTCATTATTGATTTTATTGAAAATACTTTATACTTCGACATGTTTTAGAGGTGCTGGAAGACAATCATCTTTGTTGATAGAGTATTATTAATTACATCTCTTAATATAAATAATTAGTTAAATAATAAGTAAAAAGTAATATGAACAGTATAGCCCTAGTTGTACTAAAATGTAATAGATGAACAATTAATTATTCAATAAACAATTTTAGTTGATTCCATTCAGTGAAATTAATATGTTATCAGAGGGTAGAAGGCCCAGACATCAAATTTGCTGCAGAAGGCTCAGAAGCTTTGTCAGGCCCAAAACAAAGACCAAAATAAATTCAATCAAAAGAGGTGGAGGGATGTTTGAGGCGGTAACCTGTGTGAACCATGATATGTGAGCGTGGCAGTAGAATGGATGGGAGATGTGGAGGCTGTAATTAGCACTAATTATAGGAATTGCTGAATTATTAACTAGCGTGTAATCAAACGCAACTTGAAAACAGGATAGGGTTTGTTGAAGGTTTGAATCCGATCCGATACTATCATGTAAACTAGCCCGAATTAAACTGAACCGAGTTAGAACTAACTACAATCTGAATTGATTAATTCATGAAAGACTGTAACTCGCTAGTCGTATAAATAAATTTGTTTACTTCTAATAAAAATCCTTACTATGTCTCTAATTCCTAAACCCAATAAAAGAATGTAAATAAACACTTTATAATCTGTAAGTTGCCATATAATAAGCAATGACCGTCAAACAAATCACAATAGATCATTGGTGAATATATTTTCACCTAAAACATTGAATGCTAAGTGCTGAATTATTCTATATAATTTATATTTAATTACCTTAGTTATCTATAAGGAATATTTTATATCTATTATCCGTACACTTTTAATTTTATTCATATTTTTATTGAATACGATATGAATTAAGAAAGCCGAAATTTTGTATCTTTCACTTTCAATTTTTCGAATTTTAACCTTTCTATTGATTTATGAAAAACCTCAATGTTACCATACACGTCTGCGTGGAGTTTTTTTTTGTGGAAAATGGGAGGCCTTTTTTTTGGGAAAATGGTTAATTCGCAGGCATGATATAGAAGGACAATAATAAATTAGAAAAAAAAAACTTTAAATATTAGTACTTAATTTAAGAATGCTAGATATTGTCAAATTAAATTTGCTGATGAAAATTAACGAACCGTTTTTGATTGAAATAAAAAAATGCACAACTGCTGAGGATCAGAAACTTCAATTGAAGTTTTGAGACACTAAACGACGTTTTTTTTTTGCAATTTTGATTTTATCGGCTTTTGTGGGCTATGCCATATAATAAAAGTCATACGCATAAATCGGGATTTTCTACTAATAGTTATGGCTGTTTAAAGGTTAGAAACAATACATCGATATTTATTGCAAAAACATCGATGATGTGTTGATACACTGATTAATCCCGACAGTGGTGTATCAATGTTTCATTGCAGAATATAAATGTGACCAGGAGCGGAGCCAGATTTTAGTTAGCATATTGCAGTACAAAAATTAATATGTCAGTTTTAGGTGAATGGGGTCAATCATATCAAACTTGCATACGACATATGAGGGTTAATTTTACAATACTCGTAGAATTTTATTCTAAACTATAAAGAAAATCAAGTATAATTAAAAAAATAAAAAATAAATAAGGATCAATTGACTTCGTTCAATTAACTTGAATCTGCTTCTGAAAATGAACCATTTTCAATTGACTCCGTGTACCTGTTCTAAAATGAACCATTTTCAAATAAAAAAAAGTCTACGCACCCTAAAGCTACGCAATCCCTCTGCGCAGTAAGGATGCGTGGAGATCCTTGGCTCTACACATTAAGGCCCTGTTCGGCCCCGTCTTGGGAACGGGAACAGGAATGGGGCTTGGGTCTGTGTCATTTGTACCCTCTTCGATTTTGACCAAGTCAAAATCAATCGCCGCATCCAATTTTTCTTGAGTAATGATGGCAATAGGCACAGTGAAACCTCGGTTAGGTAAACAAAATTTTGCGTTGCATTTCTTTTAATCTAAAAATTAGTTTTATATATAAGCTGCATGTTTGATGTAATACCCATGCGACCATATAAAAATACTAAATAAAATAAAAAAAAATTAATAGAAGGTAAAAAACCAACACAAAAACTTTGTAACAATTCATGTAGACTTATACAAGCTCCATTCTCAAAGTTGTTAATGAAAAAGAAAAAAAATGGCTAAAATGATACGTAGAAACATTCACAAAATATAGCTAGATTTATCATGCCTGCTCTTACTATTTAGTCTCGTAATCAACAGTCTCATAATTCTCATTCGGTTTCCATGTGGACAACCCAAATAAGATTGTTCCTTTCCATCCCAAAAAAAGCCATTTGTTATCTTCCTCAACAAGAAACTCCTTGTGGTAAACTCCTGATCTCACTGTTCTCATTATCTTTTTCTTGATCAGTGAATCCACAGGTAATTGCACAAAACCGGCCCGAAGAATCCTGGCCTGCCACTGCCTATACGTCTCCGGTCTATCCACTCTCTCTGAACCCTCACAAGCTATTACTTAATTGCTATTGCACTTAGAATGGTCCTTTCTATATGGAGCCTCGCCTCACTCTCTCGAGGCATAGTTGACTCAAAAACATCAAAAACTGAAGAGAACTTGGATAAAACTTCCTTAAATCGAATTGTAAAGAACGGCGTACTATATGAGCCATTCATAATTCTATGAATAAAGACACGTGGTTTGATCTCCCTTATTATGCTTAGAACTTTATCACGAGGGCAGCTCATGGCAATTGTCTCATCGGCAAGTTTTTCAAGGTGATTCATGCAATTTACAACTAAAATCTCATCTTCTTCAATCTTAAGATCTTCTATTGTAATGTTTTCCCATTTGGATGCTATACCTTGATACTTGAGAGGGATATTATATCTCTGAGCATATTCTGACAACCGCCTTCCTGTCTCTTCTACTAGTCTGTCTGGACGGAAACCCTTTTGTGGGAATTCTATGCCAGTTATACGGATTTTAGGCGGTGTACTTCCTAAGCTTGTGAGACGTTCAAAGAAAGATGGCCACAAGAATCCCATGTGGATTCCAAAATCAATTATATGAATCTTTGTGGCATTTTTTGCAATGTTTAGGATCGTTTGGACAGAGAAGTAATATTGTACCTTCAGAAACGGGCAAATTGCATGATAAACACGAAAAGCTTTCAAAAAGTCAGTCACACTTCCTTGCCTCAACAGTAGTTTATGGTAGATGTCACTTCCCGTACCAACCAAGCGTGCCTCGAGTGCATCCACCAAATAATATGCCAAACGTTGATCGCCATGTCCCATAGGGGATGAGTGTTTCCTTATTTGCTTGATTAGTTCATAGGCCCTGTGGTAGTTGCTAGCAGAAACTGCTTCAGAACAACTAATTAGGAGAGAACGAAGATTCGCTAAGTCATCTTCGGTTTCCTTCTTTTCTAATGCCTTCTTACTCCTTGTGTCCACCTGATGCTCTAGTGACTCATTTTTCATACCTTGTTTCATACTTTCACGTACTGAGATAACCTCTTTCACATACTCGCTACCACGGTAAAGGAGAAATTGATCCAAGTTCTCATTTCTTGCGGATCATCTGAGGAAATTGCTCGTTGCTTGCGAGCTTGCCCCTCTGATAGATCTGGTTCTCTATCGTTACTTGCACACTTTTTAGTACAGGTCTCGTAACATATTTCTATGTTCTCACCGATAACATTTTCCTTCGGTTTCTCATGAAACTCAGTTCTATTTGGCTCTAAACCAACAAACAACTTTTCAATGGATGGAAGAAACTTCATTGCTTCTTCAGCACCCTTTTGCACTGGCATGACCGGTAGGTTCTCCAAGTTACTGTATGGTTGCACCTCATTCTCCGAAACATTTTTAATAGCATTACTGGAACCACTATTTGTAGCATTACTATTTTGAGGTGGATGGAATTGGACCAAGGTAGGTGCAAGAGGGTACTCTTTTCCAAGGGTATCATAGAAGGATTTCTCTGTTTCTCGAATAGCTTCCTCTTCTTGACAAATGCTTATGCCATCATCTATATCTTCTTCTAACAAAATTTGGCCTATGTAGTTGATTACTGCATTAGATGTGAGATCACAAACCTCTTGGCTATCTGTACCATTGCTTACCAAAGGATTAGGTGTGGCATTCTGGTTTAGGTTGTCACTCAAAAAAGTTGTGGAATTGTCGGGTAACATTCAAAAATGGCTTCTGGTGCACTTAGTGTATCGAGGACATTATCCCCTTCTTCTGGGAAATTTGCATGCCAAAGCCCTTTTGCAGCCATATGAAGCTATGATAGTAGAATTTGTGTTTTCCAAGTTGCAAACTGCCAACTAACTGCAATTTACACCAAATTGACTGCTTAATTTCTTTTGCAATAAAGGCAGTTAATTACTTGCAAACGCAATAGTAGAATGAAAAAGGATATATAACCAAAGTTTTATGGCAAAAA